>CM050407.1:4667500-5267500 GCA_027580255.1 Therioaphis trifolii
AAAAAAAATGAAATGAAATACGAGAGAGAATCCATTATTCTATATCGCGACGGAAACGTATATAATATTATAATAACGCGCGCCGCTGCCGCCGTACATAATAATAATAATAATAATACGATGTATGTACGTATCAACGTATTATCGAACGTTCGGCGTGCATAATAAGATTTAGAACATTATTTCTCGTAATAAAAATAATAAAAATAATAATATAACATGCAAATCGTATGATGTGCAATTATACGTATATCGGTACGACGATTTCGGCTCGTTTTCGTTTGAAAATCATACATATATTATATACGTGTGTGTGTGTGTGTGTGTTTTTTTTTCAAATAAAAACCCTCTGCCTCGTCGTCGCTGCGACCGATCTTCTCTACTTTATGTGTACACTAATCTTTTCATTGCTTTACAACTCGATAGAGACGTTTTGTTCGTAAAGCGTTTTAGAACCGTTGTACGTCTCGGTCGTCTTTTTCTTTTCCTCCCATTTACGTGTTTCTCTTCATAACAATAATATAATACACTCATTAACAGTGGACACGAAATTATCGCGCCTCGCCAAGTGTCCGATAAACCGAAGTGTATATATTCGCCTTGTTTCCAACATCCATAAACATAATATAATAATCTGTTCAGGATCTAGCACCGCGGTTTGCGTTTTATCGGTTCGATCTCTTTTTCGTCGCATCAATCAACTCGTCAAAATGCTTTTATTCTCCTATGTATCTAGGGCAAAAAGAGCCCAAGACTCACTTCCGTATCGTTACTCGTCCCGAACGAACGTTTTAATAACGAATTTCCTGATTCCAACCGGATTCTGACGTTTGCTAAATGATTTTACATCCGAATAAATGATAATAATTGTCTGTACTCAAAAATATATTCTTCTCTCTACGGTATTGTACAATATGATAATAACCTATATAGCAGGCTATTAGCGGACTTGTTCCGCGTTTGAGTAGACGACTTTTTCTACTCTTCTATTGTGTTTGTTCGTCATCGTTGATTTTGGCCTTCTTAGAGTTTATATAACTCCCTACATTTTCGACTCGAACTTAATCCCTGATTCTTTATGTTTTTATGATTATATCAAACTAGAAGTGCAAAAACGAACGCATCGGACTCGCTCCATTGCCGATAGAATCGCCGATGGATTCTTTTTCATACGTTCTGGATCACGATTCATGAATTTCAATACTCGCACGGTCGGTAAATAACACGTCTGTCCTTCTTATGATCCATAATCCATTAATTGGTTTTATATGATCGATTCCAATCTATGTCACTGAAAGATTCTGCGATATCTACAAACGCAACAAAAACACTTTTGTTTGGATCCAACCGTCTTCCTAGCAGCATTTTTAACGCGAACATTACCTACTTAATATCTTGTTCCGTTTCCTGATCTAAAACGAAATATTGGTTTGTTCTCAACGTTATATTCTGCGAGTGTGTGTGTGTGTGTGTACGTACTTTATAGGTACGTATTATTACATTAAATGTCACGACGCTGCAGTATTCGCAATTTGATTTTATTTCACGACAAGGTCGTTTATACGTAAAAGTTAAAATTTCAAAGCCGTTTAAATATTTTATTTGTTTGAACGGTGTGCGAGGTATAGGTAGGAAGGGCACAAAAGGAGTTTAAAATACCCTTTATGCGCACGGAAAGAAAAAATGCTTTATTTAGTACACGTTTTAGTTTTGCCGAATTACCCGCGTAATATTGTTAAAAAAATATCATCGTTTATGCTATGCGTTTGCAGCTTACACGTGTGCACGTAAAGAGAGCAAATTTACTCGTTTTTCGTACGAAAAAAAAACCCCCCGTGAAATAAATATATTGATTTCGTGTACGCCGCGGACCTATTTTTTTTTAAATTTTTTTTTCGGAGCTCCGTACGAGATTTTGTCGTCGTCGGCGGAGAAACCGCAGCACCATCACGAGCAGTGGCGGCTCGTATTTATGTGCACAAGTGCACGTGCACCACTTACCGACAGCACAAAAAATTAAAAATACTAAATCATATTAAATACATTACTAAATACCTTAAAAGATTTCTAGAAACTCAGATTGTGAAAATGTATTTGAGTTATTCATATATGATTATTTATAGGGTGAAACAGCGGTTAGGTCATTAGTAGCGCTGACGCTCATCAGGTTACTATAGATAGTTCACACGATCGTTGTGCACATTCTAACAGTGTAAAAATTAACACGAATCACAACACCGCGGTCGTGGTCGACTTTATTATTTATTTTTATTTTTTCTCGTTTTTGATATCTCGATTATCTAATATAAATTCGTAAATCGTCACTAGAGCAAGGACTTTCATGCATTTGCATATTTTTTCTGGTAAACTTTATCGTATGCTTGTTAAGTACAAAATACATTTCATAACGTTTATGATGAAATACTCAAAGTTATTAGTGCATATTTTTGCATATTTGGACATTTTTTGGTTTAAGGGGCATATTTTTGATTATAAGAGCATATTTTAAGGTTTTAGTGCACATTTTGATAGTTTATCGAAAATCAAGCACTTTGATGAATATTTTTCATGAATCAGGGTCAACAGTTCGTTATTAACTTATAAAGACGATAAAGATAAATTTTATCTTGAAATAATAATATTGGTCAGTATTTATTATATCTATTTTTGTATTTTTATTTAAAGAATAGTAGGTATGTGGTACGTTCTCTGCTATTTGCAAATATCAAAGAAATGTTAATAATTCAGTGCAGTTCTAGTTTAGGTAAGGTAAATATTTGAGAATAATTCAACAATTATTTTAAAATACCTCTTTTGTTTTATTAGACGCAAAATAATAATTAAGAAGAATGGGATCCAACATTCAAAAAAGATTCCAAATCAATTTGATAAAATAAATCTAGTTAAAACTTATATAGAATAATAAATAATAATACAATTAATTTTTTTAAGGGCATATTTAACCGCATATTTTTAATTTTTTGATGCATAAGTGCATATTTTAAAATGCATATTTGATGATTTTTTAGTGCATGAAAGTCCTTGCTTTAATCATCACCAAAACAATCCTGTTCTTCGCTGTATCTTACTGTATTTTGTACAGACAAGTGATCGTTATTATTTAATTTTAAACTTTATTAAAATCGATACGATATAGCAAGTGTAAAAGTATCCATTTCAGAATTTTAAAAAATTGTCGATTGAAATCGGTAAACAATTGTTTAGTATAAGAGTGTGTTCATTGAATTATATTTTTGAATGTGCACTACTTTTTTAAAAACTCACGAGCCGCCACTGATCACGAGGTCGAAACTCGTATAATATTTACGTCCGTCAACTCGACGCGCGTACCACGTGGATATACATTCGTAGTATAAAAATGTGTGTCTAATCAACTGGGATCGTAAATTAATTTAGGAGCAAAAGAGAACGGTCGACGGACGAGTACCTCGTACACCGGCTATACCCATATATTATCGTTATACCTACGTGTTGTCGTCGATCAAATAATTATTGTTATCGCCCCGTTCGGAGTGGATATTATAACCATGTCCGTATACGTAAGTATTATATACGAGCGTATATTACACCGTGTGACCGTCCGTCCGTCCGTCCGTACGTTTTTTTTTTTTTTTTTTTTTTTTGTATGATGTACACTCGGCAAAGTTAATTCCATTAAAACACAATCCGTTTAATTAAAAAAAAAAAAAAAAACCGATCCAATTAAACGCCGTTAATTTAATTAACTGCGCGACTGCCCACCGGAGCGCGCACCGCAGCACACGCGCTGTGATGATATCGTGACGCGCGTATCGAAAAAATCAATTAGTTTTTTTTTAATTTTGATTACTATTAATTTTACCCGTAATCGAGTTTGATTAGAAACGACTACTACCCGCGACAACACCCCCCCGAAAACCAGTCTGTCGGCGTTTCGGACGTGCGCGTCGTCGTATTATAGCGGTAGGTTAAATTCATTAAACATCATCGCCACGTCGTCGCCGCGTCGTGTTCACATATTTTATTACACGTCGTACGCACGACGACACGCGTAGATTGATACAGGTAAATCAAATCGTAAAACTACGCGCGCAAAGCACGGCCGTCGGACCGTCGTCGGTAAGTCCGTGTTTGCGGCGGTTAGGTTTTTCGACGTTATTTTATTTTACTTTATTATTATTATTAATATTTGTTTTTTCTCGCTTTCGCCAGCACAGCAGATCGTAGAACAGACACAGACCCAGACTACGACCCACGCGGCCTTGTGACGGTGACGCCAAGAGCGGCGGCCAGACCTCAAACGTTTTTGTGCGCTTGAAAGGAAAAAGAGAGAAAACTCTCAATACGTCGGGTCGTCAGAAAATACGACAAAAAAACCGTAACATTGTACACGGTTTATTTTTAACCGTCGCACAAAGGATATCCGGAATGTGAAACGTCCTTTGAAATCGCACGTGTCCAGTGAGAAATAATAGAACGACGCGACGTACCTGCGCGGTTCAACGCAAACGTTTTTTTTTTTTTTTTTTACTATTTTTAATCCGGGATAATTGCTACTCGGCGCGGCGGCTCGGCGGTGCGAACGGATCGATCCCAAACGCATTGAAATCCGAGCATTGAAAGCGTTTTATACTTTTTACCGAAATTATCGGTCAGGTAGGTCGTGAAATTCTTCTATTGATTGAAAAAAAAAAAAAACATTGAAAAAAAATACATAACAATACCCCGTATACGAAAAACGAACGCGTATACAGGTACGGCGGAAATGTCAGTACGTGAAATATTTGTTTCACTCGCCTATAATAATAATAATAATAATAAAAAAAAATCAATTCTAGGTGATTCTTAGAAATATTTCATTTGCTTATTGTGTTATAAAAATATTTCCTTTTCCGGAGATTACTTTTTAATTTGTTTTTTTTTAATAAAAATTCAAAAAGAAACTTAATAAATTAGACCCAAATGACATTTAGGTACTTTTTAAAGATTTTGCCGACAATCAAACCGTTTGTCATATCGATTTCGGACAATTATTTTGACACACGTGCAATTACAATTATTTCGTTCGTTAATTTATTACGGTAGAATTTATTTTGTAATTTAATGCGACGTCGTCGGCCAAATAGACATGTCGCTGTCAATAGAAAACTAATTAAATAACGAAATAACGTGCGTTCAAACTTCAAACGCGAATATCGCGGTGCCGGATTTATTAAAATTGCCACGATGTCGTTTTATGTATAAATTTTGTATTCAATTGGAATATGCATTACAAAAAAAAAACAAAAAAGCTGGTAAGTGAGATGATGGTGGTACAAGTTCGTCCTTCGTCCCTTCGGTCCTCGGACAAGATATTGGTGATGAATGTATTAAGTTTTAAAGAAACGATAACTCATTTCTTTAACGATTCTGAGCAAAGCTACAGTGTAATATAATACATTATTATTTAAATGCTGTTTACGTATTTTACGGTTATTTGTATAATTTTTGGTGAGTTAAAATAATTTATTAAAGTGTGTATAAAAAAAAATCCTGACTCACGATTTTCGAATTTTCGTTAGGATAATTAGGTAGGTATATGAGTAAGGTCATATTAAATTTTCAGAACTTTTTGTCAAATATTTAAAATTATATTACATAAAAAACTTTCAAACAATTTGGTAAATTAAAAGTTCTATATTTAAGTCAAAAGTGCTATAATTGTTCTGAAAATGTTGTCCAATATAAAAAAGTATGTATTTGATATTGAATAAAATTTTCAAGTTTCTAGCTTCAATACTTTTCGATTTATGACTAAATACCTAAAATCTGAACAGTGAAAATCTCGTTTACGGCGGATTTTTACCGATTTTACCGTTTTTATTCAGTTTTTCGACCGTTATTCTTGATTACTGGAAAAACTATGGAGATTTTGGAAAAATGACCTCTTTAAAGTACCATCCCAGTTCAATTTCTAATCTAAAAAGTTGCTGGACGACACTTTTGGACAAGGATTTCTATACGAAAAAGTGTTTACGGAAAAAAAAAAAAAAAATAAACATCATTGTGAAACCATAAGATCCTTCGCTTCACTCAGAATCTAAAATTAAAACTCAGGTTTACGTATATTGTTTACATCCTTAACGAGGAGTGTAATGATTCTAAATAGGTACTATGAAGTATAAAAGACGTACGAGATTATAAGACCGCAACGTTTTTAAGTAGGTATAGAAAATATTCGACGTCGAAAAATCGTTCGTACGTGTACCTAAAAAAAGATTATCGAACTTTTATAGGGAAAAACTGTGATTCGAGGTATCTGTGTTCGTAATAATCGGACCCCCCGCAACAACCCCGATAATATACGAGTATAATCACTATAACCTGAACGAGCGTCCAAACTTTATACAGACGAATTCTTTAAAAACTACGATTTCGTTGAAATCGTCTATTCTTGAACTATACGACACGTACATATTATATACTCGAGTGGATATAATTAAAAGAAGACCGCGAGACAACAAAAATGGTTAACGAGTGTTGTCGTAATAACGTCTAGATATGATTATTTTCGTATACTATATAATTTTCCATTGTATATTTTCTCTCGTCGTGTTTCTCGTGCGATCGATTTTTCCTTTGATCCGGTCGGAACATCGTATCGATCGCTATAGATCGTGAACACGGAAAAACAAATTTATCGAAATAAAAAAACCCAATGCTCTTATCCGAACGCACCAACTCTTGTGGGCTAAAATAGTGTGTACGCGCGCGCGGGTTAGGTTAATCCTAACCTAGTTAGGACTTAACCTAGCCGGGTTAATATTTCTGGCACCACCGACGACGCCCGTACTACATCGCATACGTGTATACCAGGGTGAGATGCATATTAAACGAAATAAAAAACAGGACTAAAATAATTTTCATATTTTTAAAAAATAATGTTAATCAAATTTTTTATCAGAATTTTTAATCATAATAAAAAATATAATTTAATACACCTAAAATAGGATCTAATATGCATTTAATATTATTTCGATTCTTATAAAACAGTTGCAAAACGAATACATCACGTTTAATAAATACATAAAAAAAAAAATTAAAAAAAATAGTAGCTACTCAATACATTTTAACTTTTTACGTATAATGTTCTCAAATACTTTATTCCTATACTCAATTTTTTCAAAACTTTTTTATTCATAATGATGACAATTTTTCGGATCGCATGTCTGCAGATTTTAATTTGTCGTCTTTTACCAAAAAACTTACAAAATCTAATAATTTTGGGTATTTTGTTAATATAGTACCCATATGATATAAACATATTTGTAGCTTTATAAGAGTGACTAAAAACAGGACTAAAAGCGTCCTGAGTGGCATTCGTCAGGACAACAGGACACAACTCTAAAATAATGGACAATCCTGTAAAATTTTTTTTACAATTATTCGAATACAAATTTATTTGAATGACTTTCAATTATGATTATTCGACTATATTTCAAACATAGAAATTCGATTAATTTTCGTTTACTTTATTTTGGTAAACATGGGTTTATACCAAAAATTACCAAAAAATACCAAAAATTACTATCCAAAAATTATTCGTATAACTGTCTTTGAAATTGAGTCGAATCATTTTTTATTCGAATAATCATGGTTGAAAATTATTCGAATAAATTTATATTCGAAAAATTAAAAAAAAATCATTCGAATAGTTTTTTATTCGAATAATTATCTTGATAAAATTCTGCAACAAAATCAGTTCTGATTTAACAACGTTATGCACCCATATCGTACACGATATTATTCTTTCCGCGTTCGGATGTCTCACAGGCGGACAACATGTACACACGGACAGTTTACGACGATCGTGCGCACATACGTACCTACGTCGTGACGTATAGGGAACGTAATACCGTTGTCGATTGCCGAGCAGCGCGTTTCGTCGTCGTATTATTAATGATCGATAGTGTAATGCTTAAAAGGCTTATACGATTATCATTACTGTTATAATCAACGACGGGAGAAAAACGTATGATAATAATATGATATCCGTGCACCGCGATATAAAATAATTTCGTTAATTCCTAATCTCTTGGAAATGTCAACTCTCCTCGGGATTACGTTTCGTCGTAATTTATTACGGGTCACCGCGGCGCGGCATTAAGTAACAATTATTATTATAATAATATTTCCTCGGGCGTGTGTTGTGCGTATCAGCGGTTCTCAAACTATTGTACGCGTACCACTAGTGGTACGTGGAAAGCTCATTATTTGTACGCGATGATAATCCCCATTTTATAAAAAAAAATTTGAATCAATCATTATTCTCAAGATCTCTAAGGTTTCTAATCGCTTTTTTGTCAACTCGTCTGTGCGAAAATACGTTTTCCCGCTTATTGTGCACAAAAAATAAATATAGAAATAAATTTTACGTAGAAAGTGATTTAAGGCTTTGCGAGTTACCAATATCGAGCCCGATATAGACGTCATCGTCCTTTTAAAACAACAGCAACCATAGTACCTACTGAATTATGAAGTAAACCATAATAATAATGATGATATTTGTACCTACATAATATGTAGTTTAGTTACAATTACATATGTAATTATAGTTCCTGATAAAATTAAATTCTATACATATAAAAAAAAAAAAAATGTTAAGATTATTTTTAAGCAAAAAAAAAAAAAAAAAACGTCGGGTGGTACGTAAAAATTTTCAAACTGTGTAGATCTGTACGCGAATATAAAAAGATTGAGAACCGTGGGTATATATTATATATTATTAGGCTTAGGGACTTATAGTATTGGCATATATTTACTGGACATCGTAAAACGTAGCAGAGTAATATATAAATACTTTTCACAGCATAACATGTTCAAATATTTAATTCGATTGTGCGTATTTTTGCATATTTTGAGGAAATTCTTAAATTGGGATATATTTTGCTATTTTCGCATTTATTTGGCATATTTTTAAGAATTTGATGAATATTAGTAATTTCAATCGCATCTTCGTTCAACTTTGGAGTCGTTTTCTGAGACGCTTCGAAGTATATGAATTATAAATGATATAATCGACGATTTTGTGTCTAAAAAGTTCGTAGTAAAATGTTATAGATAACATAGGTATAAGATTAAAGATTATTTTAAGATTAAAATTAAAAATTTACACTGCTAATGGCTGATTAGAATTTATAATTATTTTTTTTGTTTATAATGACTATTGACCTAATTCATTTAAAACGAAATAAATTTATTGGAAATAATTACAACATTTTTTTTTTCTTGGGGTAAGGGCGGCATATTTAAAAGGGACTAGGGAGGCACTTGCTCTAAATCCGGCCCTGGTCGTCGCTGCAGGTCGCATCCCGTCCACTGTCGATAGCGAATACCCTCTGCCCCTATAATATTATAGTGTGCCACTCGAGATCGACGTGGTCCGAGCACACTACCGGTCCTGTGTGGACGGACGTTAGTCCCACGTGTTCTTTTAACGGACGAGTATGTTTGAAATGCTGTTAGGTTAGGTTACGTTAGGTTAGGTTATGTTAGGTTATGTAAGGTTAGGTGTGTGACCAGCAGATGGCGTGTACACGAAAAATGATGCGGACGTCGTCTTAGTCGCCGAAAATCGATTTAAACTTTAATGCGCTTGTTTTGTGTGCTAATCGCGCTCTCGGTAGATTATCATTTTTGTGCATAACTGGCACTGAATAGCGCATGATATTGTTACTAAAATAATATACGATCGGATCTAAATGAATTTTCTGGCTGGTTGGAAAAGGAAAAAAATCTCAAAAGAATGAGCGGTGACGTATCCGTAGCGATGGTGAAAAAAAAAAAATGGCAATTTTCTGATTGGAGGGAACGAAATCGTGAAGATTCCGAAATGTATTTGTGCATTACAGTTGAAATGACATAGGAATATTAATGACGTTATTATATTATAATCTCGGTAGGGGGAAGATCCGCCGAGATAAAAAAAAAAAAAAAAAAAATGAAAATGAAAAAAAAACCATAGAATAAACGAGCCGACTCGAAAACGTTTTTCATTAAAATTCGGTTCTACGCGCGTGCGTTCGGCACGCGGAGAAACGTAATGAAATACAAAAAATACCGAGTAACAAAAAATCCTGCGTCGCAGGAAGACAGGAACGCGTTCAAGGAAAAACTTAAGGCGGAGACAACAGATAGTGGGGCTGGCAGACCGAGGCGGCTTCGGCCTGGTGATGGCAATTCTGTGCCTCACAATGATTAAAGTTCTCCAAATCAATGTAGATGGCAGAAGGGCGGCTCATGACCTCATGCAAGCCACCGCCAACCAACTTGGGATAGACGTTCTGGTCATAAGTGAACCGAAACACTCCAGAAGCGAAGAAGAAGGATGGTTTAATGACGCTGGAGCAAAAGCCACAATCGCTGTATTAAACAGCAGTATCCCAATAGACAAAATCGGCCCAAACAACGAAATAGGTTTTCGCTGGGTACAGATCGGTGGAGTTACGATATACGCCTGCTATTGGTCGCCCAACACCGAATTCACCTCATTCATCGACTTTCTCGACAGACTCGACGCCAGCATCAGAACGGCAGGTGGAATGGTCATAGTCGCTGGTGACTTCAACGCTAAGTCACCGGAGTGGGGGGACCATCGCGAAGACGCCAAGGGACGAGCCCTGGCGGACTGGGCAGCCAGTCTAGGGCTTATTCCATGCAATCGTGGGGACAAGCCGACTTTTTCGAGAATCTACGATGGTGGCGTTTCGAGGTCACACATAGACATCACATTCGCATCGATGAGTAACGTACAAAAAGTACGTGAATGGAAGGTCTTGGATCAGTTCACTGGGTCTCTCCACAGATATATATCCTTCGATATTTCGACATCAACCAACGAGCGATGCCAACAGGATACCGTCGCTAGATGGGCATGGAGAAAGTACGACCAAACTAAATTAAGGAACTTCTTAGGCGTATCCGATTTCAACATAACAGGGCTTACATCATCTTCGAGAGCAAAAGAAGTAGGAAGATACCTAGAAGAGGCATGCAACAGCTGTATGCCACGAGGAGAGTACAAAGGAGGGAAAAAACCTACTTATTGGTGGTCACAAGAAATCGCCGACCTTAGGAAGTACTGTCTTAAGGCACGGAGAAAATATAAGAGAAGTCAGTGTAGTCAGAATAGCACGCAGGAGTTAGACCACATCAACTATAAGGAGGCCAAAAAGAAACTGAGGAGAACTATAAGGAAAAGCAAGGAAGCTGGATGGAAGAATCTCTGTGCACAAGTGGAAACGGATCCCTGGGGTCTACCTTACAAGATAGTAACTAAGAAACTGATGGGCCGAAGACAGATCCCAGGGCTCCATCTACCCGGTAGGCTAATATCGATTGTCGACACATTGTTTCCTCAGGTACCAAAAATTACGTGGCCAATAATAACAACGGAAATCGGGTTCCCGGAGATAACGACCCAAGAAATAATAGAGGCCGGCCGCAAAATACCGACGGGGAAGGCCCCTGGACCAGACGGCGTACCCGACTTGGTGATTAAACAAATTTCAGTGGTTAAACCGGAAGTGTTCAGAGAATTGTTTAACGCATGCTTGAAGGACGGTACGTTTCCGAAAGAATGGAAAATAGCTAAACTGGTATTGCTTCGCAAAGGAGACAAGCCGTTGGACAATCCTAAGTCGTACAGACCTATTTGTCTTTTGAATACGATTGGCAAATTTTTCGAAAGAATTATCAAAGCACGTCTAGAAAAGCACTTAGAGTCATCTGAACTTCATGAACTAAACAACAGGCAGTTCGGCTTTAGGAAAGGGCGTTCTACTATTGACGCAGTGCAAGAGGTGATGAGGACTGTAGAAAAAGCCTCAACAGGACCACTGCGTAGAAGGAAACTCTGTGCAGTGGTCGCCTTGGATGTCGCTAATGCGTTCAATACGGCAAAATGGAATAGGATAGAAGAGTCCTTACATACTAAAGAAACACCAGCATACCTCGTAGGGATTATAAGGAGTTATTTAAGCGAGAGAGAGCTCCAGTACGTGAGCGGGGGTAAGAAGGATATAACATGCGGCGTGCCGCAGGGATCCGTGCTCGGGCCACTTTTATGGAATTTGATGTACGATGATCTGCTCCAGGTACAAACAGGAGGCAACCAACAGGGTATAACATCTTCCACGCTGGTCGCGTTTGCCGACGACGTGGCCGTGATTACTACAGGGCGCACGACTGGAATCCTACAAGAGGTTACCAATAATGCGCTCTCAGTTGTCGCAGATTGGATGGATATGGCACAACTATCACTCTCAGTGGAGAAGACAGAGGCCGTTATTCTTACAAATAAGAGAGGTTACGAGAGGCCTGAGTTCAGAATACGCGGTGTGGGAGTCCAGATAAAAGATCAAATAAGATACTTAGGAGTTGAACTCCACAGAACTCTCGGGTTCCGCGCACATCTCGTGACGGCAGCCTCAAGGGCACAGAGCACAGCACAGTCATTAGCTAGAATAATGCCGAATGTAGGAGGCTCAGGCCAACAAAAGAGACGCCTATTGGCTACAGTGGTTCTGAGCAAGTTGCTATATGCGGCACCAATTTGGTCTGCGTCCCTGGTGTTCGAGAGAAACATCCAAACAATTCTAAGGCCTCAAAGGACTATCGCGTTAAGGTCAGTTATGGCATACAGAACAGTGTCAACATCGGCAGTTATGGTAGTGGCTGGAGCTATACCTGCTCATCTCCTTGCTTGGGAAAGGACAAAGAGATACGAAATCAGGAAAGAACCTAACAAGGCGGAGATGGAGAAGGAAATACGTGTAGAAGTCCTTAATAAATGGCAGAAAGAATGGGACGAGGAAGTCAAGGGAAGATGGACCTGGAGATTGATCAGAGACATTAAGAGCTGGACAAATCGTAATCAGGGAATAGTCGACTTCCATCTCACCCAGATGCTAACGGGCCATGGATGTTTTAGGCATTATTTGAATCGTATGGGAAAGCTAGAGGACCCCAGTTGCATTGACTGCCAATCAGAAACGGACGACGCCGAGCACGCAATATTCGATTGCGATCGATGGTGGATGGATCGCAGGACACTGGAGGTAACACTGGGCCAGGAGCTGAGACCGGAAACGGTCGTCGAATTGATGTTGCGCGGCCCTAACAATTGGAAGCTAATCAGTAAGTTCGTCAACAAACTCCTCTCCACCAGAGAAGAAGAGGAGCGGATCAGGCAAAGAAGATAATAATCAGTAATTACTTAGTTAAGCTGTTTGTTTTGTACGCCAAAGGCGAAATACTAGAGGGGTAGAGCCCTCTCTTTTTTGTAAGTGCGAAAGGCACCAAAGTCTATAATACGTTGTTAATTTTCTGTACATTAATAAACGATACGGAGGTCGAGGGGAAGGACGGCTCAACCATGGGTGTAGTACCCCCTCTTCCGCGCCGTGATCTAACACAAAAAAAAAAAAAAAAAAAAAAAAAAAAAAAAAAAAGGTTAGGTGTGTGACCAGCAGATGGCGTGTACACGAAAAATGATGCGGACGTCGTCTTAGTCGCCGAAAATCGATTTAAACTTTAATGCGCTTGTTTTGTGTGCTAATCGCGCTCTCGGTAGATTATCATTTTTGTGCATAACTGGCACTGAATAGCGCATGATATTGTTACTAAAATAATATACGATCGGATCTAAATGAATTTTCTGGCTGGTTGGAAAAGGAAAAAAATCTCAAAAGAATGAGCGGTGACGTATCCGTAGCGATGGTGAAAAAAAAAAAATGGCAATTTTCTGATTGGAGGGAACGAAATCGTGAAGATTCCGAAATGTATTTGTGCATTACAGTTGAAATGACATAGGAATATTAATGACGTTATTATATTATAATCTCGGTAGGGGGAAGATCCGCCGAGATAAAAAAAAAAAAAAAAAAAATGAAAATGAAAAAAAAACCATAGAATAAACGAGCCGACTCGAAAACGTTTTTCATTAAAATTCGGTTCTACGCGCGTGCGTTCGGCACGCGGAGAAACGTAATGAAATACAAAAAATACCGAGTAACAAAAAGGTGCGGGAAAAGCGTAGGCGGTCACACCTTTGCCGAAGTCGCAATAAAAAATAATAACCGATATCGTATAATATCATATCGCAGGAGTAATATTAATAAACGGAATATTAATTAATCGAATTAAAATCGACGGTCTATGCGTTTAATATACATTGTACGTGTAAATATACATATTATTATGTATATTTTTTTATTTATTATTTTTTTTTTATTTAGAACTTTCAGCTGATAACTATTACAGTTCAACAATTATTTAATAATATAGGATGCAAAGGTTTCCTGCTGTCACTGCCCGTCGGAAGTGGACGATGCAGAACATACATTGTTCATATGTATGTTCTGGAATCCCGAGTGACGTGACCTGGTGTTCTCGCTGGGAAGACATCCCTGTCCGGAGGATGTGGCGGACCTCCTGTGCGGTCTGGTTGTTGACGAGATACCCACAGACATGAAACTGAGGACAAGGATCATGGAGGCAGCTGCAAATCAAAGGGAGCTTTTCGCCTGGATGGTGGAGGAGATCATCGGCCGGAAAGAAGAACTAGAGAGGGAGAGGCAGAAGGAAGAAAGAAGAATTATGTAACTAGTCAAGTTAACTCGTGTGGGCTGATTGGCCAAAATCAGGGTGGTTAGATGCCCCCAACGACATGTATCCATTCTTGTATATGTTGTATCTCCTTGTTGTATTGTTTTGTTCGTTCTTATAAACGATGCCACCAGGGAGGCCGTAATGGGGAAACCTACTTCCATCCCTGGCTGGTGGTTATAAAAAAAAAAACAAAAAAAAAAACAAAAAAAAAGGATGCAAAGGTAACAAATTAAGATACGATACAATAGTCCCGATGGACTGTACAATATATGATAACTAAAGACCGGATTTAATTGCATTAAAAACACTCAAAAATTGCAAAATAAATTGCACTATAAAAATGCAAGTTGTATTTATATATTTATAAAATAAAATATTATTGTAAAAGTTGTTATTATTATTATTATACATAATTAATAGGTACAAAAAATATATTCTATAAATATTACATTTTGGAATTAAAATTGATGATCAAATACATTTCTAAATTATTTTCATTAAAATTAAATCGTCTATTACTTAAAATATGTTTGTACAATTAGAAACTACGTTCTACGTCAACACTCGTTATTGGTGCATATTTAAAATATTATAATCTTTCCATCTGATGAAAATACTTCTTTATTTTCATTATATGGAGCAATCCAATTCGAAATTTTACTTTTTAAACTTGATTTTATTTTAGGCATTTCAACGAATACGTTCACTGTGTGGTCAAACTGATCAAAGAAATAGGCACTAAGGTATCAACTGGTAAACGCACACGAATCATTTAACTATACTTCGTTGAACTTAATTACCACCATGTATAATATATTAACGCTTATCGCACGCTGGACTATTCTAGAACTTTCGTGCAGTAATTCGAGCTAGAAAATTGCAGACAAGTGATAAACAACATAGATAAACACCTTTATACTTCTAAGATCATAAAATAAAACCAATAATGAGAATCTACAATAACGTTATTATTTTTATGTTATAAAATTAGTTAAGAAATATTGATTTGTACATTTTATTACGTGAAATATTTCAAAATTGCAAAAAACTGCAAAAACATTAAAAATTGCAATAAATTGCAACATAAAATTAAACAAAAATGCAGTGATTAATACAAATCATGTACATATTTGATCAGATTTGATTTATCTTAAGTACAAAAAAAGTTGCAATATCAATTAAATCCGGTCTTTAATGATAACAAAAGGCAATTGACTTAAAACAATATTAGATAGTGAGTTAAATATGAAATGGTGAAAACATTATTATAAGAATATTATTACAAAATGAAAATAGATACACATAGCTGTTTATAAGTAATGTACGAAATGAAAAATGAAATGATGTACGAGTATATGATGTGGTGCTGATGTGAGTAGGACGAATTAATTTTGTTTAAGACAGTGGAAAGAAGGGATATTAGTGGATTAATGAATATTATGTATATAAATGTTGTGTTTATGGGTGTAATAAAAATTCAATATCGTTTCGCGGCGCGGCGGCCAGAACCGTTTCTCGGAATTTCTCGCCGGTGCGGACGTCCGCGCATACGTACACTCACTCGCGTGCACTTAAAATAATTTGCACACGCTCATTATATTATGCACTTGTAACAAACACCGTCTGGGTTAGGCTCTTAAAAACTATAATATTATCGTGTACCTACGCGACGACGTGTTCATGACATTACGACGCACGACGAAGGCGCGATTGTACCTATGGTATCGTACATTCATCGGTATACGACAGGGGTCGGCGAGTGATTTTCATCGGAGTCCAAAAAATTAAAATAATGCGTAAACGGGGTCCGTAGAGAAAAAAAATGTTATTACATTATTCGATGGTTTTTACTAAAATGTTAAAATCATTTGAAGTTAACTCTTGCAAATTAACGCTTTGTAATGTTAAGTGAGAAATCGCATTTCTTGTCTTTGCAGGCTAGTAACTTGAAATCGGGAACTCTTGTAGAATTGTAGTTACGTAGGTACTATCAAAGTATGATATTATTTTGACGGTCCAGATTACTGCTTTCCGCGGTCCGGATCTGGACCGCGGTCCACCAGTTGCCGACCGTTGGTATACGGTATATACCAGGGGTGGCCAAATCGCGGCTGGCGAGACGCACGCAGCTCGCGGTCTTATTTACAAAAACCAAAATATTTAAATTTTTTTGATAGGTACATTTATAAAAAAAATGTTTTTATTGTACGGATATAAGGTACAGATATAGTGTACAGATTAGTAAACAAAACAAAAATTAAATAATATGAATAATAAATTGAAAAATTAAACGTGAAGTTAAATTTGTTTGCGTGGTATTTTTTTCGTGTCTACTTTTTTCGTGAGCTTCTTAAGATCTGGTTGAATTGATGTAAGAGCAGTTCTTAGTAACTCTGTGAGATCGTCATCAGTCAAATTTGAACGATATTTTGACATGATTATTTTTATCGTTGAACATTCGTTTTTATTCGATTCGTTTTTACAGCGAAGAAATAATGTACGAAAACGTAAGAAAAATCCAGTATACTCCGCGAGAGCGTTTCCTGCACTACCCGCACTAATCGGTCGCTTTAAACTTTAAATTGCCGTTCGTACCTTGAAAATTATCCGTCCAATGATAAAAAATGTAAACATCGAAATTTCCAAAAACAGCGTTATCTTATGAAATAAATAATATTATGTATAATACGTATGGACTATAATTCATTCAAACGAATAATGAACAGATTTAAAATTTCAATAGAAATCGTTATTGTCATTTTTTTTTCATAAAAATTTAGCCGTACCTGTGGTTTTTTTTTTGACTTTTAATCGCATGCATAATATTATAAAAAAATTAACGTGTTCGTTATACAGTATTAAATTTCCGTGCATAAATTTCCGCGCGGCACATCACCGACGTATATGTATGAATGGGGGGGGGGGGGGTAATATATAAATAATACGCGGTTATTCGTTATTACTGTGTATCCCAGTCGAGTGTCGTGATAAAATGTTGAGGGCACAAACCGTTTTTTTTTTTTCACGAGGGTATGTGATGACGTTACATTCGTACGATACCGGTGGCGCGGCGTATATGCGAGCGGGTGTAACGACATCGTTCCCCCTCCCCCCGTTTCTAATTTTATCGTGTACAGTAAAAATCGCGTGACAGACGGTGAAGTCTTACTCGGGGGGGAAAAAAAATACTTAATTTTTATCGCCGGAAAAAACGTACACTTACGATAGCTATTTTTTATCGGACGTACACGTAAAAGATATTATTATTATTATTATTATTGCCGATTACGATTGTTGTGCTGTCTATAAAATATTTGTTTGTGTATCGTACGTGTGCGCGCGCGCGTGAACGACTCTGTAAATGATAATATTATATTTTCGCGTTGATAATTCCGTACGCGGCCTCGTCCGTTCTTTCGGTCGGCCGGATCGATCGGACCGACTGCGTTTGCTTATGAATATATTAGATCCGGACACAACGATTATTAATTTAGGGCCCGGATTTAAATGCACTTAAAACCATACAAATATGTTCTAAAAATAGCCAAAAATGCCCTTAAAAAATGCATTTTTCCACAAAAAAGACCTTAAAAATGAAAAAATGACATACACATTTTTTTAAATAATTTGTAATTTTATAAATAAGATTAAACTATTTTTTATTATTTTATTAAAAAAAAAAAAAACTGAAAAATTGATTGATGTCGACTCGCATATGTTCGCTGAATCGAAAATTGTTTTTCAGCTGCGACTTTAATGTTACAAATTTTACTAAATAAAATAGTCCCATCTGTTGTAAAGTCGTCTTTTCTGAATTAATTTACGTAATCAAGCTAGCGAGACGAAGTAGATGATTTTATCTCGGGCATTGTGTAACAGTGTAACACATTTAGGTCACAAACAACGCGAGCAATGACCACGACGAATACGAACTGACTGATTATTTGTGATTTGTCCGAATACAGTCAATAACAAATTAACATAAGACAAAAATTGAATAGTATAAATTATTTTTTGATAACATTTTGAATTTGCTAAATTTGTATAGTATATTGAACATGTATGCATTAAAAACCAACAAAATGACCCAATAATGGTGAAAATGCTCTAAAAATGAGTAAACATCGAAATATGCGAAAAAATGCAATATGAAATTTGTAACTATGAAACCCTCGATACATGAAACGAATCATGTACTTAAAACGCATTGTGTAAGATCGACCAAAAAAATATGCGTTTTGCGTTGAAATCCGGGCCCTAATTATTGTTATTCGTGTAATATTTTACGTCACCGTGCTCCGTCGGCGTTTCTGTGGGCGTCTACGGAGAACGTGACGGAAAACACACCGATTATACTGATTGATTTTTGATTCGTTTTCCTCGCTCGTAGTCGACAAGAGTTTGGTACGCAAAACCGAATCGTTTGTGCGACGGTTTACGTGGAAAAAAACCCCCCCCGGCCGACTAGGGCGGCACGTGACGACGACCCGTAACTTCAAACGCGACCGGCACTCTGTGCACGTACCTCGGCGAACTTTGCGCCAGAGTTATTCATAATCTTAGTTTGAAAGTGAAGTCGAACCTCGGTTTATAAAAGCTCGGTGTCGTTCTTTGACCTGACTCGAACTACAGCTGTTTAAAATTGATTTATTAACGTATTCATAACTTGTTCAGCGATAATGGTAAAATCAAAGGATTTCACTTTACGCGAGTAAAAGGCGAATAGAAAAAAATAAAACATTAGTTGCAAAATATTGTATCGGTATAAAGAAAATGAAAAAAAAAAAGAAACTGATCCGTCTCTTAGAATAAACCAACAAGCTTGATGTGACATTTTTAAGACAAACGGAGTTCACAAAAATTCAAATCATTTTGACGGTGACGATATGAGATTCGAATGAAAAATCAATTTGTATTTAAAAACGATGTACCTACATACAAATTATTATGAGCTAAGTATATAGTATTAAAGATAAAATATCTGAAATTCAGTGAAGAAAATAGGTAAAATATCATCGCATTTATTTATTTCTAAAAAAAAGTGTACGTAAAATCCAGTCAACTTTACTGATCATAGGCCGTTTAAACAATAAAAGCCTTTTTTTTTTCTATTAATTTACAATTGCTGAGCACGGCCACTTTTTTTTTAACTATCTAACTTTTTAATACTTGTTTTAAAAGTGTTTTGGATTGTAGGAGTTTTTGCTTACCATTGAAAATGGTAAAAATGCCAAAACACCGCCATTCACTCGATTCTATCGTGTTCGTTTGCTGCAGATCTTTTATAATAATAATTTGACCTCTAGCTTAGAGTTACC
The DNA here is from genome assembly GCA_027580255.1 of Therioaphis trifolii. Classification (NCBI taxonomy): domain Eukaryota; kingdom Metazoa; phylum Arthropoda; class Insecta; order Hemiptera; family Aphididae; genus Therioaphis; species Therioaphis trifolii. Next base: position 4,687,468 of record CM050407.1, read on the forward strand.
ATATTTTATTTGGGACAAACATATTTTATTTGAAACCGGGACAAAGTTCGTTTCATTTTTTTTTTTTTATTGTTTTTCTGATTATACGATATAATTTTTAACACACATTATATAGATAATAATTAATAATATTTGAAGCTTTAAAAATCAAAGAATATTTACGATAAAATATAAAATTTTTAATCTGTGTCCGATGTGTTTTCCGTGGGCAGAAAAGTCTTAGTTGTTTGATACTTGGGGCTGAACTTTTCGAAACAGTGTTTTGTTGGCAAGTATATTAAAAATTAATAAAATTGACAACAATACGCGTTGTCATAACTCGTATTAATTATTGATGAAATCTCAACTGTACTTATATCTGATTTATTTCGTGATTTTGTTTATGGGTCATATATGAAAACACACGTTCCACTTCCACTTTCCACTGCAGCATCTGAGCCAGGCGATGAGAAAGAAAATTCAACAACTATTAATAAGCAACTATATCTTGTATATTTGTTCGTAATTATCTCAGATCTTACTCGTTAGGCCTTTTTCCATCAAACGTCTAATAAAATACATACATAAATTATTGAAGTCTCATTCTGGGACAAAAAAATTTAGGGACAATAAGCTGTCCCGAAACACGTTATCTGTTGGACACCGGAGCGCCATACTCAAAACCGGTACTGTCCCGGCCAAACCGGGACGTATGGCAACCATACTGTAGCGGGATTTTTTTTTTTTTTTTTTTAAACGCGTACGCTAATCTTCAAATTTACAAATATTTGTTCGAAACTTCCGAAGTTAATCGCTTTACCGCGGGTGCACATACGATAAAGTACTATCGTCCGTCGAGAAGCCAGCTGGGTTCACTAAAATCACACACGAGTACGCGCTCGAGTGATGTTAACGCGCGTGTTAAATACTCGCGCCTGGCGCGTATCGAGAGTGTTCGGCACACGGTACCGGACGGTTTTCTTCGATTCAATTTTCACCTTAGGCCGGCCGCACACCAGAAGAGCAAAACTGCGTTAAGCAGCGTTAGTCAGGCTAACACAGTTTTGTTGAAAATAGAACATAGGAAATTACATCGCATACGCACACTGATAAGACATAATCAAAACAAAACGTTTTTGCTTTAAACACAATTAGTCATGACCATTACCGTCTGAAGTGTATCCATTTTTCATTAGTCACAATAAGACAAGAATGTATAATTGTGTACATATTTTGTACATTTATCTTAATATTTAAATTTAAATTAAATTAATTAAATTAATATTTTTCTAACATAAAATACATATATTTACATATTTTAAATACATTATATTTAATACAAATATATTTCACATAATAAAGAAAATATCACATTAGTCATACGTTTCTGATTTAATGGATGAACCCACAATTTTTTTTCCTCTTTTTTCTCCAACTCTTGTAGAGTGTACCACATACACACTGCAATCTCTTCATCGGATGACATTTTGGATACTGTTTGTGTATTTTATACTTGTGTGTATTTTTTTTATGTTTGTCTTGTCTTGTCTTGCCTTGATTTAACTAACTAATATGCGCATATATAAAACAAATTGTTTTTAGTTGACAAACACGAAAATGAGTAACACAGATTTGCTCTTCTGGTGTGCGGCCGGCCTAAATCACACATCATATTGTTTTTTGTCCAAACCCGTTTTCAAAAGTGTTTTATTTTGTCGACCGATTTACCGCGGTAGTAACAAGTCGTACGCCACGTAGTGCGACCACATCGAATAAGTGCGCGACTGCCACCCGGTGAAAAAAACTGACATACATGTGTGTGCGTGTGTGTGTGTGCAGTAAACCCAACGCTTGTGTGATGATCGTACTACGACCAGAGCCGGATTAACATAGGTGCAAAAAGAGCTTTTGCTCCAGGGTGGCAAATTTTTGGGGGTGGCATGTAATTTTTGCTATTCTTATCGTGCGATTTATAGGTTCATTATACATGTAATTAGTTGAACAGAAAGGGACGTGAAATGGAATCGAGTTGCGAGTAAAACGCGCAGGCACTCTAAAATTAATTAATGAGAGAAGTGTTGGAGCGTCGATATCCGAAGAAATAAGTTTAGTGAGGAAAGAGATATTTTGAGAATATCGACGGCTAGCTAATGTGGATAGGTTGAGCTTAGATAGGACAGGGGAATAATCATGCGGAGGGCAAGGAATTTTCAATGAGTAACTTGCATAATTGAGGAATTTCCTTTGGACACCCTCTAGTTGACGACAAAGATCAGTACAATGCGGATCCCAAAGCACTGAACCATATTCAAGAATCGGTCTGACGAGAGCGCAGTAGAGAGATTTGAGTGAGTTTAGTTAATATAAATATTAAATATCGTGCAGTATTTGTTTAGTCATTCGAATTTATACATAATTAAATCGAGTAATATAAGTTTGACTATTGAAAAATTACATATTTTCATTATGGTAATAGTTTTTCTTATTTTTTAAATTATAAGCTTTAGCACTGAATAATGTATCTACAAAATTATAAGGATGGACCAGCGGCTTGGTATAACCATGAATATAGTGTGGTATTAATCACAGTTTACAAACGATTTTGTGCAATTCTGTTATAGGTAAACGACTTTTGTAGTTTTGTCTAATCGATTTAAATATCATAAAGTACCAAATAATTTTTTTTTTAAACGGTTCAACTTATTCATACAATATTACATGAAATACATATTATACCGTTTTAAGTTTTTAACTACTTCTTGATAAGAAATTTCCTATCAAATATATATTGCTCCAGGGCGACTCTGACCCTTAATCCGGCTCTGACTACGACCAAATATCACTATATGGTGATATTATCTCGGCGTTTTTACCGCGATCGTACGTATGACACGGTCGCTGTGGGTGTATTTTCTCGCTTTCCGATGCGGCACGGTGATAATAATTGATTTTCGACGACGCGCGCGTATTGACGCGGGTGGGCGCCGCGCCGTGTCGTCGTGTGCACACAATATTTAATTATTTATTTAATCATTTTCAAGTTTATTTTACCAATAATAAAAAAAAATCACCAATTTTAAAAGCTCACAACGCAATAAAACTAGTGCATCATAGGGAAATCAGTAGATGAACTTTTCCATAAACAAAAAGTTTAAGGTATATGACATATCACACGTTATATGATTAAAATCGGACGGGCGCAGGTGGATCGAGGGAGACAGCTTCGCGCGCGGAAGGTTTTTTCGCATTTTCAGTCGGAGCCGTCGTCGTGTCGTCGTAATGGTCCGATCGACGGACACGTCGAAGGACTTCGCCGTCGTTGTGAGGACCGACCGTTCGCGCGAGCGCGTGGGTGGGTGTGTGTGTGTTGTTGTTGTTGTCGTTATGACGTGTACGGCACATATTTTATTAATAAAACGCCGTGCGCGTTTGTGTGCGAACGGGCGCGAGGGTAAAAACAAAACGAAAACAATATAATTATCGTATTCACCGGTGCGACGATGACGTGGAGAGAGGGTGGCTTTCCGAGGGTGCGGGGGCCAGTGGTTCCGAAAGTGCCGTGTGTAGGTGCACGCATGTATTATATATATATATAATGGCATACGGTATTATAGCCGGCATGTGTGTGTGTGTGTGTGTGTGTGTGTGTGTGTGTGTGTGTGTGTGTGTGTGTGTGTGTATGTGTGTGTGTTACTGAGTACATAATAACAATCGTGGCGCGACATTACATATATATATATGGTGAAAAAAAAAATAATAATAACAACGTGCGCGCGTACACGTATTATAACGATCGAAAAACACGCACTAATTAAGTCGCGCCGCCGCCGAGGCGCACAAAATGTTATCCCGTACATCGGTTGTCCGGTGGTGAAATTATTTTATAATAACAATAAAAATAATAATAATAATTTATTAATGACCGGTGGCGACGGTTTTGGCCGTGGGGGTGGTGTTGGTGACCTTATGCGAGGAAGAAAAAAATGGCAGCCACCGCGTAATTATTACTGTATGTCATACGACAGCGCGCTGCGACGTCCACGACGATGACGAATAATATGGCTGTATCCCGTTCGGCGAACACCCTGTAGGCACGTGCAGTGCTGTGTACCGCATGTGCAATCCTAGTAATCCTATCGGTAATCGGATGTAATACGATTCGCATGAAATAACGCGTGGTTAGGTTAGGTTAGGTTGTCATCGCAAAGGTTTTCGGACGACATTTTAGGTAGTCAAATCGTACGCGGATCGTGTTGCCGTGGCTGCATATTACTTGCGTCCCGAAAAAAAATATATTTTTCAGGTAGTAAATTCAAACGGTAAGTTGCGTCCCGTCTTGGGGGACGCAAGTCAGCCATATTATTATTATCGATATTATCTTCAAAAATCATTAAAATCGATAGTATAGAAGGTATAGGAACATAATATATACATACTACATCTTGTTGGTTGTTAGATTCGATAAGATATAGCAATTATGTCAATAATCTTTTGTATTTTACTCGCATTATATTTTCACATTTTACTTTTATTTAGTATGATTCGGTCGATTCGTCTTATTAGACCAATAGTTGTGCAATTACCACTCATCAAATTAAAAAAAAAAAAAGTTAATTTAATTAAACACGAATTTTTAAACTATGGAAGAAATGTGTAGTTCTAAATTGGTCGCGAATAATGGTTTTAAAATTATTGATGGTTACAAGTTCGGGTATCATAAAATGTTAAGCAATAACAATCGAAATAATTATCGAAATAATCGATATTTTCGGGACGCAATTAGGTCATAGAAAAAGGTATACCGGGACGCAAATACGCTATGACCTTTTTGAATCTTTTTTTTGCGGGACGCAACTCACCTGCTGATAATAATTTCGGACGCAAGTAGTATGCTCCCGTTGCCGTTTTTCGCACGACACGACTCTGCGCACACGGCGCCGAAAGCATATTCTCCCGAAAATCACCACTCGGACACACACACACACACACAAACACTGTTACTCTAACACAAGCGTGTCAAACTCAAAGTATCAAGTGAGCCAAATATATTGAAAAGTTTACTATATGCGGGTCGCACATAAAAATTTAACAAAAAAAAAAAATAAAAATATTTTATACTAATTTTTCAATTTTATTCTTTACGTTTACAAAATACAGTAGATACGATCAAATTAAAAAGTTAAAAAAATAAACATTTGAGTAAATCATATTGATTATTTATAAGATAGGTGTTATTTAAATTGCAAAAAATTTACATATATTAATAATATTCTTTTTGGACGATATTTGATAATTTTTTTTTACCCCGCAAACTTTTCGATTTCGCCAGAAATATTATTTGATAATATATCGAGCCACTTTTAACACGACATTTAGATGTGTGTCGGTTAATCTGGATCTAACGGTTGATTTATTACTGTTAATTAATGAAAATAGTTGCACACGTTAATAAGTGCTACTCAACACAGAATTATTGATTTTACAAGCAAATTTACGAGTTCCACACATCGAACTGGCACACTATTGTAAATCAGAAAGATCAGGACAGAACACAGTATAATAATGTGTACCGAAAAATAAACCACTCTCTAAGAATCTTAGATAGTCGTGTTGACGGTATTTAATATTTTATTTTTAACTTTTCCATTATTATCGGTAGCCGTGGGCCACAAAAATGAGCCGCGAAGGTTTGACATTCCTGCTCTAACACGTCAATCTTCGTCTAATGCGGGTATACTCACGCGCGTACGCGTACGCGACGACGACGACGGTCGGTATAACGTACGCGAAGACATAATATTATAACAACATTAACAAATTGAAGTCATATACCTCATCTAGTAACTCATCTTACTTATTATTTATATAATCTTATATTTATTCCTTTTATCTATTCTATTACAGAATTATTTTCCGTTATCTTTTTCATATTGTATAGATTCCTACTATTTATTCTTACTTTTTATTAGTTCATAATTGTTATTTACTTTATATACACGTAGTATTTATGATCTATCTCACTGTACCACATTACCCTTCGAGGGTGTTACTTTATGAATAAATAAATAAATAAATAAAATTATAATATATATTTTTATGTAATATAAACGTAATATACACACGTCTTTAAAATTGTATACCGTCGCTTTATTTTTTACGCGGGGGAAATTTCGCGTCTCGGCGTAGCGTGTGGATGACGAGGGATACGGAATAGGAAATAAAAAAAAATATAAAAACTTTTTTTAAAAAAACGCGCACCCCGGCGTCGTGCGAACGCGCGCGTTCGTCACCTCTCTCCCGTCGACGCTCACCCGCTACAAGTGAACACACTACATCGTGGTTGTGTGTGCGTATTAAACGTGGTTAGGTGTCTTGCGCAGCCAAACGAAACAATATTAAAAGTTACCGGAGCGAAATCTTCTCGATCCGTCTCGAAAGCATTTCCGACGCCAATGTGTGAGTGTATGTGTGGTCGAGTGTATAAACACAAGCCTTTATATTGCACGCACACACACACACACACACACACACACTCTCACACATACATACTGTTTCCGTCTACCATTTCCGCGCGGATAATACACGGGTGTGCGAGTCGCGAGTGTGTGTACTTCGTAGTGTCGTATTATTAAAATGTCAGGCGCGGTATTCGTTGTAAATAACATAAGGCGCGTCGAAGTACCGACGACAATATGTATTATACTTCACCGGGGCGGGAAATACGCTTTAAATCGTATTAATGCACTGCGGGCGTATGGAAAAAAAGTCGAAGACGTGAAATCCGATAGATAGATCGTCGATCTTTCGGGAAAATCACTCGTGTATTGAGCGGTGCAGGTGACCGCCGTGCCGCTTGCTAATCGTCGTCGGTCTGATTTAAGTTGACGTTTTCGAGCGAAACACGAAAAAAAAAAATTAGCTACGCCGATTTACGATTGTACGACGACGGCAACTATACGACGATCGATACTATTGTATAAAATCGAAATGACCGTTTTTTTTTTTTTTTTACGTCTGTAACTCTTTCGTTTTTCTTTAAAGTCACGATAGATTTTAGAATTCGTTTTTCGAATTATATTATTCTGGTTACGATTTGAATCATTTAGAAAAATCTTCGAATTCACTTATGCATACAAAATCGTTTTGGTAGCAAATTATATAAGTCCATATAATTAGAGTGTCAAAAAATGAAAACGTGTTTTGCCCTATCCAATTATGTCGTGTTTTAAAGCAAACTTTAAGTACTGCGATCTTGTAAATTAGAATTCACGAAAAACACGTTAAAATTATGCTTTGAATCAATGATTACAGTAATTTTATAACTTAAACAGAATTTTTTTACGAGGTGGTTCTTTCTCGTTGGATTAACACTAATAAAAATGAAGCTCATCAACGATAATAATATTCTTAATGAATTTACAAAAATAATATTACTCATAAATATGTGAACACTGCGTATAATATTATAATGTCTATAATGGACGTATATATATATGTATAACTCGAATATCGAGTTGTATTATAAAAATCATTAATTTAACGTTTATTTCCATGTGACGCAAGCACAATTTTAATTAAAAACACGAAAAGCGAGTTTTTCACAAATATATTATACGCTTATTCTCAGAAATGCATCATGATTTTGACTAAATATAATGTCAATGATAAATTAATTATTTAAATGGCACACGTTTTTAGGTAATAAGGAAACGACATTTACTGATATTTTTCAAAACTAGTATTTGACACTTACACTATTAATTAATCTATCAAATGATCTTACCAAATGGGAAATCATCAAAAATCGTTATATTTTTACATTTTCACGTTCGAAACGCACTTGCGGGTCTTCGTAAGCACAATATTATATTAAAATATTTCGGCAGCTAGAACCTAATGCTATTTACACGCAATATTGTGCCGTAGATAATTTTATCTAGAAAAATGTATCTAGATGCTTCATCTTATCTAGATAAAAACAAAAATGTTCATCTAATTTTTGTTCTAGATGAATATAATAGTTATCTATATAAATTTACTAGATAAATATTTTATAAAGAGCATAGTCTGTACCCAATGTAATCGGTTCACGATGATTATAGCTATAAAATAAAATATAAATTTGGATATGAAATTCCCACCTATATTTAAGAGACATAATCTATAAATACAAACGTTTTTTTAGTCTTGGAATTCATCAGAAACGGTCAAGTATTTAATATATTTTATTATAGAGGTTGGTCATTAGCTTGACCCGATACTAAGTGAAGTACTATTGGTTATTACATTTTAATATTTATCGAATATTAAATTACTTGATTCTAAGTATAAGAAAAAAACAACTTTGGAAAAGTTTGTATTTATTTCAACCCCAAGAAAATATAAATATGTGTAGTATTAATTAGGTGTTGCATCATTTGCATCATTTTATATTTATACAAGTTGCTAATGGTGCTATTACAATTGAATTAACATAAAAATATGCAAACTAGACCCCAAAGTTTTATTAAAGAAAAAACATAAGTTTTTGTTGAAAATTTTTACTTTTATTATTTTAAATTTAATATAAACATTATTTGTGTTTATCTATATCTAGATAAATTAAATTTTTGTACTTTATATATATTTATCTAGATAATTTTAATTTCATACATCTCATCTTTATCTAGATATATTTTTTTTTTATCCGAGCACAACACTGTTTACACGGTACGTGTTTATAATACTGTACACGTGTAATAGAAAACCGGTATGATTTGTAATTTCATCGAAAGATCAACAAAATATTCGTAGAAACGATTCGCGTTTAGCGTCGTTGTGTTATTACGCACGGGACAGTGTATATTACCGTAACGTTTTCGTTCACGACCGAGAGTGTACGTACTTATTGCGTACGGGTAAAACGATCGGGTTAGTTTATTATTAATATTTAATGGGTTGAAACATGCGACTTTAATGAACGTATACAGATTAATGTAAAATATGTAAATGATATTCGCTCGCACGGCAGAGGGGGTCGCCGACGGTTAATTGTTGTCGTATATTAATACAGTTTCCCGTGGCACCGCGACTCATTTCGCCGCCGTCGCGAGGAGGCGGTCTAAAACGCTCGCGCTGTACACACACACACGTCCATCGTGCCCACGCCGACGACGGTCAACGATATAATAATAGTTATACACGTTATAACATACGTGTGTGTGTGTGTGTGTGTGTGTATGTTTGAAATATCAAAATACACGCCGCCGGTACACGTACGTGTCGGTACGACGTCATATCGCGCGTCTCCGTCTCGTTTCACGCCGGACATCCATCGACTGCTGGCTGTCGGCTACCGGTTTTAGGCCCGCCGCCGCGAGTCCGCGTATAAAAAATCGCACAACATCACCTGTCGACGTCGCAGAGCCGAATTTATCGGATTAATTTTTTAACGTGGCCCGTCGTCGGCGAAACACGTTTTCCGTCAGAACGCACATACACACTGCAGCGGCGCGTTAAACACACATACCTACGTGCGCGTACCAGTGTGTGTGTGTGTGTGTGTGTGTGTGTGTGTGTGTGTGTGTGTGTGTGTGTGTGTGTGTGTGTGTGTGTGTGTGTGTGTGCGTGTGTGTGTGTACTGTACGCGTGTGTTATTACTTATTAGGCATACACGAATACGTTATACGCGTATGTATATATGTATATAATGTGTATAACATTACGGCACAGAAGCTGTGCTGCCACGGCGGACGTGCTGTAAACGGCGAGCGCCCGTGTACAGGGTGCTCCGCTGGAACGTGTACCCGTTGTTTCCGATGCTATACCGCGGGGAAATAACATCATTTGCGGTGTTCACAAGTGTTCGATCGCATTAGGTTAGGTTAGGTTATGTTTTGTTTTTTTACGCGATTCGCAAGGCCCGTTGACGATCAGGGGCGGACTGGCCCGGGGTGCTATGCACCAAGTAGCACCCTGGGCCCCGATTCGTATTTATGACCGGGTCCCCGATTATCACAGTCGGGGCCCTTTTTAATTTAACTTTTATTGTAATATTTTATAATATAAAGATAAATTATAAAAAAGATCGACAATACTGTTGTCAATATATTTATAATGTTACATCGTGTCATCGTATCAGTCATGTCTACGTAGTTAAAACAAATAAGGATATTATAAGTATCTATATGATATCCATATCTTCATCATACTATTCATACTCCCAAAAAAATAACTATTCTTATTATTTTTTTTTATGTATTTATTCACTTTTCTGGACTCTTTCCTAATTTAGGTAGGTTTGAAAAGAAATACGGGCCCCTAATAAATTTTGTACCCCGGGCCAAAAATAGCCAGTCCGCCCCTGTTGACGATTTTTTATTTTCTATCGTACTTAATAAACGTTCGGGGCAAACGGTACTGAAAAATTAATTTTTGTTTTATTTTCGTTTAAAACGTGTTATCGAGTTTACTTTTCCGGGCATCTCGACCGTTCCGCTAGTAAATTATTTACGATTTTCCACTAAAAAAGAAAAAAAATCCCGAAAAATCGTTAAAACATTAAATCGATGGAAATTCAGAAAGAAATGAACTAGTCTAACAAGTCTTAAAAAAAAAAACAGATTTGGATTATCCGAGGAGATATCACAACAGGTAACATTTTCATGGGGCACCCTGTACACAGGCATAATACACAATATTATAATATGTTATATGGAAAAAACATTTAACGCTTTTATCTCTGGTCACGAGTAAACGTCAATTCGACTACGGCGGCGGAATTATAATAATAATAATAATATTAATGATATATGGCGGCTGTACGTATATGACCGGTACGCGGCTTGCGTTTTGCGTTCCGAATCACACCGATCGCTGCAGCTGCATGTAAAAAGGCGCGTTCCCATGAGTCAAGTTTAGTTGACCGATTATATTTGATCAACAAAAATTGAATAAAATCTGTAGTGTAAACCTTTGTTTCGATAAACTTAAACAACTATTTAGTTGATCAAAAAAAAAGTTTGAAACAGTCAAACTTTAATCGTTCAAGTAATGAGTTGTTTTCTAATTCCTTTCAAGTTGCAATCTGTCTTGACACGTGATGATTTCTATAGAAGGGTATACCCTTCTTTATCCTCTAATGCTAGTTCTTTAAGTAAATTGTTTGACGCTCCAAATTGATTTCTTCTTAATATCCATTGTCTCATCCAAAAACGACGTTTTTTTACGATTTTTACACATATAAATTAAAATCGTTTTTAATTCTTCTTTTACCAAAATACTTATTGTGTTTACAATTTCACATACAACTGCTTTGGACGCCATTTTCCACTGTATTGATGTACCTATGTGATAAAATGAGCTCGACAGTGGCGTCGAATGACGCGTTAAACTGAGTTGAAAATAAAATTGAAACATGTTCTGCCGCAATGTGTGAACGAAAACTGATTCAAGTTGAATTCAATTTTTGTCGATAAACTATTATGGGGGTCAACTATAAACTTGACTCACGAGAACGCGCCTTAATGGTTAGCAGTCCGCCGCTGCAGCACCGGAGACTAACCGACACGTCGCACGAGGCTTATTTTTATTTATTTTTTTTTTTGGTTCAGAAGACGTCATTGGCAAACTGCTCTATAAATATATACAGTAGAAGCCGCTCATTAGAAACACACGGATAGTCGATACAATCGCGGTATTGAAACAAAATGTCCCGGAACGGACCGGCCGTATATTAGAACATTGAAAACAAATCGTACTATTGAAACATCACATCGGTTATTTGAAACAAATTTAGCCACGTTTCAGAAGCTTTTAGGCAATTGTAGGAGCTCTAAAATGTCCTCAAAAGTGTCGTCCGGTATCGTACGGATGAAATAGGTTTTGAACAGCATTACTCGTATGAAAATATTATGGTCATGGAGTTACTCGACGCAAAAAAAACAAACTAAGATAGATAAATATTTTAAATACTATAGAAAAATATATACGTTTGAACATACTTTTTTTAAATATACAATATACATATACATAGATAAATATATACATACATAGTTAAATATACATAAATACATAATATATTTTTCGCATATTTTTAATATTTTTTTTTTTTTCATAGTACAAATCAAACCAAATGCTTATTAGAAACAATCGGATAATTGACACATTTCACCTTGGTCCCAAAGTGTTTCTAATAAGCGGCTTCCACTGTATATATATAAGTATGCACACGAATTTATTATTATTTCGTCCTTTTCGCGTCGAATCACAACGACGTCGAGGGCGAGTGGCCGCGGGCCAGCAGTGCAGAGCTATAATATAACGCGCGTGTTTTGTTCTCGGCGCGGTAAGCCGTCCATAATAATTATTACCATTGTTATGGTTGTTATATTTTGTTGTCATTACACGCGTCTTTTCACGAAAATCCGATCACACATGTCGCGGACGGGTAAGGTTTGCCGAGGTAAGATATATATATAAAAAAAAAAAAAATTAAAAAAAATTTTAGTAGGTACTAAATACAAACACACTGCGATATCGACGACGATTTCGGGAATGTGCCTTGAGAAAATCGACCGGCACGAAATTACCGATTCGTCACGGGTTTTCCAGCGTACGTATTGGGAATACGCCGAAATAATAATAAGGATTTTATATAAGAAAATAATTATAATAAATGTGAAAACATATATATATTGGATTATCGTCCTTCCTCTAATGTCGCCGGTCCGCGTATTACACGTCAAACCGAAAAACGTCATTGTACGTTATATTTGTACACATTGTTCTTCAAATCGTCCGCCGTCGTATGGAACACAAATAGTAATAATAATAACAATAATAATAAGAATAATGACGATAATAACGACGACGACGACGACAACAGTAATAATAATAATAATAAAAATAATCGATATTGAATCCCGTCAAAGACGAATGTTTATCTCGAGTTTTAGAAAACGCGCATTGCACGGGGACACGCGGATTATGTCCATGTGTGACGACGGAAAACACGCGAATCGCTGCATCTTTTTGCAGTGCTCGAATTGGAAAAATAAAAGAAGGGGGACTCTAAGATTTAAAAAAAAAATTAGCATCCCTTACAATGTTTTGTATGAATTCAAAATGACTTCACACACCAAATTCGAGGGGGGCTCCCCCCCCCCAACAACCCATCTTCAAAAATGCATTCTATATTTTTCAAAATATAACAACTGTAAGTATGACAATACATTTTTTTAAACACTGGTCATTTATTACATTTATTATTATTGTATTAAACAAATAGTCAAATAGTTACAAATACGTAATGATTATTCTAAAAATTAATTTTAATTTTAAAGTATATTCCACATCTGTTGGCAAGAATGATTTACTTGAGTATTCTTCCTTTTAGGACAAAATTCTTCTTCAGCAGTCCTTTTCCTTCTACGTATCCCCGTATCGAATATCAGAATTGTCCGGCCAATTGTTTTGATCTAACATGTCCGAGTCTGTAAGTAGCTGAGTGTATTGATCATTAAATTGGCGATGCTGAACTGATACATTTGATGCCAGTGTTGTAAATAATCTGCTGTTAAAAATTGTTCGCGAGACTTCTCAAAAAATTGTGATGCATTTGTCAAATTTGAATGTCTTATAATCATTACAAATTTACAAAATTACTACATTATAAAATAAAAAACCGTTCCGTCCCCCCGTTCCAATTAAAATAATAGGAAGGCGGTGCGCTCAAAATATTCGAAGAGGAGCTTCGTCTCCTTGCGTCCCCCACCCCCAAATTCGAGCACTGTGACTTTATGTCGTATTTTCATCACGGTCGGTCGTCGAGAAAAACGCGAATCCAGATCACACACGTAAGAATATGGTATAAAACCGTTTTAATAGTGATATCGGGTGTACGTATGTAACTATTATCGGAGCGATTTTTTTTTTTTTTACTTCTTACCGGCGTCATAGGTACCGGTATAGATTAAAATTCCGTTACGGTCGCCGACGAGGTTTTCGGGCAAACACCCAGGCCCGTACCCGAACGTCGTCGTCGTAATGCGTTCAACGAGAATTTTACAAACTGTCTATACGAACAGTGCGGGGAGTAATGAATAAATGCGATAAGCGCAGGGACGCCCGCAGCAATGTAGCTCAGGGGGGGCAAAAAATTGCAAGTACCTAAATACTTATGGGAAGATTAACCGCTACACTTTCATCTATTCATACTTAGTAATAGTATAATTTTTTTTAAATCAAAACTAATTTAAGTAAATATAAAATTACACAATTATTTCTAATGTTTCTAAGAAAAAACATAATACAATTTAAACAAAAAACAACTTTATTTGATTTTAATCAAAATATTACATCATTACATGTTACATATTACATCATATCTATACATCATAATATTGCATTTTATTCAAAAAGTAATGACAATCTCCTTTTATTAGAAGCAAATAAATTTATTTAATTATCAATTTGTTGATTAAAAAGAAACCCATTATAGCTGAACACATTACTCAGAATACGATAAATGTAATAATAATAATGTCTATCAAAAGGTTTCTATTTCCGTCGACGACAGGCTGCTTATATATGACTTGTTAGATACAAGGATTGTCGCATAGTCGCTAAATACCCAAGACCAGCTTTATGTAAAAAAACTTCTAATTTTGTAACTGACACAAAAAATCTCAGTGGGGGCAATGGCCCCCCACTGGTCCCCCATTCCGGGCGTCCCTGGATAAGCGGATCACTGTAGTCGAGTATATATTAGTGTTTTGACGTCGGACGCGACGGCCGGGAGTGGACGTGGAAAAAACGAAAAATTCCAATTGATTTGTTTCGGCCGGCCCGACGTTTTTTCCAATGACGACGACAAGAATGATCAACTACTACTGTGTCACACATAGCGAATAAACTATAAAACTGTCGCGTGCACACGACGGATGGGCACACGCGGATCGTTACTCCACGGTCGCACAAAGACGAGACGGAATAGACGACGATAATTTTACGACGACTCGTGTTACGCGGCGGCGACGGTTTCTACGGTATTGTTACGCAATGTATTTTTTTTTTTTTTTAATTCGATAACGTCTCAAAAACCGTTTTCGTACGAATAATAACATTTTTTAAAGTTTACGTCAAACGGATTCGAAATCCCCCCACTACAACCCATTAAAAACGTTAATTTATTCCATGAATGTTATTCGTGTCTGCGCGACGACGGTGACTCATAATATTTGTGATTTGATGTTATTACGATATTAATCCCAGTTAACATTTCGCGTGTGCAGCTCTCGGGTTATTAATTACCGTAGACGATGAACATAAAAAAAAAAAAAAGAGAAACGGCGGTACGACGAAATGTCAAACGAACGTCTAGTCCCGAATGAACGTTTTTTACACGCATTTCGGCAATAGGGTCGGATTGCCTTTCTATCATAAATAGTATCATCGAGGTGTGTGACAAGCAGGTGAAAAAAAAAAGCGATAAATAAAACATTTAAAAAAAAAAGCGCTACACGTGTGCCGAAAACCGATTCAAAGCGGTGTAATAAACGACCGTTCAGGTACGATACCGAACTCGAGCGATTCGCTCGGACATCGTTCCGTCAGCTAGCACTCGTGAAATAATTATCCGTGTGCGGTGTTGAATTCAGGAATTTTTTCCGCCGGGGGGGGCATTATGAGATAATATTATAATACAAATTAACAAACTTTACTTTACTTACCTAATTGATATAATTGAACTTAAGCTCGTAAAAACATAATTAAAATGATTTGATATTTAAAAATTGTATAAAAATGTATAATTATAATATTATCATATAAAGCGTATGCGGCGAGTCTTTTTAGATTCTGGGTGAAGCGAAGGATCTTATGGTTTTACAATGATGTTTATTTTTTTTTCTGTTAACACTTTTTCGTATAGAAACCCTTGTCCAAAAGTTTCGTCCAGGAACTTTTAAGATTCGAAATTGAACTAAGATGGTACTTTAAAGAGGTCATTTTTCCAAAATCTCCATAATTTTTCCAGTAATCAAGAATAACGATCGAAAAACTGAGTAAAAACGGTAAAATCGGTAAAAATCCGCCGTAAACGAGATTTTCACTGTTCAGATTTTAGGTATTTAGTCATAAATCGAAAAGTATTGAAGCTAGAAACTTGAAAATTTTATCCAATATCAAATACATACTTTTTTATATTGGACAACATTTTCAGAACAATTATAACACTTTTGACTTAAATATAGAATTTTTAATTTACCAAATCGTTTGAAAGTTTTTTATGTAATATAATTTTAAATATTTGACAAAAAGTTCTGAAAATTTAATATGACCTTACTCGTATACCTACCCAATTATCCTAACAAAAATTCAAAAATCGTGACTCAGGATTTTTTTCATACACACTTTAATAAATTATTATACGATTTTTTACGATATTGTCTGATTTCTTTTAAGTTTATTTTTAATGAAATATTGAGTATTTGTTAGAAAGTTCTGAAATTTGAATACAAGTTAACTCTTATACTAAACTATCAATACCGAAAAAATATCAATAGTCATGAATCAAGATTTGTTTTCCAAGCATTTAAAAAATTATACAAATAACCGTAAAATACGTAAACAGTATTTAAATAATAATAAATTATATTACACTGAAGCTTTGCTCAGAATCGTTTCATACTAAAGAAATGAGTCATCATTTCTTTAAAACTTAATACACTCATCACCAATATCTTGTCCGAGGACCGAAGGGACGAAGGACGAACTTGTACCACCATCATCTCACTTACCAGCTTTTTTTTTTTACATATAAAATCTATCATCTCTTCGACATATTCAACTGGCAGATCTTCATCACCTTCTATAAACTTATTTTCATACAGTATTGAAGAGTATCTTGTCCCATTCGGTTGCGAAGGTTTGTCATAATTCTATATTCGTCGCATTGAATGATCTTTCTACGGTAGGCGTTCCTATTGGAATACAAAATATGGATTCTGATAATTTTTTCAGACGTTCATAACCAATGTTTGCTTCAAGAACGTCGGTTTTTGGATATACGTTTGTTTTTACTTTCTGCGAAGCGACAAACACAAAAGACTTGTAATCTAATAAATAATTACCAGTGATACTACTCCGTCTTTTTCGTTTTCGTTTAAAGAAAAACAATCACATAACTGTTCAATATTTTTTTCTGATGAATTTGAAAATGATTTGTAATCTTCGGATATTGAACACGCTTCGATAAGTGTTAAAACTGTATCGTTAAATCGACGGTTCATTTCTTTGACCGTTTGTGACGCACTTGCGGCGCGAGCGTTAAAATAACGCAAGACGTGTGCTTCAGACAGTATATAGTCATATAATAGGCAGTCTATGTTAAATGTCAACGATAAAAGCATTTTATAATGACTGACCGATATCGGTGGTACCCATAAGAATTTCCAGTTATATTCTTTTAACGGGCCGTGTAATAATAATATGTATCTAGACCATTGAAATTGTTTCATTAATAAATAAATTATTTATTTACTGACATTTAACCGGGAAGAGGGCAAACAAAACTTCAGGGGAGGGGAGAAGTTGCCTTTCCTGATGTATATACTTGGATTCAGAGTTGGGCGTTATTCGAATGAAATTTTATCTAGATGATTATTTAGATAACATTTTATTCGGATAAAAAATATTCGACTAAATTTCAAACATAGAAATTCGATTAATTTTCGTTTATTTTATTTTGGTTAACATAGGGTTATTGATTATCAACTATGTTTAATCAAATAAAATGACCATAAATTATTCTTATAAGTCAGTGGTTTTCAAACTGGGTGCCGCGAACATTTACTTGGTGTGCCGCGGTTTTTTTAACCTTTTTTTTTTTTTTGCATAAATGACCGATCGAATTGAATAAGTTTAAAATGTACGAAAATGGACGCGTTCGACTGTCGTGAACCCGCAATATTTAAGCGTATACTGATAAATCGAAGGTTTGCAGTAAGAAAGCGACTAAGACAAGTTATCTTACATGATAATAATTGCACCCTAACAAAATGTATCGGTAATGTAATTTTTTAGAATACAGTGAAAACTTCCTTAACGGACACCTCTGAATACCGGACGCCTCCGATTAGCGGACGTTTTTATGTGGATAGAAACATATTCTCTTGCTTTGTTATTCCCTCTGAACAGCGGACACCTCTAAATAACGGACAATATTCCGGCTACCGAGAGTGTCCGGAATTCAGAGGTTTCACTGTATTAAAATTAGAGGTCATAGTGTGCCATGGAAATTTTGTGAAGGGCGAAGTGTGCCGTGGTCAAAAAAAGTTTAAAAACCACTGTTATAAGTTATAACTATCTTTGAAATTTAGTCGAATCATTTTTTATTCGAATAATCATATAGTTGAAAATTAAACGAATCATTTTTTATTCGAATAATCATAGTCGAAAATGATTCGAATAGTTTTTTATTCGTTATTTATCATACGTATTCGAATAATTATCTAGATAATTTTTTGCCAAACACTGCGGCCGTGTGCCGTACAGACCGTTTGATGTATTGAATTCGAACGTGAATATTACAGATATATACTTGTATATTATAATATACGACCGACAGCGATTGTAACAGTCGCCTTATTCGATGTACCTACTTGGTCGTAGCAGATGTCCTGAGATGTGCCGCCGCCGCCGCCGCCCGATTGTTTACTTAAGGTTTTTAATTTCGACGTAAAAATAATTACAGACGTTCGGTTATCGTCGGGCAGGTACGTATACAATAATATAATAATAATATAACAACACAAACGATCGACCTAAATATACGCGAACGCCCGAGAAATCCGACGAATGCCATTGTCTGTGCGCCGGGGCCGGCGGGGTGTTTTATTTTTCCACGGGTACCTACGTCGATTTCCGGCACTCGAACGTGTACCTAAAAGGCGTTCATATTATCAAACGGCGTTATTACGGCGCACCGCGGTCAGGTCGCCCATCAGCTGCTCTCGTCCGTTCGACAAACGCTCGTAAAAAAGCGTTTCTCGTGTAGAAACGAAGAAAAAAAAGAGAACGTTTTTATTATCATTATTAATTTTTTAAAATATATTTTAGAGATATATCACGGACGCGTGCGTGCGTGCGTGTGTTGTGTACGTTTTTCAGGACGCTGCTGTGAACCGCTCGTGGTACGACAAGACGTCGTATAGATAGTGTCAGGTATGAAGAAGACAGAAAGAACACCTTTTAAATAGTAACTACCACTTTATTGCGATATAAAAATATCAGCATCATCAGTGGTGGCTATCCTATGGTCTATGTGTTGCTTAAGCAACACATACAAAATTTGGTAGGTGGGTGGGTACCTGGGTTGGTGGTGAAATGGATGTTAGGTGTTAGAGTATTTATTTATAATACTATGACTTATTACTTAATACTTAAAAGTGTAATATAAGTAAAAACGAAACAGTACTAAAAAAAAGTGTGGTTTTAAGCAAACATTTAATTTAATTGCACTAAGGGTATTGCACAATGTATATTTTGTAATTAAAAAACGGTTGTTCTTGTTTTAATTCATAGTTATAAGTATAATTTATTAATTTTGTAACTAATTTATAAAATAGAGGATAGTGTTTTTTTTTAGCTATTACAAGTCATATTTTAATAATTGGTAATTATATTTTCTAATAAATATATGAAGGTGGGTGGGTCCTCGGAAATATTTTCAGCAACACATATTAATTTGAGGATAGCCGCCACTGAGCATCATATACTTTGGAGTACCACGAGGTTGTGTTCTTGGACCCGTGCAAACTCATTTTGAATTTCCCCGGGATTTTTCATTAAATCTTCACTTTTTTGTCGTTCAATAGATAGCAGACCTAGGTTATGTAAGCGTTTGGTGGTCATTGTTGACCACCTGTTGAAGGTTTTTATTCTTTTCACGGTCGAAAAACTTCTTTCGGCTGTAGCACTTGAAATCGGAATGACTAAGATTCGTCTGTACATTTAATGCAACTCTAAAAACAATGCACCCAAGCCTTCGATGGAGATGTACACTTGCATAGAATTCAATTCGGTAACGAAAGACAATCGATATTTAAAAATAAAAATAAATTTTTCACATGGAAAAATTACACGATACCTATTTCAGGAGGTAGATAAACTGTTTAGATAAACTGATCGTAGAAAATGTTGGGTGGGCCCAGGCCCACCCGGCCCACCCTCTGGATTCGCGCCTGACGTAATGCAGTTGATCGGTATGTGTCTAAATGTCCAGTGTCAGCAGTTTTGTGGAACTAGCGTTCATCGTAACGCTATTGTCGTACACGGTGACGATAAAATATAACAACAACCAGGGGCGGATCTTGGATATTTTGACAGAGGGGGGGGGCACGTATAAATTGTATAATTTGAATTAGGTATAATTAATAATACATTCTATTATTTTTAAACGATATTAGTAATATATTAATACATTACATAATATCACACTACAAAATGATAATATATACCTAGGTAAGTTATTATACGTAAGTGTCCCGGTAGAAATGTTAACACATTTTCCAGGGCATCATCGATTCAAAACTGAAAAAAAGAATTATTATAAATATAGGTTTTTATTAATAAGAAAAAATATGTTTATAGATTCTCGTACTTTATAGCCTTATAGGTCGAATTGAAGTCTTTGTTTATGTTTTTTAGCAAACACGTCTAGGACTTCTTCTGGTTTCACTTGAACATCTTTATTTATATGTAACATTGCTGAGCCATCAAGTCTTTCCTGGCCCATTGTTGATTGTAGGTAAAAGTTTTAATTCTTTTTAAAGAACTGAATGACCTTTCAGCACGTCTTGCTGTTGTGATAGGTATGACACTAAGAATTTTTAAAAGACATTTAACGCCAAGGAACATAGATGCATATTTAAAAGCTTCCATTGATGAATTAACCTTTTCCGACTTATTTTTCCAAAATTCTTTCCGTACATTTAACTCTCTTCGAAGTGTTTCTATACGTCTTATACGAATTCTATAAGGTAAATCTGCGTCGTATGTCCGAGCCGCATTCAATATTTTATCGACTGGAGAGTTTCATAGGCAAAATAGTATTTAGGAATGATTAATTGAAAGGAAATCAACGGGGAGGGCACGTGCCCCTGTGCCCCTCCCCTAAATCCGCCGTTGACAACGACGCACGGTTCGGATATATCGTATTATTTTATCGGGCTGACCACCGACGTTCGGCTGCGGAACTCGGTGCCCGCGCCAAGTGCATAAACAAAACACACGTTCTGGCCGTTTTTGGCAAACGAATTTTCATCAAACGAAATATATTACGTACGCGAGTGCGCATGCGTGTGTTAGGAATACACCACAGACAGCATCGTCGTCGTTGGCACCGTTTTATAACTGTTTTGTTCACAACATGTGCAAATATACGCGTGTGTGTGTGTGTGATACAAAAACACGTGTAATATACTATACTGTTATGTGTGTGTGTGTGTATGTGTGTGTGTGTGTGTGTGTGTGTGTGTGTGTGTGTGTGTGTGTGTGTGTGTGTGTACACAGGATTATCACGCACGCCGGCGCATACACACCGTCGTCGTACTCATCCGATGGAAACCAGTTTTCGTTAAATCACATCGGACGGACTTTTGAGAGATTTCACCGCAGCAGGCCGACTATAATATAGGATTTTTCGTGATAATTTACAACTCTCCCCCCCCGTCCTCCGCTGACGCAGCATCGTCCGCCCGTCGCGGCGGTCGCACGAGATTGTAAAATAATAAAACCGCGCACGAATGCCAAACCGTTTCCGAGAACGGCGGTCACGGGCCGCCGCCGGCGTAAAAAGCAATAAGTCTCGACGAGAACGGTTTGTAATAATAATATTATAATAATAATCGTCGTAACTCGTACTCTAATCGTTTGATTAGTGTTTCTGTCCGCAAACGCGTTTCGTACACACGCGGCACCGCCGTCTCTAGTCGTCGAAACCACCCGCGTGGCGGCCGAGCGTTATCGTATGCGGGGACGTCTCGTGCCCGTGAGAGAAACAAAAAAACGGTTCACGGACGTGACACGTCCCCCGACGTTCGACAGGTCGTTAGGTTACAACTGCCAAATCGTGTGAAAAATAATTTTGTCACATTTTAAACATATTCTGGCCCACTGTGCGATGGTGTAAATACTCTACCGGTGAGGCCGGGATTATTTAACGCGTGACATTTTACCTCCCCCGGTAAATATTCGCTAGTGAAATTATACCTCCCGGCAAGTATTCGCTAGTGAAATTTTACCGGGGTTTATAAATACACTTGGGTAAAATTCCACTAGTGAATTTTTACCCCCGGTAAAAAATCACTAGTGAAAATTTACCGGGAGGTAAAATTTTACTAGATTAAATTAAGTTTTTCATCATGGTCCTCGAGGAAGCCCAGGTCCCGGAGAAAATACTCAAGTACCCCCCCCCCTCTAGTTGGGCCTGTTTATATACTTGAAACTTACTTGATGAGTTATCAACGAACTAGTTGTGTCCCGGTAAATAATCACTAATGAAATTTTACCGGGGTTTATAAATACATTGCGGTAAAATTCCACTAGTGAATTTTTACCCCCGGTAAAAAATCACTAGTGAATATTTACCGAGGGTAAAATTTCACTAGCGAATATTTATTGGGAGGTAAAATTTCACTAGTGAAAATTTACCGGGGGGGGTAAAATTTCACGGTGGTAAATAATCCCGGTTACACCGGGTCCATTCTGGTGCTACACCCTTCAGCAGCATCGTGTAAATGCTCCCGAGACCGTAATGAATATTCGTTTGTACGCTATCATCGTCGAGCTAACAACAGTCGATAAACTGATAATGTAAAAAAAAAAAAAAATCGTCGGTGAAATTGAACATACCAACAACATTACAATAGCCGTTCAAACACTCTCTGTCCCGTTGACCTATGGAGCGTTGTTTAACATTAAGCAAAGCCGCGATAATAGTCAATATATTTATGATTTAAAAAATATCACAATATTATAAGTATCGTCAAGTGGTAACAAAATCACGGGACAATACATATTCATATAGTGAAAACCACTGTCTCGATGAAGTCGATTCACAGTGCGTCAATAATATTCAAAGAACGAGAACCGGACATACACTCCTCACCCATTCACACCTTTTCGAACGAGATGAACAGCCAACCCGCCACCAATGCAAAGTCCCACTGACAATTGAAAACAGCACACTCCACTGCCCTCAATACGAAAATGAACAGCACGTAAAATGCTGTTTAAAAAACCACCCTACTGTTGTATCATCACTAGAGACCGGAATTTTATGCATTCGCATGTTCATACTGAGTGTATGCACTTATACGAGGGTTTGAAATGTCAGCAAATCAGACCTAACTGATTCCATAGACCAAATTTAATTTTGCATATAATTGCATATTTGGAGGGTTGGGGCATATTTGTTCATAAATGCATATAATGTGCATATTTATTCAGTCATAGTAAAATAATCAAACTATTTCATGTTTCCATTTTGGAAACTGGAATTTTTAAATATCGGTGAAAAAAAATGACTGTCAACCCTCTACACGATATAGAATATTATCTCGTACATAGTTTGATAAACTATTATCTGACAAATGAAATTATGTACATTAAACATACATGTCTTAAGGTTTTAAAACATTTAGGATTCATTTATTGGCTACACTGCTAACCCATCTATATAAATATATAATTGTGTTATGTTTTATTTCTTCAAATTATTTTAAAAAGCATATTATGATGATGTCATTTTTATATTTAAATATTTTGTTGATTATATACAGGTATAAAGTAATATAAATGTATGATGCATATTAATGCATATTTTGACACTTTTGCTTTGCATATTTGCATCATATTTGCCACATTTTTAGTGCATATAATTCCGGTCTCTAATAATCACATAAATGATACCCATAACACCTAATTGGATTCGATTATTATTAAAAACATAAAATTAATCAGCAAACGCACACAGACACATACGCATACCCACACCACCTTCAGAAAATACTGACGGGATAGATTGCAACATAATAAAACGGCCCTGCAAGTCGTATAATGATTGTTCATTTTGCTGCCATCGTTGTATAGAGGACGAAACGCTGCCCGATTTACGAGTGAAGTGATCGGTCATTTTTTTGTTTTTGTATTAATAATATTTTTCATTGTCTTTAATTAAAAGGTTTTAATTATATGTAATCATAAAAGGTGTTTATATTTAATCATTTTTCTATTTTACGTACTCGTAAAAAGTATATAAATGAGAAAGTTGGTACATTTAACAAAAACGGTATTTAAAACATATCGTATTTCAAACCTCAATCCAGTGATAGATCATATTTTTCTTTGTCAGTTCGAGGAGAGAAGTACGATATCGTTTACGTAAAGGTTACCTCACGCTCGAAACATCCAGTGCTAGATCTTTTTCTTTGTCAGTTGTTTCGAGTGTAAAATAACTTTAGAACTGTGTGGGACAGTAAGCCTTTAAAAAAACACCTGTTTCGACTATCCTATTAAGCAATGCTAGATCGTATTCTTTGTCACTTAAGAAGGTGATCGTCCGGGCCAATCAATAGGTTTTTCTTTACACGCTTGTTTAACGGTTAGAGTGTACAAAACCAACAAACACCTGGTTTTTGTGTTATTATACGTCAAGCCTTTGCGTGGTGTATACGACACTACCAACATGGAAGAAGCTTTCGGGGAAACATTTACCGATAATATTTTTAGTTTTTTCAATGCCATCAAACTCTTAAGTACAAGTGTATTTACAATATTGTAAATCATCAATTAAAATGAGTAAACATACATGATTATATATTATATACGTCATGTAAATGTACTAAAATATTACTCTAAACACCTAATATTAACTATTATAATATATAAGTACCTTTAATATTGTATAATTTTTCACTTAAAAAAAAAAAAATGTACAACACTAAATCTATGTAAATCTCAGCGGGCTAATGATCTGTGACATCGAAGCTTTATACTTGGTAAAAAAAAAAATAACTTTTACAAGAACCTAACAGAGTCTGCCGTCAGGAGAGTTGGTTAGTAAATTTAAAATTTGGGACAGTGTTCATCACAATTTGGATTATCCGAATAATTCAACAGTGGAATGCGCGGGTCGTACGATAATTTTGAAAAATCGAAAAAAAGGGTGTGCGTGGTGAAAACATGACAATGTGCCTTCGTGGTGCGTGTACATTTTACGGCTGTGGACGATTTGGAAAGTATATAATAATTGATCCGCTGCAGTTCACCCGTGTGGGTGTATTTTATCACCGCTTGCAGCGAGAGGTCGAAAAAATGAGAGGCGGAAAGGGGAGACGAAACATATTACAGACTTTGTCAATATTTACGATGCACAGCCGAGTTTACTGTACAGTGATAGCGGTACGGGTAAAGTAGGAGCGTCTAATCAGAGACCTGTGCCGTAGAATAATGCACACGCACGAACAGGTTATCGTGTTATATTATATTACGAGTGTGGCGTTAATTTATCGCTATCGCTTATTCAAAGAAAAAAATTTTAAAAAAAGTAAAGTTTACATAACTAATATTGTTATACCATGTAAAGTGATTAAAAGCAAAATATGTGAAATTGAAATAATATAATGATTGCACGGAAATTTCATTTACTTTTTTCTCGTTAAAACACTAATTTGGTGTAAATAATCGAATTGATAAAATAAACGTTTTCCATCCAAGTT
The DNA here is from genome assembly GCA_027580255.1 of Therioaphis trifolii. NCBI lineage: Eukaryota > Metazoa > Arthropoda > Insecta > Hemiptera > Aphididae > Therioaphis > Therioaphis trifolii. The sequence goes on from CM050407.1 coordinate 4,713,207, forward strand.
ATTCGCAATAATGTAGTCTTGCATTCGTTTCATTTTTTTTTGTTTTTTTTTTTGGAAATGTCCACAGTTCTAACAAATCGAAAATTGTTGGCGAGGAGTTGTCCAGGAAGAACACGTCCTGAATCAAGATGTTTTAAATAGTGGAAAAATATAATTCATTAAATCTTCACCATATATATAGATGGTAAGATTTTGAAAAAAATTGAGAACAAAAAAAGAACCATTTTGTGTGATATTGAAAATAATACACAGTGCGCCCCATGAGTTTTGAGACTAAATAGTTACCGATGTTACAAAAAAAAGGAAAAAAATTGTTTTAGGCAATTTTTTATTCAAAATAGTCACCATTACATTCTATACACCTTCTTGCCAAATCGCTAAATTTTTCCATGGCCCGTGAAAAGTCAGCTTTAGGAATGTTTTTGAACTTTTGGGTCACCGCTTCTTGAATTGTTTCAATGGTGGCAAAACGGTGCCCCTTAAGCTCCATCTTCAACTTTAGGAACAGGAAATAGTCCGGACGACTCTACTGGTCGAGTACTGGAACCATATTTTTGGCCAAAAATTGAGTGACAATCGCCGCGGTGCGCACGCATGGAGCGTTATCGTGCTGCAAGAAAAAAGACCGATCTCTCCACAAAGCGGGCCTAACGCGTGTAATATTTTTACAGAGGTGATCCAGAACGTTTTTGTAGAATTCAGCATCAGTACTTTCCGGGGGCACAAATTCTTTGTGCATAATTCCTTTGGAATCAAAAAAAAAATAAAAAACAATTTTGGATTTTTGAAACCGAATTTTTTTTTTTTTGGTTGTGGCGAATGTTCCCCAACCCACTGTGAACTTTGCCGTTTGGTTTCCGGGTTATATAGGCAAATCACCAGCTCTCGTCACTCGCAATAATATATTTTTTTTTTTAATTTGGAGTGTTGGTGACCACTTGGAGCAATCTTTCGCGTGCGAAACACGTCTCTGTCGTTATAACTTCCCAGGCTTTCATAATTATCTAGATCAGGGGTGGCGAACCTTTTCCGAGTCGAGTGTCAAAATTGTCCAAACAAAGTTCCCTAAAATTGTCCGCGTGCCCCCCCCCCACACACAAAGTGAGTTTAATGAAGTCAATATTTTTTAAGTTACTTTACAAATTATATATGATATTCTTGAATCAGATGTCAATATTAAATAATCGTATTAAAATTGTAAATATGTAATTATATTTTAATGTGAACTTTTGTTCCTTTTTTTCATGTAAACAATTTTATAACAGAACATCTAAATTTCTAATTTTGGTAAAACATGTAGTGTTTGATTTGACTTGAAAATTTCACTACACATTATAAACTTAAACTGAAGAAAAAATGAAAAAAATAAAATATAAGTTAGCAAATTTCATGACTTCCGACATTTCGATGTCTGCATTTTTCACCACTTTTCCGTATAGACGGTTTATTTGTATTTTTGATATTAGTAAAGCATAAATGTCTAAAGGAATATAATTATAATTAAAATCTGAAAAAAGTTTATTTTAACTACGATTTCATAAATAGTATGATTCAAATTTTTATTTTTATTAAAATTTCGATGAATTCAATTTTTTCCATGTGCCATTGAAATTTCACCAACGTGCCACTTTTGGCACGCGTGCCATAGGTTCGCCACCCTTGATCTAGATACTAGAATTAATTTTAGAATGGTTGTCTCAAAACTTATGGGACGCACTGTATGAATTATTTCTTTTTTATTTTCACTATCAGTTACAGACGAACAGCACATGGCGGCAGAGCTCACGTGAGAATCGACCGGGAAAGCTGAATGCTTTTTCTAGCAGATATTAACACGTTTCGAATTATTTATCGTGTCTTTCGTGTCCGTGTGCAGATTCGTAAACCGACGATTTGCACGTGGACGAATTAATTGTCCGTATTTTGCTGATTTTTAGTCTTATCTTTGTTTATTTAAGTTATTCTTTTTCTACATCTTCTTAATATCTTTTATTTTTATTTTAATATTACCTACCGTTTTATTTTATAAGATTACATATTATATTTCAGGTTGAGAATTGTTAATGGACATTAGTTTGTTCTTTCGTCTATTTACTTTATATATATTAATTTATGTTTCTTTTTGTTTTTCATTCTTTGTAACATCACTTTTTTTTCGATTTTCTGTCTTTGAAAAAGTTGTGTCTTTCTTTTATTTGTTAGATTATAAGTTGTTTCTTGTAATTTACTATTTACATTTTAAAATGTATAGTGTTCATATGTCAACTCTCTACTCCATCTCAAGCCTTGGCTTAAAGGAGTAGATATATTTCTTTGTATATTATATTATATAAAGAAAATTAATAAATAAAAAAAAAAAAAAAAAAAATTACGATAATTTTCTCAGGGACGAGCACGACGACTGTCGGGCGTGTAATGACATTACAGTGGTCGACAGACTACACAGTAATAACGTCGCGTCGGTGGCGTTGCCGAGCGCGGTGATGGTTATGGTATATTATATGGAACACGACACGGAGTGAAACGGCTAAAGCTCTTTCGGGCAGTTAATATTACACTCCGCGCACCTCGGGCCGTAAACGAAGAGTAGTGTGCGCGCGCGCGTGCCGCTCGGGGGCGGGGGAGGCGCGTTTTTCGGGGGAGGCGCCGGGAGGAGACGGAGAATTTTTTTCATTTTACGACCGTTAACGGCGTGACCGGGTGCGTGCGCGGGCACACCGGAATACCACGGCCGGACGACGACCGCAGATCTACCGAACGGGGCGGCGCGCGCTCGCAATGACACTAATAATAATAGTAACGGCGGCGGATAACGACTCCGATGCGAGTTTAATAAAAATATCCTATTTTTAAAAACGGGGCGCGGACGAGGCACGTTTTTAATTTCGCCCGGGGACCGCAGCCTAATGTGTGTACACGACGCCCGGTCCTATATATGTGTGTGTGTGTGTGTGTGTGTGTGTGTGTGTGTGTGTGTGTGCGTGTGTGTGTACGGAGACGAAATTTCGGATCTTTGCCGGGCCACCGCCGCCGCGGCCGGACGTCTAGTGCAAGAGCAATAATTCAAAACTAATACTTCTCGCGCGCGCGTGATGGTCCTGGCGATACGATGATCACGTCTCTCCTCCGCGTGAGCCAGCAGACCAGGGTCAGTGCTATTAAAATACATCGTTATGGCATCACACACACACACACACACACACACACACACACACACACACACACACACACGTATGGGTTATGTACAAAGGCGGGTGGGCTACATTTTTTCTACCAACAACCATATTATGTATAAGTATGTAGGCAGGGACGCCCGGAAGGGGGGGCCAGTGGGGGCCATTGCCCCCACTGAGATTTTTCGTGTCAGTTACAAAATTAGAAGTTTTTTTACATAAAGCTGGTCTTGGGTATTTAGCGACTATGCGACAATCCTTGTATCTAACAAGTCATATAATATAAGCAGCCTGTCGTCGACGGGAATAGAAACCTTTTGACAGACATTATTATTATTACATTTATCGTATTCTGGGTAATGTGTTCAGCTGCTATCATGGGTTTTTTTAATCAACAAATTGATAGTTAAATTAATTAATTTGCTTCTAATAAAAGGAGATTGTCATTACTTTTTGAATAAAATGCTAATTTATGATGTATAAATATGATGTAATACGTAAATTCAAATCAAATAAAGTTGTTTTTTGTTTAAATTGTATTATGTGTTTTTTTAGAAATATTAGAAATAATAGTATAATTTTATATTTAATTAAATTAGTTTTGATTTAAAAAAAATTATAAACGATACTATTACTAAGTATAGGTATTATAATTTAATTTTAAAACCTCTTTAAATAAAAAAAATAAAAAAAAAAAAAATTACTAAGTATGAGTAGATGAAAGTGTAGCGGTAAATCTTCCCATAATGATTTAGGTACTTGCAATTTTTTGCCCCCCTCCTCCTGAGCTACATTGCTGCGGGCGTCCCTGTATGTAGGTATATCGACATGGACACACTTACTTTTTGCAGATGTATTTTTACCACCCACCCCACTTTAGTCTGAGTATATTCAGACAGTGGTGGTTTTAAGGGGTGTCAGAGAGGCTTGAGCCCCCCCCTCATTATAATATATTGCCAAACCGCCAACTATACCTTATTGTAATAGTTGTGACGTAAAATTTTAAGTAAGTACCTAAATAAAAAAATTATTTTAAAACAAATTTATCAACCCTCTTCGTCATCGTAGGTACATTTTTTGATACGCGTAATAATACTTTGTACTTATATGAGTCAGCCGGAGATTTCATCGACATAAAATTGGATTATCTTATCGACCGGAAATGAGATATTTTTTCAAACATACGTTAACTTTTTTTAATCCCAGACGAATCGCTATATATATGTAGTTACAACGTCTACAAAATATGAGAAATCTTTTTTCACTTTATAAATAATTAAATAATATCCGAGAGCGATGATGGGATCCAATCGTTTAAACGGGTTAGATGAGTAAAATATAGATCGTGAAATTAATATAAAACCTGTAGACGCTTTAAATAAGTTTTGCCAAATAACGTTCTCGATGGCGTATAAAATTGTCCGTCACGTCATTTTTTTTTAAAATGTCAATTGAATTTCTATTATCATGCGTAACCACTTAACCTGCTATTTATATCCAATGGTAATACTTGTTATTTTGTACATACACTGTTGTCGTTAACGAATAACGTGTTTTATTTGTTTTTAAAACAATGTTTCGATGATCATATTATTTAATGCCATTTTGAAGAGTTTTTGCTACCTCGAGTCCATAGGCGAAACTACGGGTCAGGCCAGTCAGGCCGTGGCCTGACCTAATGCATACAAGACCCTGGAAACGATACAGATGAGGGACATATTTGAAAAAACAATTACATTAAAAAGAAAACTAAAATACAGATAGACAATTAAATTATTTATGATAATTCTAGTTTATAACGCAAGATATTGATTTTGTTTATTATAAATTAGATTTTGTTCAAATTTGTGTTGGTTTCACAATATTTTGTGAGTGTGTTTTTTATACATTATTCTATTCGTATAGGTAGTTTTCCAACAATGCTGATAAACTCTCAAAAACTTCCACGATTTTTTCATACTTTTTTTGAATTTTTTAAAAATTTTTTTTTTTGAATTTTAACGTGAATTATTATTTTCACAGTAGGCACATGGCGATTTTATTAATGAAATTGTTACAAAATTTTAAATAACTTATTCGTCCAGTAAAAATGTCCATTTTCAGATTTTCGACTAGGCGAATTTTCTTATCTATGTTCTAAGTTTTATAAAGCTCAATTTGATAAATTATTTTTTACAAGAGTTAAAAGTTGAACAATTACGACTCAATTGTTTTTGTGAAACAAATATTTATATCATGAGTTTTCTTTGCCCGTATACCTAAGTTCCAATACATTGTGATATTGTGACTATTTTTATGACATGTAGATAATAGATAATAGATAATAAAACAAATATTTATATAAAAAACACAGCCATGAGTATTAAATTTATAAATATAGTTAAATATTTTTGATATAATATAAAAAATAAACAACATTTGAATTGTCGATTTTATTTATTTTTTTTGAAACGGAGAGGGGGACATTTTTAAGTATTTTGGCCTGACCTTACACAAATGTCTAGTTTCGCCTATGGGCCCTCGACAAAAAAAAAAAACTAATTCCTAAACCCGCCGTCGAGTACATTACTCTACGTGTCTATGTATTTAATCGTATACGCGTACAGGTGTGTATTTTTTTTTTTTTTAAATAATGCCACGTTCGGTTTCGTCGGAGAACCGTATCGGTAGTCACGTGGTGTACCGTGTAGTGAATGTGGTTAAAAAGAAAAAGGACATGCATGGGCACAGGCCTACAACACCGGGATTCGCCCGGCGAATCTATCCGCCCGCGGCCGCGTATTACGTCGTAGTCGAAGATTGTTTGGTTTTTTTTTTGTTTTTGCTCTCTTCGTCCTCGTCCGTCTTCTTCTTCCCTTTCCGATACGAATGTGTCCGGCGCCAACACGTCGCCGGCGGCCAGCCGGACCGGACGCTGTTGTGCGCGACGACACGTGTAAACGCGCGTGTTAGACCAGCGTTTCTTAAACTGTGTTCCGCGGAACCCTGGGGTTCCACGAAGATCACTTCAGGGTTCCGCGAAGCTTTAGCGATTTATTTCGAAATCCCAGTATTTTCCAAATAACCAATCGATGAAATATAAAAATGAATTGTGAATTAAAAATCCATTTATCGTCAATACATGACCTCCAGCCATGTCAGTAAATTAATATGAAACTTTCATTGAAATGGCATTAGATTCATCGTTGCAAGAAAATTTTTAAATCGATACCACTAGTAGAATTTTGGTGTAGATTCAATAGGATGAATATCCTCAACTGTCACAAAAGGCGCCAACAAGGCCTTTTGCAACTACATACTTATTTGATGTGTGATACGGGGTTCTCCTCCAATATATCAACAAAAACAAAATACCGCAACATACTTGATGCTGAACCTAAATAATATCATACAACTTTCAACAGTTGAGCCTGATTTTAAGAATATTTGTAAAAATAAAAAGCAATTTCATTCGTCTCATTAAAATGTATACTTAGTCTAATTAATGTAATTATTATTGAAGTACCTGTATTATTACATATGCATACGATTATTATTATTTTTATTTTTATTTTAACATATTGTTTTTTTTTTAATTAAATACCTTTGACTTAATATTATTCCATGATTATAATTTATTTACAAATAATCATAAAAAAAGCTAAAAAGCTAAAAAAAAATTGGGTTCCCACAGTAAAATTGGACATCAAAAAGGGTTCCATGGATAAAAAAAGTTTAAGAAACGCGCGTGTTAGACGACTAACCGCCGACGTTTAAGTCCACGCGATCGCTTGCCCGCGGCGGCGCTCGAGGGGAGGACGACGGGAGTGCGAACCCTCCCGCGACCGCGCTGCCCGGGTGGGTTTTATCAAACGCGTCTGCGAGCGTGCGGCTTTTACGCACACGACGTCGGTGACTTACGCGACTTGACGTCACGGCATCGTAATTAAATTCGTAGTGATCATTGCGTCGCGAGTATACCGTTTGCGGTGTATTTTTCATCGTCACTATTCTCGGACGCAATCGATAACGCCGCCGTCGTTGGCGAGTATGAAATTTTCCGCTAGTGGGTCAATGTGGCCCTATAGAATTCACTCGTGCGCTACCCCGACGGACGGTTGCACTAAGTCAGGTCAAGTAATAGATCCGGCCCGACGGAGATAATAATAATAATAATAATAATAATAATAATATGACGAAAATATTTTTCATGGTAGGTACTACCCATCGTTTGGCGACGGATTTCAATGCTCAGAAAACATGAAAATGACCAAAAATTGATTCGGTGCGTGTGCCGTGAGTACGATTCGTTTTCTTCCGATAATCACTTGTTTTCATGGGGAGCATGTAAATTCCGCCCGAAAATTACAAATACAATTTTTTGAATGTTTCTTATTAATCTTATAATTATCATGAACATAACATAGATTAATCATTATAATTTATAAGTATTTAAATAAATATAATATATTCAACATATTAAGTCAATATTTACAAACAAGTCATGTATAATATCATATTTAATTATTAAAAAAATATAAAAATATAATCGTAAAAACAATAATATTTTTAATAATAAAGACGAGTCAAAATATAATGGTAATCAATAATTATCTCAATATATAACTATATAAGTCATGTATATCAAATAACTTAATTTTACTAATACATTTATTACTAAGAATACATATTATTTATTTTTTATTTTTTTTATTTTTTGTCAATATCCCCAAATAATGAGCCACAATTTCTACATAATCATCTATAGATATTTCATTATTTTTATATTTTCTAAATATATTTTGCATGTTTATAGATAGTAGGGTAAAATGGCCGGTTCTGGCCCCCCCCCGCAAATCCACCCAGATCCACAACACCCCCCTGCCCACCCAAATCCACCCACTAATTACCCAATTAAAATCCACTAATTGTCCAATTAGTACCTACTAATTGAATAATTGCCTAATTAAAATCCACTAATTGTCCAATTAGAGTCTACTAATTGGACCTAATTGTCTAATTCGCATCCACTAATTGTCTAATTGCTCCCAATTGCTCAATTTACATCTGCTAATTGATCCGCGTTGTTCTCAATTGCCTAATTTGCATCCACTAATTAGCGATATGTGATCAAAGAATAACGCCGCCTCACACTCCATCGTTTCCGCTCCACTGTAGGAATCCTCCATTTTCCCTCCACTCTAGGAGTCCGCCGCTTTCTCTCCTTTCTCGCGTGGTCTTCACCGCGCCATTCCTGATGATCCGCCACCGTATTCGATTATCGTCAATGTTGACAATGTGATTTATCCCAGCCTCCTCTGCTCTAATCTTTGATGCTCTCCTCTAAGCTTTGAATATTGAGGAGATGATTTTTACCCCTCCTCTCCTCTAACCATATACTAAATGCGTGTCATAAGACCAGCGTTATCTAACCCCCCGCCCCCACCCGACTTTGTCATCCTTGTCGTCTACGTTGTGAACTGTATAAGATCGCCATCTAAGAACCTTCCAGCATTCGGCCTACTAAAAAGTTATATGTATCTAATCCCCCCCCCGGTATTATCTCGTACCGTATGGTCTCATATCCTCAGGAATCTCGGAGTCATGTATCTCTCCCCCGCCTCTCTACCTCTACCCGAGTGTCTAATGGGTTGACCGATACTTTGACTATATTTGATTATATTTAAGACCGTTCACGCGCCGCCGCCGCCGTGTATCATCTTTAGCTATACCATTGTCCGATTTGTATGACATTATAACAATTAACACGTAATACCTATTCGTATACGATTAGAATGTGATATAGCATTAAGCCCTCGGGCTAATTTCATATTATTGTGCAATTATGTAAACAAGGTAATTAGCACCTGGGGTATATACGTGTTTTCCGTATAATATATCACAGAGATAATACAGAAAATGTAAGCAAATATGTATAAATGTATAGTAATATATATAATACTAGAAATGTTATGGAAATGGCCATCGATTGATATAAAAGAACGGTCTTTCCTTCAAAATAGTCACAGTGTTTTTACAGCTCATGCTATCCGTCTTCGCGTTATTACTGTTCTCTAAAATACACTACAAATAACCTGCCTCACGTATTTTCTTCCTGGTTTTCAATTTTTTCGGCTTTATTTTTGAAAATAAAAATCGACAATGTTCAATTGTAATAAGTGTGTTAAAACTTTTACTACGCGTTCACACCTATTGAGGCATACTAAATCGCACGATGGCTCGAAATTTTCATGCGGTCGCTGTTCACAAGACTTCACACGAAAAGATGCTCTAGTCCGTCACGTTTTGGGAAAACACGGTACGTACTATTATTTTATAATGTTTAACGCATAGTTATATTATAAATAATTAAAATAAAAACTGAAATAAATATTCTGAGTCATATTACTCGTAAATAAAAATAAAAATATTATACATTTTGAAAAATATATGTTATTCTGTTAGGTATGACTAAGTTTAGCGATGCGTATAACGAGGCTATGGGTATAGGATTTACTATCATTACTAAGCCGTTGGCCGTCCATGCGACTACGAGCGGTAACTCTACGGTCATCGTCGATACACCTGCAGCATCGCGTAAACGGGATACCGATAGTTCGTCGGTCAATATAAAATCCAAAAAGGTACGTATGCAAACGGTGAATACGCCCGGCTTTACCGAAATCGATTCCTCACTACGTCGTGGGGTAGTGTGGTATCATAGGAAAAACATTGAAAACAGCATTAGTTATCATGTTTTTCTTAATTCGGTAAAATCGGAATTAATCGAAAAATTACGCGAAAGCGTGCGTGCTCACCCGATTAAATACAGCCTGAAATTGGAAGCCAGCTACGATATTCCTAATGTAGAAATGTCTCTCGAGAATAGGGCGTTTAAATCGTCGGCGAGGGAGGTGTTTATACATAGTGATATCGATACGCTGGTGGGCGAAGACTTTTCTATTCTTTTGGCGGAGGAGGACGTTTACACGGGTAAAGGGAGCGGATTCACCTTATCGCGCATTGACGGTATGCTGTTGGGTGTGTACGAGTACATACCACTCGTCGGTACATCGTACATAGAGCTACCTAAAAATATAATTTCTCGGCGGGCCGTTATAAACCCTCAGAACATCGACCAACAATGTTTTAAGTGGGCGATCCTGGCGAAACACGTTGCACATAAGCATCGCGAAAGGGTCGGGATAAATTATCGCGATGAGGAATACCGTTATGACTTTTCCTCGTTGTCAATGCCCACGCCCGTGTCGGAGATCGTTTTATTCGAACGATGCAACCTCGGCACGTCTGTCAACGTGTACGCGGTGTGCAAAAATAAAAAGTCTACGACACGCGATGTGATGTATCCGATACGTGTCACCGATGAGGAGAAGGAGAATCACTTTGATCTTTTACTCATCGACGATATGTTGGATTCGGGGAAAACTCATTACGCGTACATTGCTAATTTTTCCCGGCTCGTTAGCACGCAAAACAATTTGCGTGATCACCGTATACATACGTGTAAACGATGTTTCACCAGTTTCGACGACCGACCGAAAAAATATAAATTGTGCGGTAAGGAGGCCCTCGACGCGCACGTGAAATTGTGCGGCGAGCACAAACCGATATTACCGATAATGCCGTGGGAGGGAGAGACGCTCAAATTCGAAGGCTGGTGTAAAACGCAGAACCTTCCTTTTGTCGTTTACGCCGATTTTGAGGCTCTCCTGAGGCCGATCAATCAACATCACGGAGCGTACACTAACGCTTTTCATCAGCATCACCCGATGAGCTACGCGTTTCTCGTCAAAGCGGCCGACCACGTACCTATCGAGTTACTCGAACGGTTTAACATTCCTCGTGTACCGGTAATTTACCGGGGATCCGCCGCTGAAGACGAGGTGGCCAAACACTTTGTTTTATCGGTGGTCGGTGTGGTGGGGAGAATCTATGATCTCCTCAAGACTACAAACGTCGCGATTGTGATGAGTGAGGAACAGCGGGCCACCCACGAGAAAACTACCCATTGCCAATTGTGTGAGACTGCCTTCACTGATAGTAACCAACGGACTGCTCACCACGATCACATCGGGGGTGCATTCTTGAAAACTCTCTGTAATACCTGTAACTTAAAGTTGAAGACACCGAACTTTGTACCGTGTTTCCTACACAATCTGTCGCGATACGATGCTCATTTCATAGTAACCGAACTGGGCTACGACGAGCATCGTATTTCAGTTATCCCTAATATCGAGGAGAATTTTATTTCGTTCTCCAAATATATAGACACGCACTTCGCTATTAGGTTTGTCGATTCCTATCGGTTCATGGCGTCGAAACTGGCCACTTTGGCGAAGAACCTCGTTAGCGAGGACTTTGCAAAGTTCGGTGAGACGGGTAAAGTGTTCTCTTCCGAGGACATGGCTCTAGTCACGCGTAAAGGGGTTTACCCATACGACTATACCGATGACTGGTCAAAATTATCTGAGACGGCGTTGCCTGCCTGTAAGGATTTTCATAGCACGCTCAAAGAATCACACATCAAACCCAAAAACTACGAGCATGCTCAACGTGTGTGGGAGCACTTTGGCTGTCGCACACTGGGCGATTACAGCGACTTGTATCTAAAGATCGATGTGTTATTGTTGGCCGACGTTTTTGAAAATTTCCGACGCGTTTGTATTTCAACATATTCTCTCGACCCAGCCTATTATTATACGGCGCCGGGATTCACATTTGATTGTATGCTGAAATACACTCGCATCGAGTTAGAGTTGGTCAGTGACTACGACCAATTATTGATGATCGAGGCGGGTATACGGGGCGGACTGGTGCAGGCGTGCAAGCGCTATGCCCGCGCGAACAACACGAAAACACCCGGATTCGATGACGATCTAGTTAAAACATGGATCATCTACCAGGACTGTAATTATATTTATTTCTATTCGAGACCATCGAGATATTTTATATATATTTTTTTTTTTGAATTTCAGGTAATAATTTATATGGCTGGGCCATGAGCCAGTACATGCCGTGCGGTGGATTCAAGTGGTTCGAGGGAAATCCCGAAGTCGCTTTAGCTCAACTCGATTACATGCATGAAACCGATGACGTCGGTAGGTTGTACGAAGTCGACGTATCGTATCCGAGGGAGCTCCATGACGCACACAATGATATGCCTTTTTTACCTCACGCCAGTGTACCACGCGGCTCTACCGTTAAAAAACTGATGGCTACCTTGGACACAAAATATAAATATGTAGTGCATTATGTTAATCTTAAGCAAGCCATCGCCAACGGGTTAATAGTTGACAAGGTGATTAAAATATCTTTAATTATTATTATTATTATTATTATTATTATTATTTCCTTAGGTTCACCGTGTCTTAGAATTCAGACAACGACCGTTTTTGGCTCCGTACATTAAACTCAACACCGAGATGCGACAGAAAGCCCGCAATGAGTTTGAGAAAGACTTTTTCAAACTCATGAATAACGCTATGTTCGGTATGTATTATAATACATTTTTCATTAACTTGTAAACGATAATTTACATTATTTCAATTTACCAATATATTATGCTAATTGATATTATTTCAGGTAAAACCATGGAGTCAATGCGGAAACGGCAAAAAATGGAGTTGGTCAGTTCCCCCGAGCGCATGCTAAAACTAATCAAGCTTCCTACTTTCAAAGACTGTGTTAGTTATAATGAAAATCTTGCATTAGTATCCCTGCACAAAAAAACGATCGAGTTCTGTAAACCCATTTACGTAGGTCAGGCGGTCCTCGATTTGAGCAAACACTTAATGTACGATTATCATTATAACGTAATGAAGAAACATTATAAGCAAGACATCGAGTTAATGTACACCGATACAGGTAATCGTTTACGTAAATTAACTATTGTCTCTCATGTATATATTATGTGTGAGTGTGTAAGCTTATATATTATTTAAGATTCACTGGTCTATCACGTGAAGACGGAGGACTTTTACCAAGACCTATTCGCATCACCCGAGCTGTTTAATCGGATGGATACGAGTAACCTGCCGTCAGATCATCCGTGTTTCACCCTTGAACGCAAAAAGATTCCGGGTTTCTTTACTGATGAAACAAAGGGGGGTACCATGTACGAGTTTATAGCACTCCGTGCTAAATCATACGCGTATATACTAGAGGGTAAAACAAGCATCAAATCTAAAGGAATACGCCGTCACGTTGTTAAAAAGCATCTCTCCTTCGAGGACCATAAGCGGTGTTTGATGGCGTCCGACAGTGAGGATGATGAAGAAGATAAACAACATATTAAGGAGGAGACCATGTGTAGAGATAACGTTTCCATTCGTTCGTATAAACATAATGTTAAAACTATACGGACTAATAAATTAACACTAGATAGTTTTGACGATAAACGTGTTATTCATGAGAATAATATTCTTACGAGTGCACATGGTCACTATAATACTTGATTATATTTTAAAATGTAGATAAATTTAAGAAATATTGTACTGTTAGCTATTATTATTATTTTTTGTAAAACATAAGCGATTTTATTTTATTTAGTAAACACAACTATTACTACTACTAGTACTAATCCGAGTTTGGTGAATTACTACTTTACAAATGATTCACTCAATGTTATTCCGGCATCGAGCTGTGATAAATTATCAAAACATTAATTATATTATACAATACGAGTAGCTAATACAATAATTGATTAAGAGGTGCTGTTTTTTTTTTTTATTTATATTCTTTATTTACGGAAAAAGATCCATTTACAAAGAAAAATCTTTATGTGAATATATTGTGTAAGGTTTACATTAAAAAAAATTTTGAAAAAATAAATATATATCGCCCTGGGCAACACGCATCAATTATCTTTTAACCATAATATCCAATCTTTAATAGCGTTATAATATCATTGTTTACAATTACACGATAGCGATTAGAAATCACAGTATTCAGGAAGGTCGTCGGGCCTCCACGTAACAACAAAGTTAAATAACACTTTAACGTCATTATGTAATGTTTCTAAAACGATTCACTATTCGATGCTTGTGCTATAATTTTAGAAAATAAAAGTTTTCTCGAATCCGGCTAAAAAAAAAAAAAAAAAAAAAAAACAGTTGGTAAATGAAATGAAATAATATTTTATTATTCAATGCGACTAAAATTAGCTGGCTAACAATAATTATAATATAAAATTTATATTAATAGTCATCATATATAGATTATTGAGTCAAACACTTATATACCCCAGGTGCTAATTACCTTGTTTACATAATTGCACAATAATATGAAATTAGCCCGAGGGCTTAATGCTATATCACATTCTAATCGTATACGAATAGGTATTACGTGTTAATTGTTATAATGTCATACAAATCGGACAATGGTATAGCTAAAGATGATACACGGCGGCGGCGGCGCGTGAACGGTCTTAAATATAATCAAATATAGTCAAAGTATCGGTCAACCCATTAGACACTCGGGTAGAGGTAGAGAGGCGGGGGAGAGATACATGACTCCGAGATTCCTGAGGATATGAGACCATACGGTACGAGATAATACCGGGGGGGGGGATTAGATACATATAACTTTTTAGTAGGCCGAATGCTGGAAGGTTCTGAGATGGCGATCTTATACAATTCACAACGTAGACGACAAGGATGACAAAGTCGGGTGGGGGCGGGGGGTTAGATAACGCTGGTCTTATGACACGCATTTAGTATATGGTTAGAGGAGAGGAGGGGTAAAAATCATCTCCTCAATATTCAAAGCTTAGAGGAGAGCATCAAAGATTAGAGCAGAGGAGGCTGGGATAAATCACATTGTCAACATTGACGATAATCGAATACGGTGGCGGATCATCAGGAATGGCGCGGTGAAGACCACGCGAGAGTGGAGAGAAAGCGGCGGACTCCTAGAGTGGAGGGAAAATGGAGGATTCCTACAGTGGAGCGGAAACGATGGAGTGTGAGGCGGCGTTATTCTTTGATCACATATCGCTAATTAGTGGATGCAAATTAGGCGATTGAGAACAACGCGGATCAATTAGCAGATGTAAATTGAGCAATTGGGAGCAATTAGACAATTAGTGGATGCAAATTGGACAGTTAGGTCCAATTAGTAGACTCTAATTGGACAATTAGTGGATTTTAATTAGGCAATTAGTCAATTAGTAGGTACTAATTGGACAATTAGTGGATTTTAATTGGGCAATTAGTGGGTGGATTTGGGTGGGCAGGGGGGTGTTGTGGATCTGGGTGGATTTGCGGGGGGGCTAGAACCGGCCATTTTACCCTACTATAGATATATATATATTTTTTGATTTTCAATTTCTATATTATGTGGTTCATTTATAGAATTTATTTTTATGTAATTTTCTAATTGCTAATTTCTAATTTGCTTAAGTTTGTCTAAGAATATAAAAATATGAGGATGATTATAATTAAAACTTTTATTAAAATGGGAATGAAATGACTCACGAGCATTAGTCGTTCTGTTAAAATCTGCTGTAGATGCAGCCTACATATTTGGAGGAAAAGACGCGTCATAACTTATATAATTATTATTTAGTAAGTAATTTGAAAATTGCTAACCGCGAACAGTACCTAGTCACCGAACGCTTAATTCAAAAACATTTATTTTCCGGGCGGAATTTACAGATCCATTTTTGGACCATGTTAATTTTTTGGGCGGAATTTACATGTACTCTTTTACTTGGATATTTTCCCGGACGGGATTTACCATAGACCTTATTTTCACCTGTTCGTTTCGGGCGGATTTCACAACACCCCGTTTTCGTGTGGAGTAGATCAGGTACGATTTTTATCGAATAAATATGCCACGTTGCAGGGTCGTTTTACTTCGTCGTACGAGTGCGGTTTCAAGGTAGATCGGGTTCAGGTGGTCCACGGTTTCTCGGCGAGCAAAATGTTCGATTAACAGCCTATTCCGCTTTTAATATTATAATATTCATAATAAATGCCGCGTGATTCGAAGTGACGAAAAGCGTTTATATTATCGTCTCACGTGTCGTGACGAAATCGACATGACCGCGTCCCGATTTCAGGCTCGGCTTTACGCGTAAAGCGACTGTCGACTGCATGATAAACGTACAAATAAACACTCCGTTTTTACGGTGATTCGTTTGAATTTTTACGAAACGGCTCTTACGACGACGGTGGCGTAGGTACGCCGTAATAATATCATGTATCTATTTGCGGGCAGAGTTGATTCTATAATCACTACGACGTTTTTAATCAATGATGACGTAATAATCGTGTGACCGAAATAGGTACGAAATGAGAAAACCGTCGTTGCCCAACAACAGCAATCGCATACGTTTTATTTTTCAGCAATTGGTAATTGTTAGGTTTTAATCCGTAAATCGTTTTACGAGCTGAAAAGCTGAAATAATCGTCCGTGTTCGGTGTAATAACACGGTGCGAAATATAACACTCGAGTGTGCAGTGAGTCCGTCGAAACAGCTCCTGTATAGCGATGATTACGGTCGTTTGTTTCGACTTTAGGAAATTTTGATTTCTCATTGCCTTGTATAGTCGTCATCAATCGAATTGATTGAAAATGCATTACGACGGGGTCTCCGATTGAAAATTAACCATAGGAATAGCAAGTTATTATCCCGTTAAACAGCAGCTCTAGACCGAACATTTTTTTTTTTTTTTACCCGTATGCCTCGATCGAAATCTATAAAACTGTTTATGATTGATCATTTTATATTATAATGATTACTGAAAACTTATAAAATTAAGAATTTTTTGTGCCCGAGCATTTTTTCACATTTATAAACGTCCTATGTTTAAATAATGATAGACCACATAATATTTTTGAAATACGATGATGTATTATTATTGGTATAGACTTTAAAATAATGATACCTAATGACTTTTTAAAAAACTCAAAAATATTTTATTCTAAATATTTTCATTTACTCTTAGAAAATTATAAGTTTAGTGAATGTGATTGTGTACCAATCTCTTATAGATTACATTTCTCTCAATAACATTGTCATCAGTTTATCTTTCGCTACATCATATCATGCATATCCGTACGATGTCACGTATAAATGCAATGTCATTTTTCAGTGGCGGCGCTAGGCGTGGGCGGTGTGGGCCATTGCCCACGGCCTCGCACCTGAAACGGCCTCGCGGTCTAAAGGGCTTTGTAATCAGCCATAGAGAAATATGGGACAAGTATCCATACAACAATTATTATTATTATTATTATTATTATTATTATTATTATTATTATTATTATTATTATTATTTTATTGTTTCAGCATCAACGACAAGGTTATTAGCTTATAGTGATAAGGTTAGGTTACAACGGTTGAAAAGAGATACAAAACAAAATAAAACATAACAAAATTAAAAAATAAAAATTAAGAATATAAATAGATTAAATTAAATTGAACATTTCGATTTTTTTTTTAAATGATATAAGTTTTTGTGTGTCGGCATGGGGTCCTATGGCTTCATATAAATTGTCCGGGATTTCACATTCGTTTCTGGCCTCTGAGAATCTTTGGCAGTTGATGAGAATGTGTTTGACTGTATTGGGCGAATCGCAAGAGCGGCATAATGGAGGTTCAGTCTTTTTCATGAGATAATCGTGAGTGACTCTTGTGTGGCCAATTCTTAGTCGGTTAATGATGATTTCTTCTTTTCGATTAGAGAAGTTGTGTTTTGGCCAAGGTTCGACTGAATATTTGATTTCTCTAAGTTTGTTGTCAGTAACTTGACAATTATTATTGTATCTGTGAAATTATTTTATTGTAAAAAAAAAAAAAAAATCATAAACATAATAATTATTACATAATATATGGGTGAAGCAAATAGCCAAAAAGTCCATTTCTTGTAAATAAAAAAAAAAAAATGAAACTACTTATAGTATTATTGATTTAAAAAAAAAACATGTATTTAATTTTATAATATTATGTGTAAATAAAATTATATTAAAACTACATTTGAAAATAAAATGAAATAATTAGAGTTTATTGTTTGAAAAAATTCCAAATCTTAATATTTATTAAATAACTGTTGTTACTTAACTAATGTTGACTAAAAAAATTTAAAAAAGGGCCTCTTTAAGTCTACTTCGCCCACGTGTAAATTTCACCTCGCCACGCCGCTGTGACATTTTTCTTATAATATTAATGTTAATTAGCTGAAAACCTTAATACAAGAAATGTTCTGTTTTATTCTTCGTACGAACACGATATACACAACACACAAAATACAATCACGTTTTTTCAAACTAAAATCAAAATTTTGCTATGTATAAAAACAATGCAGGTATTAGGCGTCTGGTTAATATCTTCGAAAACTTGTTTGTAATCGCCATTAAATTCTTAAATTTTCGTTTTGATCGATAGTATCTTGTCAAAGTATATTTCGTGTGCGACACTTAAAAGTTCGTATACATGAGAATCCTTAACAATTTATGGAGTTTGTGATTTCAAAAAAAAATATTAGTTATTATAATTGTTATTCTAGCCAGTGTTTATAGATTAACCGTAATACGATTACCGAATTTCACGTCAACAGTGCAAGTTTCGAATGGAATTTTCTTTCCGAACTATTTCCTACAGGGTGTATTCCGTAATGTCGGCGAATTTTAATTCCATACAGGTACTGCCGACGACGTAATTAGTGTGTCGAAAACCGCGCACGAATCGAGAACGTCTAGGATAATCATTGATTTTACACAATTCGTGACGACGTATGTACCTTATTCTGTGATTTATCTCTGGTACGCGTATTCTGTTCTATTGGTTATATTTTATGAAAACGTTAGATCGTATTCCGTTCAAGCGTAAATTATGTGCAACGATGTATAAATAATATATACATAAAACATAGGTACATATATATAAGCGCGTGTATATAAACGATTGGTGTGGTGGTATCTGACGAAGAAATTGCAAAAAGTATTTCTCCAGCAGGCGGGCTGCCGTCTGCGGCGGGCTTTATCTCGCCCGGGAATAAAAATATTATATAATGTTATAAACTCGAAGGATTCCTCGTTCACTGAAACACCCATAGAGGCACATTATGGAGCCCACGCCTCGGAGACCCGTTCGATCCGATAATCTTAACCGTCCCATTGTTTGATAGTTTTACAGTTAGAAACCGTGGGGTTTCGTGGCATTTTTATCGTTGACGATTTCTGCGTCTATTATTTGTGCCGGCTACGCCGGCGTGTTCAAATAAATAACGTGTATATACACACGTATAAAATACTATACGGACATTACGTAAACGCGTATTGTATTATATAGTCGACACGATTTTATGTGTATTATAAGACGCGCATGTACGTGCACGTATTATAACTGGGACGATTTTTATGGTAACAGGTAAATATGTGTAACGTCCGAAAAAGAGTACTGGCGGCAGTGGCGTCACGAAGATTTCACCCACGGGGGCAAATATCAAAGCTACCCACCCACCCGCACATTCGTACAATTTTGAAACACGCCTAAACATATTTTTGTTCACTAGAACATAAAATATATCGATATAATTTTACAATGTCAATTGTGTCAAAATAATCCAACACGGTAATTAAGTACGTGTTTAATTACAAAGCTGTATTTTAAAAAATTTACCGTCAAAACGTAATGTTTTAGTAAAATATTATAATTCACTTAAGATTATCGAATAGAGTTAAAAAAAAAAAAAAAATACAATACAATACAGCGTGCGCGTCTACATGCCAATAGGCTATTGCACTGTTTACTAGAATGAATCAGTGACATATATCCAATTTATCCATGCGACCAAGTCTAAATTCTATCAGACAGATTAAAACTTAAATATAATACTTATTTTACGATAGTAATTTTCATAGAATGATTTAACAGCCAGACAAAATATTACCACCCACCGAAAATATTTTAGGGCAACTGCCCCCAAAAAATATGTTCCATCCGGATAAGGTGAATCCTAAAGCCGTACGTGTAACAGTGTGACGTATACGTCGTCTGCCTGCTGAATTATGTAAAGTGGTTCCTAACAGGTGCTCGGTTAACACAGAACAAGTGTTGCGCCCAAAATTTCAAAAATCATTGACGAAATCGCTTCAAATTTTATTTGAAAAATGTAAATAAACATTGTAAATTTTCTTAGTATTTGTTTCGCGTGATTTACGGTGTATTATCTTTGTCCGACTAATACGTAGACTGTTAAACGTATAATTTTCAATAGCATAATGTCGTACAATTGAATACGTATACCCGTGCACGTACGTATAACGTTTTGTTTTACGACGGTGTTCCTCGAAAATCGTGTACGACTTTGGCGTTCCGTCGTTCTGAAAAGACTAAGAAACACTGGTGTAGGTATACGTCGTCGGCCAGTGTGCTGTGGATACCGTACGAGGTCTTGACACTCGGGCGCTTGCTCGACGTAATGCCAACACCGAAACCCCGATCGGGGTCTGATAATCAGACCCGGCTCAAGCGATTTTACACACCTAGGCAAACTTAAGTTTTGCTGCCCCTTATATATATGTAAATACTTATATCAAATATTTTTTCACGTAAACATTAACTAAATAATATAGATGATTCTGAGTTCATTATATTTATTTGCATAAAGTTAATAATTGATTAGATTGATATATTTATAGACAAGTAAATCCCTAACAATTATATTAGAAAAAAAAAAAAAAAACAATTTAAAAATAGTTGTATTATAATATAAAAGTTAATAAAAACATAATATAAATGTTAACATCGTATTGGAACTTCACTTTTCTTGCTTTTGCGTTAGCGAAATCAGATACAACTGCTTCCGTGTCCATATTATAGGCTAATTCTTTTTCAATTGAAATCACTGCAAGGCCCACTAAACGATCTTGTCACTTGTCCGATCATACTGACCAAATTTCATATTTTTATATTGATATTTATTTTTCACTACACACAAATTGATATAAGTAAGGAATCTTTAAAAAAATCATCTAATATTCAAAAATGTTAAATTGCCGCCCTAGGCGTGGGCCTATATCGCCTACCCCTTGAGCCGGGCCTGCTGATAACGGTCACTATAATAATATAATGTCAGTGTGAAGTATTTAGTCGGATAGTAATTTTCATGAGGAAAAAACAAGTCTTATCGGTCCAAAAAATGATTCATCGGGTATATTATGTCCGGTACGTTATTTTGTTGAATCGTTAATTTTTTAATGACCGAACAAAATTTGTCGTTTCGTTAAAATTCAAAAACAAAGTTCAGTACAATCGTTTGTCAGAACTCGGAACGGTTTGCGTTCGGGTGGCGTTTGAGAATACAAAATGTACCCCGAGATATGCGCGTTTACATTTATTCGATGGACGTTTATTTTTACACAGAAGTATTTTGAAACGATCCAAAACGTATTGCTGACGCGCTATTCTACGCGATGATATTTTCGCGGTTGACACTTTTCAAATATCCATTAACGGTACGGAACGTTCCGTAAATTGAATTCTTGAATCGTATAAGTCGCAGAAAAGTGCCACTTTTACATCCGAGTTCGTAAGTTTATCGCCAATAGACACAATCACAAAACATACGTTCTGCGCGGTCTGTGTATCAGCCTTTACTTCTGTCCACTTGTCATGGTTCGACGACCGACGACGTTATCGTCAACACGTGTGTATATGATATAAATGCACGTTTCACCAGCTCGGCGGTAGGTGATGTACAAATAACCCGCTTAATGTACCTACAAAATGTGACGTCTCGCAAATAATATTTTTATACATTTTTAAATGCCAGCATTACCGCACTTTCGCACTCTGCCCTTAACGGGCATGAATCGGAACAGGCTGTTCTCAAAAATATTGTTGACGTCGATGAGCGTATAGACAGCTGCTATACGCGCTCTAGTTCAACGTGCACTAACTCTGAAGACGTTTTCGACTGAAAGATTAATTATAACAACAGTTTGATAATAATATAAAATTGTTTTTAATACTACACATCTTCATTTTATAAAACTCACTCAAAAAAAAAAAAAAAAATCTAGAAATTCGAGGTATAAGTAAACTGAATTTGTTTAGTTTTTGTGAAAAAAATTTTCAAAATCATCATTGAATCATGAACCATCATTTCATCATTTTCATCAATCACCTTTTTGAAGGACTCACAGGTAATGTTTCTGGTTTTAGATGATCAATACGTCCACGACAGGAAGAAACACACTGAATATGTGTGTGTGTAAGTGTTTTTTTTTATTAGAATTTAATAAAACGCCTTCAATGATTGTTCTTCTTTTATTTTTTTTTTTGAATTTTTGTTTTTTATTGTTTGAAAATCCGACATTTTAGCTTCGAAAAAATGTGATGAGTAAATTAACAATAAAACGCTTGTTTAGACTATACGGAGAACGAAATGAAAAAATATAAATAAAAAAAATGAAAAAAGTAAAGAACACTCGAGGATTTTGTGTTGCTCGGTTCGGTTTCTATTTAGTGTTGTCATAGTCGTAATGAACAAAGCCGTTTAACAGACGGTACTGTAATTCGGATGGAATTCGATACAGATAATTACGCGTCCGTGTGTTTTTCAATTAGTCTAAAGCGTTTTGTTTTGTTTTGTTTTGTTTTTTTTTTTTGTACTTCTCGATACGACATCCGAAGGTTTCGTTCGATTTTAAACGGTTTTCTTTATGTATTGTCGTATTGTATTTCGGTTTACCGCAGTCGATGATTTGTGGAGACTCATCGAAGACGAGGACTCGCCGATAATAGTTTTCGGTTTTTTTTCTTCTTCTTCTTTCGCTTTTCGTGCGTTCATTTACCGAACGCAGAACCCGATCGCGTCAATTCACGCGGTCTACGCGACAACTACGAGCCCGCACACACGTATAATATCGTCGTACCCATCGTCACTGGTCCGTCGAAAAAACCTGAATAATTCATAAGTCGAGCGTGCGCCGTGCACGCGCGCGCGTGCGTGTGTCGGGGTAATTATAATTGATTAGAAAACCTATTTATACATATATGTGTATATATGTACATGCATATTATGAATATTTATATAGGTATATATGAATATGTATATATGTATACGTATATCCGCGGCGTATAGATTCCTGGATAATTAGAGCCGAAGGGTATTTATGCTAATACACACGCGCAGTGTGTGTGTGTGTGTGTGTGTGTGTGTGTGTGTGTGTGTGTGTGTGTGTGTGTACGTCATACACGACGTATAAGACTTTTACCAATCGATGCTCCGAACATTTTTTTATTGTGCCGATCGTCGTCGTCGTCGTCGTCGTGTAATAATCGTTTATTATCATTATTATTATTATTATTATTATTATTATTCTCTTCTTCGGTGTTTTTTTTTTCTTTCTTATTTTTTGTTTTTTATTTTCGGAATAATAATTATCGTTTCTCTCCCTGGATATAAAGGCGGACTCAATCACGTTTTTCGTTTTTTTTCTTCCTATACGTAAATGCGCAAACGGCTAATTATCGCACCGGACGAATTACGGATAATTATTGCTATCATTGTTTCGAGACGTTGAATAGTGGAATATCCGGTTAATCATTTTGTCCGTGTGCGTTTTAATTTCAGTAATTAAATGTGATTTAAAATACACTCAAAACGGAATATTCGGAATTGATAATAATTACAGGGATGGCGCTTAGATGAACGTGTTCTGGTGCACACGTATAATAATAATAATAATATTATTATTATTATGATTTTAATACTCACGCGCGCGCGCGCGCTCACGACGGTGGTGAGACACTGCAGCAGCGTTATAAGTGTATAATACAGGTACACAATAAATAATTTACTTGTAAATGAACCCAAAGAGCTGACGATATTATTATTATTATTATTATTATTATTATGATTTTTATTATTATTATTATGACATAACCAGCCACGATCGTTTAAGTCCGAGCCATACGCTCGGTACACACGTGTAGTTATATAGTTTCTATCCCGATATTATGTGTATTTTAATATTATATTACCTCCAAATATATACTAACACCAGTATAACGTACCTACGTAAATATTAATAGCCGTTGCGAGAGTTTATAGTGTTTTCCGCAAGATACCATTAATTAATTCGGTGATTTTTGGATTTTTTTTTTCAAGTTTTTAATGTTATGTTCTGGTTATTTTTTTAATTTCAAAACCAGAAAACGATTAAATCGTATCGATTATTTCACGGATAGTTATTATTGTGCCTAACGTAAACATGTAAATTTTAAATAGGTGTACACTAAAACGGCGTCTTGTAAACGAACGTTTCTGTTATTATAATGCTCTTTATTATTATTATTATTATTAGTTTTTTTTTTGTTAGAAAATATTATGTTCCCTCGAGTTTGTTCAATTTAAATATTATTATTACTATTATTTGTATTAACTTTTGACTTTGAACGGTTATTTTAATAAACATTGACTCGCTTAACAACAAAAATTGTGTGTAAAAACTTTTCTCCCTTTTCATTAGTTTTAAATTCATTAAAATACAGTAGTTTCCGTCATACTTTTTAGACTGTCTTTTGTAAAAAAAAAATAATAATAATAATAATAATAATAAAGAAACGAAAAGTGTTTAGATGTATATTTTTTAAAAGCTCAAAGCATAAAGATTTCACACTCAGGCGTACAACATGGAAATATTCACGTTCAAAGTATACCTGGCATACGTCTATATACATCTGAAATAACGTTCATTCAAACACGAACTATTAAACATTTCGAATTACTTCACAACGCCGTGCCGTCGTATTTACGATTTGCGTTAATGACCGTATTAAGTGCACACCGCCGTAGTTTTTATTCTATTCGGAAAACTTTAGGGAACGATTAAAAGTAAATCTACTTTCGAAAATACATTCCCCATTTTTAATTGCTTATGAAACTATAATGGCTCAAAACATGGAACGATTTCATTACCTCTGATATTAATGTCGCAATAATGTATACCGATTTTAATTGCAATCGCGTGATAATATTGGATTAAAACGAATTATACGTATACCTAATGATTTAATGCAACTCAAAGCTTCAAAACAGTTTATATATGTAATATATAGACGTTCACAAGTTGCGTACGCCTTAACCGTAACTGTACCCACTGCAGAACGTTTCGCCGAAGCTAACCTATTTACTAGAATATAATGACGTAGGTTGTAGGTATATATATACACACGTCATGTTTATGGGAAATTTGGCGGAAAATTATCGTGCTTTGGTCGTTGAATCGCCCGTAAGTACGAAGGTCATTAGAAATATCCGAATCAAACTTTGGCTTCGTTGTACCTTGTACGTTTTAAAACGACGATTTCGCACACACTAGTCAACACAATAACATAATTATTATAATAGTCTCGACGGTTCAATGTAATATACCTATCGATTTTGGCCATTTCGTCGCCTGCTCTCGGTTTAATGTGCCACACTCGAAATCGTAATATTGTCGAATCAAATAAACTTTCGTTTGGTATACACAGTGAAGCCTCTGAATACCGGACACCCTCAGTAGCCGAAATATTGTCCGTTATTTAGAGGTGTCCGCTATTCAGGGGGAAAAATAAAAGAGGAGGACATGTTCCTGTCCCCATAAAAACGTCCGCTAATTGGAGGTGTCCGCTATTTAGAGGTGTCTGTTGAGGGAGGTTTCCTTGTATATATTATCGGTACAGAGTGCGCTACTCGGTATGCTAAATCAAAATTTTAATCTCAAAATTTCCAAAAAAAATTACACACGCATTAAATTACACGCGATAATAATAATAATAATATGTCATAAACGATATTATTGTCATTTCAGTACCTAAACTATAAACGAGTTTGAAAAAATCACACCGACAGAATGGGCGAAAAAAGTGACTTTTAACAAAGTTTTAGTTACTGTACTTGAAAAGCGATTCACAACATAGCTCCGAGCGAGGTTAAACTGCATCTCTGCTCAGGTGCTTTCCCATGCGTTCCCATAACAATTTTGAGTGTATAAAATTACTATTATATCAACAAAATTTTAATTTATTGTTGTATCTAAGTAAAAAAACTAAATCTCCACAAAGATCATAAATTAAAAGCTAATAACTACTAATTATTAGTCGTTAGTTGTTTGTTTTCATTTAATTCTTGCTGTTTATTTCATGAGTTTTAGATGAAAAACTTGGTTAAGGAGCCAAATGGGGCAAACCAGATTGACTGGACTGGCATTAATGCATGTGCATAGAAATATAGACGTAGACATAAATAATATATAATTGACCGGTTTGCATAAAACAAACGAAAAATAGATTTTGTTGTATAACTGTACTTATTTATTATTATTATTATTAATACGTAGGTATAATAATATACCGATTTAAAAAATAGGTTCGCCCCCCCCTTGAAAACTGTCTAGGGACGCCCCTGTCTCTGCTGCAGGAAACTCTGCAGGTAGGTACGTGTGGTAACGTGTGTAAGTGCCGTCATACACGAGCGATATTTCATCGTACGATTTATATCGTATGAAAATATTGTCGTACGATATTATAGTTGGCAGAACATATGACCGTTATTTATCGGACGATACTATATAATTTTGGCATTTGTAATTCTACATTTGCACAGACACACGTCTGCAAATACAGTGATTGTGATACAGTCTTTTTTAATAATTTTTTTGACAATTTAATAAATCTCTATATTTACACTACATTGTCACTCTATATATGGGTTTTAATTAACTTGTAAAAAAAAAAAAAAATATTAAACAGATAAATCGAAAATTTTGGGTTAATCCTTTATTAAGTATACCTACTCGCCTATCAGATGGCGCATTTACAATAAATTTTCACGGTCTCAGGAGAGATCAAAGAAATTTTTTTAATCATTTCCGCATGACAGTTTCTGCGTATGATGAACTCATTACAACAACATTCGTAGGACAAAAACTGATAAAAATGCAGGACACAAATATGCGAAAATCCATCACTCCCGCTGAAAAATTGGCAGTCACTTTGAGGTAAATAAAATATTTTTATATACATTTTTCTCCGGGGGGGTATTACCTGAAATAAACACTGAACTCCCCTCGTCCCCTCACGCCCGCGGTTAGTGGTGAATCGTCGCCGCCGACGACGGCCACGTGCACTCGACGGACCGCGAATTCCCGCGACGGAAACGCGCGGCGGACCGTGTAGCGACCGTCGCGTCGTCGTCGCGTTTCGTTCACGCCGAGAAAACAAGAGGAAATCGACTCGTTTCTCTCCCTCCCCGCCCCCTCTCACTCTCTCTCTCACTCGCGCTCATTCTCGGCGATTTCCGCGCGATCCAGGCGCGGATACCCACCCCTCCTACCCGGATCCACGGGTTCGTAATGATATCAGACGATAAACCAACAGACATTGATCACTGTCCTCGTTCATTACGCCACGGCGCGGCGCATTCTTCGGGTCAGCAGAGACGCGTACGCGTCCGCCCGTCGCATTGTCTCATTCGCCCCACACTCCGCCCACCCATATACGCGGTATCGCGTTTTCCTATTCCGCCGAGGCCGATCCGTCACGACCGCACTCGCATATTTCGATATCATCCGAACGCGCGCGCGCACACACAATGGCAGGATTTTCGTAACGGAGAGATTGCTAGACGCTGGAAACGCGTTTGTTGGCACGTCTAGATTCAAATTTATCGAAGACTACATTTTTTAACGCGTGCACACACACACACACACGACAGTGGCGGCTTGACTTTCTGAAACCCAAGGAGCAAGCTTCATAAAACCACCCATCCGCCTATCAAATTTATGAAGCTGTTGGATATTATTTTTTGAGGTTAAGTACAAAACATAAATTAGTTGGTACGTATATTTAAAAAAAAAAAAAAGTCGCCCATATTGCTTTATTATTACCTATTATTCGTCATTTGTTTGGTAATAGTTAGAATTAGGTTGCAGGCACCTACATTCATTTCTATAAATATAATATGAGTACCTATTCTACTGTAGATTAATTGTAATAGGTACAAAGCATAAACATTGATTAACTACTTGTATTAGATACACACCCACACTTTTTTTGGACCAGAAGCAACTGCTCCTGGTAATCTTATAACAAGCCGCCTCTGACACACACACACACTCTAAAGGGCAGGATTTTTGTAATGGAGAAGTTGCTACGACGTTAAGAAATATTATTTTGACATCATTTTTTAACAAAGAGAAGTGAAAAAAATACAATTTTTATTAATTTTTAAAATTAACGTGTTCATTAAATAATGATCTGAATAATTTTCCTTTAAGATAAAAACATGCCGATTGTTGAGTAATAAACAAAAAAAAAAAAAAAAAAAAAATATTAAAAACGTTTTGTTTTATGTGAAATAAGAAGAAAAGTAGAAGAATAACATTTGCTTTTTGAAAACTGGACCCCTCCAGGTCCCACCTGTTTACGCGCTTATCGAGAAGTTAATTGAATTTAAATTTAAATATACATTTATCGATAACATTATCGACTTTCGGCGGAAAATTCATCACTGTACCATTAAAAATTAACGAAAACAAACGAATTATAGAATGTCTTACCATGATCTAACATTCTAACCAATTCAGTTTTGTTTATTTTACAAAAAAAATAAAAAATAAAAAAATACACGTACATATTTCGCGACGATCGTGTTAACTGTTTCACGCATTAAACACAATTTAATGTTAAACGATCGGGGAGACACAGTCGCCTCCTCTTTCTCTCTTTTCTATACCTGTACACACACACACACACACACACACACACACACACACACACGCGTGTACACACACGGGTCTAGTTCCGCCGTTACTTTATGTACCTGCGCGCGCCTGTACATTTATTAAATCGGACTTTCATTCGACGCAGCCCTCGCTGTGCTGCGAATACGTATTATTATTATCATCACTCGTGTCTCGTATATAATATTTTATATACGTATATACTCTCGCGTGCGCGTATAAATATCATATTGACAACCTAGTCATGTCCGACGGTTTTTTTTTCAACACTCGCGCGCTTTATATCCCACGTGTGTATACTATAATATGTATACACATCATACCTATATTACCAACCACCAGCTTCTAGATCTTTGCGCTCCGGACTCGATTGTCGTTAACTATCCCACTCATACTGGGCTGCCACAGCTGTTCATCTCTGTCGTCGGCGGAGGCGGCTTGCCTATACGGATGCTGCGCGTGGTGTACGACAATATATCGTTGTGTGATGAAAAACAAAACGTTGTCGGCGCGACGCGCATTTATGAAGTTCCTAAACGAGAGTTCGGAACGCCTTTGGTACATCCCCGCAGGTTCGTCTGGTATTTACCAGCACGTATGTATATTGTTACGAACGTTAACATCTTAGTAAATATGTACTTTTTTTTTCACCTAAATATAAAGGTCGAGTGCAAAATTATTTTTAAATATTGTTTAATATATTGAATTATATTTCATCGCGTTGTACTAAAATGTGTTTAGAATTTAGAAACCGGGGGAAACCAGCACACTCGCCGGGTGGGCTTTTTTAACTTTTTAATGATTAGAGTTTTGTAACCCATCTGAACCTATGGGCTTCAGCTCTGGGGTAGCGCAAAAAAATCAAATATTAAAAAAATTCAAGCTTTTCAAAACATTGCCCTAAGAAAAATGACAAATGCCCCTACCGTTGTATACAATCTTACGCTTCATAATGATCTAAGAATAACAACAGTACTTGACGAAGCAAAATGTTAGGTACTACAAAAGATTTCACACCAAACTACTTCTTCATCCTAATCCTCTAATTAAAAAACTTTCTACCTTGTCTATTCCAGGTAATCTACCTAGACGGCTTAAGCGAAGATGGTGTCGAGACCTTCTGTCTTAAAATTAAATTTAGCTTAACTTAAGACTTAAGAACACAAAATAGGTAGTATCACCAATGGGTGGTTTCTTCCCTCAAAAAAATTCATATGCAAATATCCTATGCAAATTTGCTTATTGTTCTAATTAAGAACAGATTTTAAATTTCTTGTAAAAAAAAAAAAAAAAAAAAAAATGAGTTTTGTATGATTTTTTTACTATTATTTATTTATTTTTTTTTTTTTACGAGTCGTTACTACTTTAATACGTTCGTTTATTATTTCACTCGCATAATATTTTACTTTATCAACAACGACGACAGAAGAGTTCAAACCAATTTGCGTTTTCTCATAGCTAGCTACTATATAATTAAATATCATATAACCTATCACGGTTCCTTAATAATCGTACCTTTCAAGTTTTCACTGAAGTAAACCATGTCCTTTTTTGGAACGGCTACACCGCTAATATGGACGATGCGGATTTATAGCTCGGACCTTGTATCTTTTTCATTCGATGTGTATAGTGAACATTTGAATATCTGCTGAAAACCGTTTGATGTCATCACCTAATGCTTATCACGTTGTATTTGTCGGTAAAATCACCGAAATATTCCACTATACTTTCAATAAATAAAAACGAAAAAATATCAATCAATCGCGCTCTGTGTACAGCGGGTTTTTGAAATCGTATTGCAGCAACACTCGAGCATCTATTGTAAATATATATGTATAAAGTGACACAGTGTGAATACACGTATACGTACAGTATACGAGTATGTCGTCGTTACGCGCTAAGAGTTAATAATACGAGTGCAGTTGACATTTGTTTTTTTATTTTTTTTTCTAGTTATAAAATACTACCACTCGACACGATCACGACTGTATGAAGTATTGTCGTACACGGCAATGCAATGTAATAATTAAAGTCCAACGTCATACGTTACGAAACGTATTAAAAATGAAATAAATTTTACTTATACGTCTCTTTATCTTAGGTAATCGCAACGACTTAATGAATATAGATGTCTCGTAACACACAACGTCTTTTCTTTCTCAACGTATACCTACTGCGAAAACACACACACATATAACACATTTATACATGTACACGGACGCAATAATGAACCCTTTGTCCGGTACACGCTTCTCGCTAATGTTGATCCTTGTTTATCTTTTCTTCGGCAAAGGTAAACTGCGGTTTTGATTTACGGAACTATTCACTATTGTAATCTATTCCGGCAAACGTTGTATACTTGTTATTTCACCGTGATAACACGTCATCGTTATTACAATATTTTATATTTTTACGTTTTGTAATAATTATAGTCGAGCGATTTCCGCCTCGACGCCAACGACCGTTTTGTGCGACTGATCGTTGAAAATCGCACGTAGAAAATTCAACGAGTTTTATTGTTATACGCGTATTCGAAATACGTTTTTTTCGGCGCATTCGAATGGCGTCCCTCTATATTATATTTTCTCCGAGTTGCGTCCGTGGTTTTTTCACGACACATCCTTTGCTGGATTTGCTCTCAAGCATGGTGGAGAAAAATTCAAAATTTGAGTTTATCGGAAGACTGTAATAATTGCACAATGGTTGAAGTGGATATTTGGCCTATCACTACTGGAACCAGAAAATGTTGTTGATTGCTTTGCAACTGACCTCATGAGTATACAATCAAACGATGAACGAGTAAATAAATTTAGCGATTATCTCGTTGAGACATAATATAGACAACGATGCAACTTTTCCACCATTAATTTGGGCTTCATGTAGCATATCAAGTGAAAGAACTATAAATGTCTGTGAGTCGTTTCACTCAGCATTTGGAAAACATTTTTACTCAACACACCCTATTTTTGTGATATGATGTTTTAAAACTTATTAAATTTCATATATTAAATAATTAATTTAATATATATATATATATATTAATATATATTAATTATTAATTTCATATATTAAATTTCAATCATACATATAAATGAAGAGCGTTGATAAAGAATAAAAAATAAAAAACAAATTTAAAAAACAAAAAACGAAAATTGATGAAAATATATCCAAATATTTAAATGGAAGTATAGCCATGTTTGATTACGTAAAAAGAGTAAGCTACCACTACCACAACAAAAAATAATTATAAGGTAAGTAACAAAAAATCTATAAATCTATACATTTTTTTCTTTTTAAATTCTTAATTTTTGATTTTTTTTTTTTTTAGATTCATTTTTTTAGATGTGATTTGATCATTGACCACCATGACAATTTTTATTTCAATTTTTATAATTATATAAACACATTAATTAATCAAGGTTAGCGCATTGTTTTTAGATTTTTTCTTCTTTTGACATTTAGGATAACTTGAACGCTCCGGCGCAAAAGATGTATACATTTCGGGTAGTCTTAAAAAATCGGCGCAATCGACAAACTCGTTGTTGATTTATTATATTATTAATGTTTATTATATTATTATTTTATTATATTATTTACATATTATTATGTGCTCGTGCCGGGACCTAACGTTTTGCTTGTTGTAAGCAGTATCTCGTTCTAAACGACGGCCGTTATTGTGATTTCTACTGTATACTTCAAAACGAAAAATGATGAGACGGCGTCGCACGTTATTTCGTTATTTCGGATCGAGCAAAACGACGGTATTATGCTCGACCGAACGTCGCGATAACACGACACGGCTCGTCATAAACTTTCAAAGTTTGCTCGATATAATAACCGTCGGACATTCGTTCGAGTAGAACAGTCACTTATCCAAATTGCTTAGGGGATCAACGATTTCGTCCCGTTATCCGTTGCATTTTTATTTCCGTTCAAAACTCAATCGCATGAGATTTTCGTTTAAAACTTAATTCGTTTCGTGCACGGAACGCCGTAGGTACCCTGCGCTGTGCTTACAAGCGACCCGGTGTATACCGCCGCGTTTTATGGCCGGATTGCCCGTTACGGGCGAATTAAAAACACCGAGTATTATTTATGAATTAAGAGAAAAAGTATTTCGATTAAACAACAATAATAACGCACGACCTTTTAAATAATGTATACACGGGTGGGTATAATATTCGATATCGAGCACAACGGCGTACTATACTTAACGTTATAATAATAATAATAATAATATATTTACGACTCGCGCAGTTTTTATCGACACTGCGTGTGTACGGCGTTCCTGATTTATGTATCGAAAATAA
The DNA here is from genome assembly GCA_027580255.1 of Therioaphis trifolii. Taxonomy (NCBI): domain Eukaryota; kingdom Metazoa; phylum Arthropoda; class Insecta; order Hemiptera; family Aphididae; genus Therioaphis; species Therioaphis trifolii. Next base: position 4,746,427 of record CM050407.1, read on the forward strand.
CACCATTAGACAAACAGAAAAGAGTTTTTTTTTTGTCCATAGTAAAATATTAAAACATGATTACTTAAATCGTTGACATTTCGGAAAGTTTGCGTGAATTACACACACACACACACACACACACACACACACACACACACACACACGTTGCAGCAGTCCCCGTGTGTGTGTGTGTGTGTGTGTGTGTGTGTGTGTGTGTGTGTGTGTGTGTGTGTGTGTGTGTGCCTGCAGCGCGTTGAAAGACAAGGGTGTGCGGCGCGACGGCGACGGCGACGCCATGAACCATGATAGAAGGGGAGGATGTAGACCCTTTGAACTATTTGCTCATTTCCACCCAAATCCATTGGATCACATATAAATATAATATGCGCACGTGAATATATATATATATATATGCATACACCCATGACGCATTGTTACATTAGGCCGTATAATATACGCGTACGCAACGCGAAAATTTCAAACGTACACGAGACTGTTATTGTTATCTTTTTTTTTTACTTTGATTTATTAAAATATATTACATCGTTGCGGTACAATGCACGCTCTGCGCGCGAATAAAACGCACATTTTTGTGTTTCGTAGGTTTTCATCTTATTATTATTATTATTATTATTATCTTTATTATTATTATTTTGCCTTTTTTCATACTCGTCAAGCTAATATTTATAAAAACGATTCGGCTCGATAGAACGGCCGTGCCCGGGTCATTCGATATCATAAAGGGTTCAAAACAAACAAAACGATAGGTATCCGTGTGATATATTTTTACAACACGTCGTATTACTTTATTAGTTTCGCATAATGTCGATAAAAGAAGCATTCGATTTGAATATATATTATCGAAATCGAAAATTAATATATTTCGCGGTTCTTTTAGGATTATTATTATAATTATTATTTTTATTTTTTATTTTTTTATTTTACGCGGGGAATAATGTTCAGCGTATGAGTCACGCCCATCGTGACGTCATGTCCAAGGAGCTGTTTATGGGTTTAAATATTGATGAAAAAACAATAAAACTAAAAAAAAAAAGTCATAACTTATTCAATATTCGAGTTATGCCCGTCGCACGGTTTTCACTAATTAACACGAGTTTCTCGTTCGAATATTATAATTTTCGCCCGAACGCGTTTCGTTCGCAACGTTCGCTACCACGCGTATCCCCACGTGATCTACATGACGCTGCAGTACGTCATAAGACGTGAATTATTCAACTCATTTCACTTTAAACAGCGTCGGTATAATAATAGAATGAGTGAATTACGGTCGTATTTTTTTTTCTCTTTTATATGAATAACGAATCAAGTTGATTATTATTGTCTAGAAAGGATTGTCGAAAACAAATGTTATGTAAGCCGGAAACGTAAGTATCGAAAAAAAATGTATACGTAACAAATTTAATTTACAAATTACACTCGTTATTATCAAGGGTCGTTAAAAATAAAAATAATAATAATAATAATAATGATAATAGGACGTGTTTTACGATCGCTCGGATTCGTTTTATACGTACGCGTAGGTACGTTTTAAATTTCGTCTACACCGCCCGTACCTAGTAAAAACAGTGAAAAAATAACAATAAAAACCCGACAGTTTCCATTTGTCCGACAGCACGATGTTAATTGATTGCGCGGCAATAGGTGCGACGACGACGACGACGACGACGTGTTACGCGTCGGACGTTATATTATTTCGGTTTCGATTCGTTTTTAGATCGTATCAGCCGGCGGCGTCCGACAATGACTCGTCGAAATAACGTGAGTCCCTTTGATAATTCTCTATATACGCGCACGGCAGGGATTAACGCGAAGATTTTTAACGTATACATTTTTATTTTCGTTTCGTCGGAACGCATTGAACAGGTATTAACATACCGAGACCACTCGTTCGGTTATTATATTCTCTATCTATACCCTTGTCAACGACGGACTTTTGGTTTCGAAATCGTGTGTACGTTCGCGACGATGTACACAATGGTTGTTATTTTTATTATACGTAATTTTTTTTTTTTTTTTTTTATTTCAACTGACATCGCCCACCCCTTGACGCGCGGAGCCGCCGACAACTATGACACCGCGTGTGCACGGTAACGGTGGTGGTGGTGTGTATTAGGTATACACAAATTGGTATAATATTAAATATTATATATATATATTTAAAATGATATTTTAATATATTTTTCGGTTCTTATTTTTGAAAATAAATTAATAGAAAATATCAGCTAGTGAAGAAGATTCGTTGATTGAAATGTCATGTGATCAGACTTTAAAATCGTATTTTAAAAGTACACAATTAGTGCCATTTTAGTTAAACGTTCGGAAAGACCATCCAGCAATCGCTAAAATTACACTCAGAGACTTGTTGGGCTTTTCGACGACTTATCTATGAGAACGTGCTTTTTCTACTTTAATTTATTTAAAAAATAAATATAGGAACAAACCGAATGTCGAGAGCGATTTAAAACTAAAACTAACAAGTTTTAATCCAGATATTGACTTTCTCGTGAAGAACAAGCAATGTCAAAAATCTCATTAAATTGTTTATATTGTGATTAAGTTGAAATATTTTTTTTTAAACAATTGGTTTTTTTTTTTTTAATTTTTCTTAATTTTTTATTCCTTATAACTAGGGCTGGGATTTCGATGCACTTTGCATTATTTTTCAAAACTTACTGTGCAATGCTCGTCTTGTCACACATTTGTTTCATGTACATTTGAATGAGAGTAAGAAAGTTTATTTGGCATTTTTTTGCATTTTTTGGCATTTTTTAGTTTTTAGGTTATTTTCTTGATTTTTTAGGGCATTTTAGTGTTTTTGGAGCATTTTTTTGAGTTTTGGGAAACCAAGTGTTTGAATTTGAAATTTTATTTTAAGATTTTTACACCAACATGGTTTTTATATAAATATAATAGATTATAAGTATAGGTACTCGTAATTCGTAAAAAACTTTTTTTTTAGATGTATACTAAAACTATGTATTTACAGTTTACACTTGTAATACATTTTTATAATGCATTTTTTAAAACTTTTTATTGTAATTTATACTAAAATTATTAAAAATAAAAAAATTTTTAGATCATAAAAGCATTTTTTTAGGGCATTTTTCGGGGTTTTTTAGGGCATTATTAAGAGTTTTTAGGTCATAAAAGCATTTTTTTTAGGACATTTTTCGGGGTTTTTTAGGGCATTAAAATCCCAGCCCTACTTATAACTATACCTACATACATGTATATAATATATAATATAATTTTATGAAAACGTATATTGGTATACTATGGATGGGCCTCAAATATATTTTTTTACAAAATTAGTGGTCCGCGAAACTAAAAATGTTGGGAACCGGCTGAGGTATAACGTTCGAAACTAGTTTCATTTAAACGTGTGTGGAATCCCGGCGTACACAAACGATACCGGTAAGGGTTGAACGGTGATATAGGTTGAGAATAAGTGGTGTGAATATCCGTGGACGTGCGTGTGTGTGAATATTATGAGCACACGCGCACGGCGAGAGTCATTGGTCCACCGACAATCGGATTCGTGTTGTGGGGAATCGATGCGGCGTTGTTGTCGGAGACGGAGGTGACCGAGAAGAAACTAATTATATCAAACACGACGTGTTTTCTCTTTTTCTCGCTCTCTCGGGCGGCCCAGCATCTCTTCGGAGGGGGCGTGTACGGGGATACTATACGGATACATTGACAACGCGCGTCCCACGACGATACGAAGGACATAATGGGCATAAAAGTCAAAGGGATTCCAACACGCGCACCTGGTAGGAAGGTGAAATTTATAGTGTACATTTTTTCTTTCCTCTTTTTTTTTTTTTTTTTTTTGTTCCCCTCTCGTGACATAAATAAAAACCGCTTCGGTTTTAAGTATATGTGATACGGCGGATTTTACGATTTTTAAAACTCCGGCCGTTCGCATATATAAAATTCGAGCAATAAAACACACCCGATCGCCGAGCAGCAGAGAAATACTGCCGGGGTCCGGACCAGAATAATATACACCGTATTTGTTCTTTGCTCGCATAATATATAATATGATTTCTTTTCTTCTTGCATCGTATTTTTTTCCACGCATTTTATACGATTTTTGATCAATCATTTTCCATCCCGGGGAATGTCCGCCTATTGTATTGGCCGAAAATTATTGTTCGCGGTGCAGCTGGTCCACGAGACTCCCACCTTTTATGTATATATATATATATATTAAAATCGTTAATCGCCAAAACGGTAGAGTTCGGCTGTCGTAAAATCTGAAAAACATAATCCCCGGAGGACCGAGTTAATCCTTAGAAAAGAAAAAGAAAAAAAAAAAAGGAAAAAGAAGAATCGAAACCATCATCCTACTCACAGTGACAGAAATTTGTAATTCTTTATTGTTGTGTCCACGAATCGTGGGTACGAAACTAAAAGTAGACTTTGCCCAAAACACGCATCATAAAAGTAAGTGATGTAGTAGTTGTTGTCGTATACAATAAAACGAACCGTGCGCGCTGTTAAATATATTTTGTAATAGTCTTTGGAAACTGGAAAGTATGCGTATTTCACGAACCGATCCGATGGATTAAACGTGGAATGTTTTTATGACGGCACACACATAATATCGAGTACGTGTAACACAATAATAATATGCTCGGTACCGAAACCATTAAATTTAGAATAAACACTGCAGGATGTATTTTAATAGTCGATTTTCGAACCGTACGACTGCACGGTAAATTATAACGCGTTTTTTTTTTCGAACTCTAGGGCGTTCTGTCGCGTTTCGAATTTCGAATCGGTCCGAAGATTCGTTGGTGTTTTTTTTTTTTTTTTTTATTCGACTTGCCGATTCGACTACACTACGTGGTCGATACACTTGCAGTAATAACGATCTGTCGAGGCGTTTTTTTTTTGTTTTCTTTTGTTTTTTTTTTTTTTCACATCACCGTCCAAGATTTATCGATATTGTTTCCGATCCGACGTGTGCTATAGTTTTCCTATTGTAAACGGCGCACGGCGGTCGGAAAATACATTTTAGCTTGCCTTTATGCAAATTATTGAATTCGACAAAACTATGTTTTTGGTACCTATTTATACTATTGTCATAACCTATACTAGACGATAAGATAAACTGTTTGCTAATATAAACGGCCATAAACACAATATTGTTAACGTTAAATAGTATGGGTCATAAGTTGATAAAATGTTATCTGAAATTAACCACTCGTAAAATGTATCGTTATACTTTCTACGGTTATTGTGAATACCTACACCTTTGAAGTTAAAATAATTATTTTTTTTCCATAGAAACAACGGATCGTTTAGCTCGAGGTAAGTACTTAAAATTCGATCATTTTTAAATTTTAAACCCTACAATTTTAACATAATATATTTTAAAATAAAACACAATTACTGATAAATAAGAGTTTTGTTTTAAATAAAATTCTATGACTACAAATCATTAAAATTTTAACAATTTATCAGTTTACGGAACTTATAGTATATATTTGTGGTTTAAATATATTACCTATGTCATTTCCGTTTAGCCTAATTTGCCCAAAATACGTACGATATTTTTCCGTAAAATACCAACGAATATTCTATAGGAGCGTGCTCGTAGTACAGGAGATTGTGTTTGTTTTCAATTCTCTCGTCGCGTTGTACAAATCACACTAAAAGCATACATTTTCATTGGGGCCTGGTACAAAATCGGAAAATTAAAAAAAAAATTGGTTTTACGGAAGTTAGAAAAATCCGGGTCCCCATGAGCATTCCATCATCAAATTTTTGTGAAAATTGTATTTCTATTGAATTTTGGATTTTCGAACGAAATACGAGTGCAGCCGGTTATTTATTTACGTTACTACGTATATTGTAACCGGGCGTTTCAAATAAATAATATTAAGAAATTAAAAGTGTTTAAAAATTACCCGGAAAAAAAAAGTCTTTACAATTTAAAATTAAATAAACTATGCACAAAAAATGATTTTAAATAGTGTTATATTTTGATGTTTAATCGGAAATATCGAACCTTTGATGTTAATATGGAACAAACACGGGGGCCCGTGTGTTACTTCCCCTGGGCCCGAATTTTCTCTCAGCGGCCCTGAGTCTAGAACAACACTCATGAACATACGTATCTGACGACGTGTGTAATCGAGTCGTTCTTGACGCCGCGGCACAAACGCATACGCCTTTTTGTGTTTTTTTCATTGACGATGATGACGTTGACGACGATCCCGAGAGCCATATGTCCTGCCAAAGTGTTTCCGTCGGAAATTTCGAAAAACGCACACGCCCACCGGAGAGCGGCGCGGAAAAGAAACGCGGGCCAAGCTAATTATTATTGCCGCAGTCATCACATGTAATACGTATGTGTCGGAACGTAAATTTTTTAAGGAAACAAAAAACGACAACCCGGCGCCGTGTGCTAAAGTTCACGTGTGACGGGCTGCCGTAGGAGGGTCGGGGACGAAACGGCAACGTTCCGGGGCGATGATAATTGACATATTATTATTATAATTGTGCTCGATAATGGAAGCCGGCATATGTGGACGTGCGTATACGTTCACCTGAAACGCATCAGCTGTGTTTCGCGGAGTGTGCATTGTGGTCGAGTCGGTTCCGAGAACGGATCCTTTTGGCGGTCCGATTTACAATCCCGAACGGCTCTGATCGATTCCCTTTGAAACTCGTAATCAGAATTTTGTAATTTTCTCTTTGAGTAACAAAACCCATTTTTATCCTTGATCTGCGTTCTGCAGACGTATCCTGTTTTGAACGTGCACAACAACAATAATGACCCCGACGTTATTCACGACGGATCGCGTTCGCCTCGTTTTCGGATAAACATTTCGAATTCGTCACAAAAGAAAATATTTTAATTATTTTCTGTTTTTTTTTTCTCTTTTTAAATGTCTTATCTCGCATTCGTAAAAGGTGCTCGAAATCAAAATCGAACGACGACGATTCGCTTGAATAATAAATTTAACTCGTTGTATTCCGTGAACGCGTTCGAGTATCTAAAGGAAAAAAAAACACGTGTATTTTTGTACTTTTTAAACGAATACATTTTTAATAAAACAGACACACGATATTACGAAACGGGTATTATAATCACACGTACACACCTTGCTCGCATATGCGTTGAAGTTAAGCCGTTATAAACGTTCCAAGATTGTAAATGGAATTCTTCACCTGGAGTTTTCATCGGCCTATTGTGTTTCATTCATTTATTTTTTTTTATTTTTTTTAACATTTTTTTATTCATGAAAAAATAGACGTGTGGGGTTCTCAAAGGTTTAGATGTTACATAATTAAAAAAAAAAAAAAAAACGCTGTACGAATAAGATTTATAGGGAAAATAAAAAGACCAAAGCGAAAATATTTTTTACCTGGAAACATTTATAAATATTTCATATTTTAATAAATACGAATTTATATTCTTCGGGGCTTCTAATGATAATTATGTACACAGTATGCTCATAAAACACCATATTGCGAAAATACATTTATTAAATGGATACTTTTGTAAGTCAACATTTCAACTAACAATTCAAATATTTTCTTAACAAAAGAATAATAAGGAGGTCGAAATAAAAGTTTGAAAAAAATTTAAATTAAAAGAATTATTTAATGAGAAGCATAAAAAAAAACGGAATGGATTCGAATAAAGTTAATTAATTTTGATTCTTTTTGTATCAAACTTGAATTTAAATCATTTTAAAATGGCTACCGAAATCCATTTGAATATTTAAGCAAAGTTAAATGTATTGAACTGATAAAATAATGCAAAATAAGGAATACGAATAAAAAATGAGAAGTCGGCGGAATGGAGTTATCTCGTATATTAATTATTTGTATTATCTTTATTTATCAAGTTACGAAATACCCGGTAATACATTATATTATTGTAAATACATCGCAGGGTTTTTTCGTAAAGGTTTTTGTGTCATTAGCTTGTCTATTATTATTATGGTAACCGACAAATATTTAGGTAGTAGCTTTATAAATAATAACCGAGTTATTTAATTTATAACTATGGTCTATGGGCCTCGAACACAAATAATATGTTGTTACGTACATAACTTACATAATATTGTTTTTAATATAATCTATTGATTGATATTTTACAGTTTATGTAATCCGTATAGGTAGTGTTGTTAAATAATGATTTATTTAAAGTTTATTTAAAACGAAAATTTCAAATAGCCGGTCTCTGCGAAAATTTAGTACAACCAATAGCAATAAAAATAGAATAACAAGCATTATTTTTTGTGTATTTTATTTGTGTTTTAGTTATTATTACAGCTCTTCGTGAATTTGACTTATAACAACCGTAATTTTTCGGTAATACACCGTCATAAATTAGATGCAGTTTTAATCAGTGACGTAGCTGAGGGGCATAGGTGCATGCCCCCCCTTGGCTTTTTTACTGGTGATGTTTTAATCACGGTTATATCCTGCATATATAGGTAATAAAACAATATAGTTATACAAGTGATATTTATTATTTATTTCGTATTTTATATTTTCATCAACGTTACCAAAAAGTATTGATAATGATATCGGCTAATTATTGTCTAAATTAATATACCACGGTTGTAGTAATACACCGAGATCACACAACCACGGAATGCACTGTCATATTATTATCTTTGCTTTTGCTTTTACCTAGGCTTTTACGTTGTTGCATGATGCTTTGTTTTAGATTAAAAACTTGGTTGAGAGCATTGGTGCCCAACCCGCGGCCCGCGGGCCACATGTGACCCGCGAAGGTATTCTATGTGGCCCCTTTACGAATTTCCTAAAATAAAAACGATTAAAAAAAAAATGTAAAATTATTAAAAAATATGTTTTCTATTAATTTATGAATTTTTTAAAATAAATATTTTACAAATACAATAATAATGATAATGTTAAAACTAAAAACTATATGAAAATGTCTTACCTTTTTTTTTTTTTTTTTTTTAATGTGAAATTTGAGCTTGTATTTCTAACTAAAAATGAAAGATTTGGTTGAAATTTAAATGTTCATATCCTCAAAGTTGATTAAACTAATGTGTACCTACGAAGTGTACCTCAATCCATAATATTTTCAATAGGCAATAAAAGGTATGAAAACCAGTCTAATATGTAACATTATTTTGGTACTTTTTCACTTTGTGGCCCGCTTGAAAGTAATTGTTTACCAAAGTGGCCCGCCGAAGAAAAAAGGGTGGCCATCACTGGTTTAGAGCATAGATAGGCGAGGAACGACTAACTGATTTGGCTTTATTACATATCCATATAGAGATATCGAAGTGGACGTTGAATCAATCATAGATCAGTTTTCAATAGTAAAAAATAGATCTATATTACTATGAAAATGGTTGTAGATATTTTTTTTTCTGATTTGTAGAACAATTTATATATTTATTTAGGTTAAAAATAATAAATCGAAAATTTTGAATTCCATGTAATATTTTTAAATAGCTCCCCCCCCCCTTGATTGAGCTCCAACTACACTACTGGTTTTAACATATATATATATTTCTTTGGTATATTTGTAATTGAGCAGCTCATTGTAAAAATCATAAGTCTTCAGACAGTTTGATTGAAAAAAAGTTGAAGTCATAAGTCGGCATGTCACTTTAATATCGATAATTTCGCTCTATAGAAAACGGTTTCTCAAATTATCGCGAGCTCTCGTAAATTAACAATAACTTTTCAGGAAGCCGAGTAGACGTTTTTCAGGTTCATCCGACTGCCGCGTACGGCCCCTATGATAATCAATAAGTCGTCGTCGTCGTCGTGTCCGTAAATCGACGTGAATTATTATTTCGAGTGTAAACGTAATACGTTTTATATTAATTTACCGCGTACGCGTACGAAACGCGCGCTATTTATCAGATTAGAGATGAATCGACGAAGAATTCGCATGACGACGGAGAGATTTCGACGGGCGGCGCCGCGGAGGGTTATTTCGGTCGATTTACCGCGGACGGAGCTAGCCCCGTCGAGAGCTCCGAGACTCGCGGACGATGAATAATACGCGCCGGGGACGCACCATTGTGCACCGGAGCCGTTGATGGATGTGAGTAATTACGTAGGTGCGTCGCGCGACCTTATCGCGTCCGTTTTCTCGCACGCACGCCGCCGTTCGCCGCGCCGCGCGGAAAACCGACGCGTGACGTCCCGCGACTAATATTTGTGTTAAACACATTTCGCCCGTGACGAACTCGCCGTACGAGAAAATACGTTTGTTTTTTGTTTTTTGTTTTTTTGTTTTTTCACTCTAATACCGTATTATTGCGGTCATTATTAGTACTTGATTTGGAAAAAAAAATAAAAGGGAGACTCGGCGGATGTTGACGAACGAACGTTCCACACAAAATTAACAGTCACATAACCGTGGGTGGCAAAGCCCCCCCGCCCCATTCAGCCACCCATTATCCACAAAAAAAATTGATTTATTATACAAAAATATTTTAAAAGAAAAAAAAACACTTGTTTATTAATTTTTTTTTTTTTAAGACGTTAAATGTTAAATTATGAATTAATATTATTCTACAAAAATTAAATCGTTTATATTAAAAAATATATTTTGGTAATATTTTGCATCAGAAAAACTTGATGATTTTGCAAATTCTCTATAGTAAATGTTTCGTTCCCAGCGTTCCGTTTCAAATAATTACAAGGGGGCACGCTAAAAAAAAACCTAAAAAAGAAGGGGGACTCTGTCCCCCACGTCCCCCCCCCAAATCGAGCACTGGTTATTATCCGTCGCCGGGGGAGAAATCGTCAGAAGAAGCGCTCGACGGCAATCTAAACGTAACGATTTTTTTTTTCCAAACCGAGAACATTGAATATTCACACCGAGAGGCGGCGAGCCGCGGACGCGTTCAAAAACCAAAACGACCGTCGGAACTGCTGCGGGTGGCGCCGTCGGCTGCATCGACGTCGAACGCAGTGTCGGCCTGGCTCATAAATGGACCCCCGGGAAAATATTTTCAAAGGGCCCCTAAATAACAAAATTTATTATCGAACCTTCAATGTGCTCGTGTCTTGAGTTAGCGATCGTGACCAACGCTTATCTCGATTTTTCCGAGTATTTATATTTTCATAGTTTGATCGCATTATCAAGAGAACGAAAATGAATAAACTATATAGCCTATCGGTATAATATCTAAATTTTATTAAGTATATCACGTCGACAATATTTCAAGGTGATTTTCATTTATGTTTTTTTTTTATTTCGGGAAATTCCTCATTTTTATTCGTAAATAAATATCCTATCCGAACCTAATGGCGTCATCCTACTGGGACCAGCCAAAAAGTCAAATATCCAAACAATTCAAGCGTTCCTGTCTATTTGCTTACGCATCGTCAAAAAAACCCATTGGTATGTTACGAACACACCACTCGATGACTTAAATGAATTTAAACCATATATGATACAGCGATCATTCTCTACAAAAGATTTCACGGGAAGCTCACTTCAAATACCAACTGCCTCATCTCTCGATTAACTTCAAAGACACTTCCGGACGATCCCACAAGACGTCTCAAACGACACTGGTGTAGAGACCTGCTTAGCCTGTAAAACAAACCTTAATTAATCAACGTAAAAGGTAACTCGACTGCGAGTCCTCCTTTCAAGTCTATCGTAGCCGATTTTCGCACAACACATTTACTTATTGTACGTATAGTATAGACTGTAAATTATCAATAAACGCTTTTATACTTAAAAAAAAATAAATAAATAAATAAATTTAATATTTGTTAACATAATTTTTACTATTGGCGCGGTCCCATGAGTCCTCTATTTTAAGAATAAATATCAGTGCCCCCGGCAGGCATGTCGATATGGGGGGAGGAAAGGTAGGATTGCTCCCGGGCCCGAACGTTTTAAGGGGGGCCGAAAAAAAGGGACCGTAATTAATTATTTAATTAAAAAAAAATATTTTTTGCTTATCTACAAACTTTAGCTGATGGCATTTTAACCAAATGATAAAATAATATCAAATACGTGTATATATATTTAGTATTCACTAAAAAGTAATTGGTGTAAAATTATTTGCTATCGTGTCATTCTCGTCAATACTCTATATAATATGCTGTATTTACCGTTTTACCCAGCAAACAAGGCAACTGGATTTTAAAGAAATCATCGACTGCTTTGCTTCGGCTAAAGCAAGAAAAGCTAATTTGTAGTAATTAATTATAATTTACGTATTTTATAACTAATGTGTAATGTATAAATTCATGTTAAAGATGTGAAACTATTTAAAAATCAATGTAATTAAAAACCCTGGTAATATTGTTTACGAATTTGTGCTTTTACTTTGTTATTTAAAATAAAAAAGGTATAAATAATATAGGTCATATTGTTTACGAATTTGTGCTTTTACTGTGTTATTTAAAATAGAAAAGGAAATAAATATTTGAAATTTATTTGGTCTTGGTAGGGTGATTGTAGCTCCTGGAACCACCACTAATAAGGGCCCTAAAGCATTTTCCTCCCTGGCCTGAACTTTTCTCTCTACGGCCCTGGTCGCTGGCATTTGCCGGGAGTCTGGGTGGGCCAGGCCGACACTGGTCGAACGCGTATTGTACAGCGGCGTTTCGGGGAGGGCACTCGTGAAGCGTCAAAGTTCAAACGAATCACGTCCGCGGAGAAATTTTCGAACTCGATTGGAATGTTAACCTATCGAAAACGCTTTAGCCGCTTTTGTCGTGCACGTTTATTACATTACACACGATAATGAACGCGACCCGGGTAAATCCCGCAGTATGCACACGAAACGTAGAAATGGGTTTGTTTTTATTTCCACCACCCCCTCCCCCTCAGAGCAAAGACACGCCAAGGGCTCGTGAAGAATTCGCAAATAACGCTATACGTATATATAAAATAATATCCTACAGCGGCGGTTAATGCGCGACGGTGGATGGCGGCGATGTCGGCGGTCGAGGGTGACGGGGGAGGTTTTCGGCTTAACCGAGGCCGGTGAATACATTACATTATCGCGAAAAATCGTCGCCAACGGCTATCCATCAATTGACCACCGCACCGGGGGAATGCGATTCGTAAACACACCGCACAAACGCACACGATATAATATATGTATACGTATATTATACGTCGGGCCGCGCAGCACTTAAAAAACATGAAAAATTACTCCCTTTCGGTCGGCGGTGGCGATTTTTCCCACCCCCGCCCTCGCTAGACGCCCGGTGGGCTACGGGCTCGAGTACGTAAACACACACACACACACACACCACACATACATTATACTTATACATGTGTGTGTACGGCTGCGTACCGTCGGGGCTATATGTATAAAACGTGTACAGGGTATAAGCGCCGGACACAGGTACGGACGGGTCAAACCGGAGAGACAAATCGTGCGGCGGCCGATAACAAAGAAAAAAAAAGGAAGTTTCTGACCGGATTTCTAGTATTATAATACATAAATACACACACGCACACACACATGTCGGCGTGGGTGTGGTTTTTTCTTTGTCTCTTGCGATTTTTTCCATCCTTATCCAGCGATCTGTTTTGCTAAAAATCAGTGGGTATATATAATTAAGTATTTTCACGTAAGCAAAACCAATCTAGATTCTGTCGTCGGGTCAATCGATATCGTAATTATTATTATTGAACGAACGCCCGACACATTTGCACCGATATACTCGATTGTTTTGCGTTCCGTGCTTTTGTACGGTTTCAATAATTTTCTAAAATATAGACGACAGTTTTTCGATATCGACTTCCTGATGTGTTACCTATGTGGAACTAACGACGTCAGCCCGTTTTCAATATTAGAACAATGACGGTTTCCGTTAATCGATAACGGTGCAGGTTCAAGCTGGTCATTTTTGGACGATTTTTGACGTACGATTTTCACAAACTCCGGACGAGACACCGCCTGCGATAATAATCACTATTGTACACTACGCGAGATCTGCGGTACTGATTATCTGACGGGGAAAAAAATAAGCGCGCTCACGCCACTGAAAACCCCATTCGGTTATAGGTGTACGCTGCGAGAGACCGGCACGGTGTGCCGTTGTATTTTTAGCGAGTGTGTGTACACGAGCTTCATCAAAAAAAAAAAAAAGCTGGTATGTGAGATGATGGTGGTACAAGTTCGTCCTTCGTCCCTTCGGTCCTCGGACAAGATATTGGTGATGAATGTATTAAGTTTTAAAGAAATGATGACTCATTTCTTTAGTATAAAACGAATCTGAGCAAAGCTTCAGTGTAATATATTATTATTTAAATACTGATTACGTATTTTACGGTTATTTGTATAATTTTTTAAATGCTTGGGATATATAGTTATTTTGGTATTGATAGTATAAGAAGAAACTTGTATTAAAATGTCAGAACTTTCTAACAAATACTCAATATTTCATTAGAAATAAAGTTAAAAGAAATCAGACGATATCGTAAAAAATCGTATAATAATTTATTAAAGTGTGTGTAAAAAAAAATCCTGCTCACGATTTTTGAATTTTTGTTAGGATAATTAGGTAGGTATATGAGTAAGGTCATATTAAATTTTCAGAACTTTTTGTCAAATATTTAAAATTATATTACATAAAAACTTTCAAACAATTTGGTCAATTAAAAGTTCTATATTTAAGTCAAAAGTGCTATAATTGTTCTGAAAATGTTGTCCAATATAAAAAAGTATGTGTTTGATATCGGATAAAATTTTCAAGTTTCTAGCTTCAATACTTTTCGATTTATGACTGAATACCTAAAATCTGAACAGTGAAAATCTCGTTTACGGCGGATTTTTACCGATTTTACCGTGTTTACTCAGTTTTTCGATCGTTATTCTTGATTACTGGAAAAACTATGGAGATTTTGGAAAAATAACCTCTTTAAAACACCATCTCAGTTCAATTTCGAATCTAAAAAGTTGCTGGACGAAACTTTTGGACAAGGATTTCTATACGAAAAAGTGTTTACAGAAAAAATAATAATAAACATCATTGTAAAACCATAAGATCCTTCGCTTCACTCAGAATCTAAAAAAAAAAAACAAAAAAAAATTAAAGAAGCCGGTGTACGCGCCGCGCACGCACCACCACCCCGTCGCCGTATCGCGATATCAAAAAGACAAACAGCCGGCGAGCGGCGAACACATAAATTATTATTATTATTTTTACCTCTCTGCCAACAGGAAGGTTTCGCTAATGAGATCGACTTCTGTTTGTGTGCGTGTACGCGAACATATTGGGAATTATTATAATAACGATCCGTGTGCGTGCGTGTGTGTTTCGAGCCCGCAGGACCCGAGAGGGAAGAGAGGGGAAGGAGGCTGCGACGACGACGACGACGACGACGCTATTATGCCGCGTGTACGTGCGTACGTATTATATTATATATTATATTACGCGGCGGCCGTGGCGAGCGCTCGCGCGTATTGTTTTAGATACCGCGCGGATAGCAGCGGGCACCGAGAGAGTCGGACCAGTGCGGCGGCCCGTCATTGTTCACGCGCGCGGCGTCCTTATAAGCGTTTTACGTGTGCGCGCATGTGTCGCGGGGCTCGCGCTCGCTCGAACACGTTCGCCCGATAACGGCTAGTATTAATAATAATAATAATAATAAATGGTAACGACGGCTATTAGCGCGGCCGTTCGAACGCCTTTTATTTTTTATTTTTTTTTATTCTCCTCGTCCTGGACACACACACACACACTCGACCGGCGTACACTTTTTTTTTTATAAGAAAATATAAATACGCGTTTTCCTTGGTCTTTGCCGTCCGCGTGTGAGCTTCGGCGGCGACCGATAACATTCTGTACGTATGTATACGCATATTATATATATTATAATAATATGTATATTGTCGTCTTGTTGTACGTACGCGTGTGCGAGATTTTCCGTTAATACGTCTTGGTACACGCATTGTTTACACTCGTTATCATATCGGTGCCGTCACGCCGTGGAGGTGGGCGGAGGGTTGTGGGGGGGAAATATGACGTTTATCGGCGGCCCAGAGCGTCGTCGTCGTCGTCGTGAGCATAATATTGTGTTGGTCGCCGGTCGCATCACGACAACGAGAGCCAGTATTATTATTATTATTATTTATAATATAATACCAGATATTATTATATATAGGTGTGCGATCGTTGCGATCGCCGTGTGCCGCGCCGGCTCGACCGGGTGCTAATAAACGGTCGGTTTCTTTTCTTCTATTTTCTCTCTCTACGACCGGCTTCTGCGTCTTTGACGCGGTAAAACTTCTCGGCTCGTCCGCACCGTCCATCCTCTTCTCCGCGCGGAAACACCGTATACATTCAATACGCCAAGCGTATTAAGCACACACACACACACACACACACACACACACACACACACACACACACACACACACACACACACACACACACTCACATGTACGCACGTACGCACGCATACGATCACCCCGCGTGCATTGGGGGGGAGGGGGGTACGTGATCTATTTGCGCACGATTCCGATAGCGACTCCGCCCCTGTTTTGTAAGGACACTATAAAATACACGTTAAGCGACCAGACGCATATACATGGAGGATAAACAAAAAAGGAAGTACAAAGTGTTTGAAAATCCATGTCCACCCTGAAACTTCGGCAGATACAATCGTGACTAGGGCGTTGAGTTTTTACGAGAGGAGTTTGAGTCCCACTAAAGTTTTCCGATAGGTGCCGTACGATTTTTTGACTCTCCTCCATTGACACTCGTTATCAATTTTCAATGTTTAGTACACAATTGAAAAAATAGTAATAAAAACGTATGGAATTTGCTTTTAAAGCTGTGTCTACGCCCAAATCGTATTACGAATTATGCATTTGAATTTGGTTTTAAAATAATTTTCGTAAAAACAAAGCATACAAATTGAAGTTAAAAAAAAAAACATAAATTGTGTCGAAAAAGTACCAATCTTGTTCTTAATCTTAAAATTATGAAAAATAAAAATAATAAGTATATGATACTATTGAAAAAACGTATTTTTAATACGCATCTCCATAGAGCATATTTTTTGCGTACTTAGCATATCAACGAGAAAAAACCCGTAAATTTAAATTGATTCCAACTTTCCTGGATTATGGGTCATAACACACACATAATACATTTCTGTAAGTTAATATAACAGGAGTTATTTTGGCTAGAGCATGAGTAAAAGTATATGTTTTAGGTTTATTTGATAAGTGATAATGACAAATACAAGCTTTCTACCAGAGTCACAAAAACTATTTTCTGTCCCTTTTTTTATTTATATATATTATATAATATGTAAATAAGTAGAGAGAGAGAGAGAGAGAGAGAGAGAGAGAGAGAGAGAGAGAGAGAGAGAGAGAGATAAAGCTTCAAATAAAATATAGTAATATTTGATTTAAATTCGAGAGACTTCAAGCTAAAAATTAGTAGCTAGAACTTCCAAGTATCTTCTACTCACGCATATGTTCAAATAGCCCCTGCACTTACGAAAGAGTTTCGTCATTACTCGAGTTTTTTGAATCGCCTAGGTTAGTATATATAAATTGTGATTGTTTTTAATGTCGTTTCAAGCGTAAAAGTTTTTCACAAAGCAGTCACCGTCAACTCGTAAATTGAAATGCTTGGAAATCGGCTGTTTACTCGACACCAAGACCTTTCTCGAGATACTATGTACCAACTGGACAACGAATTTCCCCTCGCTGGCATCTATCCGTCCACTCTTTACACCAGTACTTCGACGAAAAACTGCCACAGCGGAAGGATTGACCAACCTGAACCGCTCTGACCTCTCTATACACGACCCAAGGTTACCGGGTATATCGCCGTACGGTTTTTGCTACCCGGAGTTCAAAATGTGTATTGCAGTACCACTGTCGTTGCAGCCAAATCTCTCGAATCTCGATAAATATCAATAGAGAACTGAGAAAACAGCTGGTTTTCCGGCACGAATCTAGATGTATACGTGTATCACGAGTAGTCGACGATCATGATTTGCGTGAAGATCACCGAAAACAGTTACTATCAGGTCGTGTACCGGGTTATTGGTTCGGTGCGAAGACTCTGTATGTGTCTCTCCGTTCGACAGACGTTACAGATTATCGAAACGCGTACAGTGTACACGTACTCTCGAGATGATCGTGCCTATTACGGGGTCCGGTGCTCGGAGGCATTTCCGCGTCAAAACGCGATATAATTCGTCGTACACGTAATTACATAAACGTTTATATTACACACACACACACCGCGCAACAGTATCGACGATAATATTATAATATACTCTTGTAAACGTGTACTACACACGCCCGACGTTGAATTATCCGTTTTCGCGTACAAAACCGTCGTGAACTCGCCACGCAACACGTATTATTATAATATTCGTTATTGATACTGACGTGCTCTCGTGCGGCAACGCGTGCGCTATGCAGCAGCAGCAAACGTATCGCAATCATCGCAATATTCGTCGTCCTTTTCTCCGGCGAGTGTTTGCCCCCCTGCCCCCACCCCCTCCTCGTCGATCGTCTGCGATCTGTAAATTAGTTTAACCGTTACTTCCTACGTTTTTGTTTCTCGTCCTATCGTTACGTGCACGTATTGTTTTTTTTTTTTTTAATTTTATTTTTCCTCGTAAATATATCGTATCTCGGTGTACGTATTCCCCCCTTTGGCGCTTTTTCTCTTATTTCACCGGCAAACCGTGTAATTATTACGGGAATTAATTAATAAAATCCGAATTAATCGCCGTATAATTACACGTTGATTGATCGTCGATACGAGATAAAATAATCGTGAAAATAACGCACAAGGGACAGGAGGTACACGCACACACACACACACACACACACACGCATTTATCTAAATTATGTGTATAAGTTTGTACGGTATATAGACAGATCATACTCTACAGAATACGAGTAAACACAATAATTGTGCATTGCGTTTTCTTCTGATTTAATACCCGGTAACATAATACGTAATAATAATACGATATACATAAATATATATAGGTACCTGCAAACAACATCGGAACTAATTCCAATTTAATTATCGTGGCAAATTTAATTTCGCGTTGGTTTTCGAGATTTCCGTAAGAGATTGTCGGGGAAATTAATATTAGGTACATTGCAGTATTATAAAGAGAACGATATTAAAAAAGAACAAAAAAAAATGTATATCATGTAATGTTTAACATTGAAGTGCGGTCTAACAAAACAATTTACGAACAAAGCAAGAAAAATGACAATTTTTTAACGAGAAAATAAAATTGTAAATAAGAAACTCTATAGACGTGTATAATATACAATAATATAATGCGTAGCCTCATGGGTTCAGGCGTATTCAATAGTTTGTTCTTCAACATAAATGATATTTTATTATTATTATTATTATTAGTTTTTGTTTTTGTTCTTTATAGTAAAACAAAAATTATACAAAACCGATTGTGCACGCGCGCGCACGCGCGTAGTAAAATGTTCACGAAATATCCTTGGCGTTTGATTTAAATAATAGCCGAAGGTTAATTCAATTATTAGTAGGTATATTCGACCAGATATGTTTTCTATGAAAATGACGTTCGACGTTCAGAATTTATATACGTTCGTAAATTATAGTCGGCGTATCGCCCGATCGAAACCGAATTCCGATTTTTCCTCGTTTTTTTTTTTAGTACCTAACGAATTATCTTTGAATTTTTATTTTTTGTGTTTTTTGTTTTTTTTCCATAAGAATTGGCTTTGGATTTTCGAACACACGGTCACGCGGCATTATATAACATTTATAATTAATCCGTTACATAACGCGTGTTCCTCGCGCGTCGTCATAGACGAGTTTAGCGGATTTTTTTTTTAAAAAATATGCGCGTCGAGCGACCAGGCACGGAGAGAGACGGTTTTTAATTGTTCGCCGAAGTCTCTTCTCGACGTTGTCGGCTCCGTTTCCGCCGTGTCTGCGGCGGCGGCGGCGGCGTTCGTGACATTGTCCTAGATTACGAATTCCACGTCGGAGTGAAAAACCCACTTGGAATCGTGAGCTGGGTGCGTGGTAATGGTTATTTCGGCCCGACGACGGTGGGCGAATCTGACTAATTACCGGGCATTAGTCATCTGATATGTTTTCTCCGCGTTCTCTTTGGTTTATTGTAATTAACCGCGCACAGTTGTGACGGCCTCGGGGGGACTCCGGTGCCCGGACCGAATCAGACCAATAATTAACGCTAATTATTGGTCAGGGCAATCTTTTGTTTTTTTATTTTCTCGTACATACACGTATATATATATATATTATGTATAATTTATTTTTGTTGTCCTTTCCTCACCGCCCCGTGTAGTATTTTACCTTTACTGCACGTTAATAATATTATAATAAATATCGTATTGAAAAAACGGTCGGCGGAGAAAAATATCGAAACGACTGTCCGCGAGTCGTCGAACCGTGACCGCGTGTGTGTGCGATTCGCGTACCGATATCGGTTTTACAATTATTGTTTAGGGTCGCCATACGTCCCGGTTTGGCCGGGACAATACCGGTTTTGAGTATGGCGTCCCGGTGTCTCGATAACGGTGTTTCGGGACAGCATATCGACCCGGAACGAGAACTCCAAATAATCTATGTACGTCTTTTATCGAGCCGCGTCCACACTGTGCAACGAACTTTGGCGACGGCACATGTGACGACATACTAGGTTAGTTAGCCTAGGCCGTTTTTATTCGTACATAATGTATCGTATAATATAATATGTAGAGGAAATTTGAAGACTGTGTACTTATAGTATAATAACTAGAGACCGGAATTTTATGCATTTGCATGTTCATACTGAGTGTATGCACTTATACGAGGGTTTGAAATGTCAGCAAATCAGACCTAACTGATTCGATAGACCAAATTTAATTTTGCATATAATTGTATATTTGGAGGGTTTGGGCATATTTGTTCATAAATGCATATATTGTGCATATTTATTCAGTCATAGTAAAATAATCAAACTATTTCATGTTTTCATTTTGGAAACTGGAATTTTTAAATATTGGTGAAAAAAAATGACTGTCAACACTCAACCTGATATAGAATATTATCTCGTATATAGTTCGATAAACTATTGTCTGACAAATGAAATTATCTACGTTAAACATACGTGTCTTAAGGTTTAAAAAAAATTTAGGATTCATTTATTGGCTACACTGCTAACCCATCTATATAAATATATAATTTTGTTATGTTTTATTTCTTCAAATTATTTTAAAAAGTTCATTATGACGATGACATTTTTACATTTAAATATTTTGTTGATTATATAGGTACAGGTATAAAGTAATATAAATTTATGATGCATAATTGAGCATATTTTTCAATTATTTCTGCATATTAATGCATATTTTGACACTTTTGCTTTGCATATTTGCATCATATTTGCCACATTTTTAGTGCATATAAATCCGGTCTCTAATAATAACAATAATCAATAGAATTTTGTTTGCGAACGGCTATTATAATAAAAACAATGTCATGAGTAAAGAACGGATTTTCAGGTCCTCATAACCTTAGAATATGCTTCAAAAAACCTTAAAATATTCTCTAAATATGCCTTAAATTTGCAAAAATACAAATACGATTTTTTTCTAAAATACAATAAATAACGTACGTCGCACTAGCTCGGCCCATTTCGAAATTTTGAAAATCGGTCGATGGGCTGAGCTGGCGCAACACCTCCGAATAAAAAACCGATTTTCCCCCTGTAAAAAGTGACATGCGAATTCTGATAAAGGTCGTGCGAATTCATGCCAATTACGTGCTAAATATTGGCATAGTTGAAGTTTAGAATTTGTTGTTTTTTCGGTTGGGCTGAGCTGTTGAAACGTTGCTCCAGCTCGGCCCGTGTTGTTTCGTAAATAGTTTTTAAACTAAAGTCACGCGAATTTCAATTTTGGTCGTGCCAATTCATTTGCTAATTACGTGCTAAATTTTGGTATAAAAAAATTTCAAAATTTCGAAACGGGCCGAGCCGGTGCGACGTACTGGCGTTGCTGCAGCGGTTCGCACATTATGTAGTACGTCCACGTACGCGCGCACGACCACTGCCCGTATTCCGTATTGTGTAACAGCAGCCGTTGTCCGGGCGATAGAGGCTTTTTAATACGTTTTTTGATGTTCCACACCAACATTATCTTTACTTCGCGTTGACCTACTGTGTGGGCCACCACCATAATATTACACACTCTATACGCAATCGTAACCTTTAATCACGAAATATTTACACGCGCTAATGGGACGCGCTATATGAGCCACGACTAAATGCGTGTTTAGTTAATTAAAATCGTTACACAGACACGTTCGTCGTAATTATTATTACCATCGTCGTTGTTATTATTATTTGTATTATTATTATTATTATTATTAATAGAGTTTGCGTCGATGATATACCGGTGCGCGTTAATTATAGTTTTGTCACATTCGTGTTTTGACGCCTCGCGAAGCTAATTACTACGGCACTGTAGCAAATATTTACACACACATTACGTCGGAATAACAATTTACATTACGTTTTTAATTTATAAAAACGCATCTGCCCGGTGTTTGTGTGTGAACGTGTATATTATGCGTAATGTAGTAGTATTACAATGCAATATTCAAAGGTACGGGTACGCGCTGGCGCTGTTAAATATATATTTTTGTATTCAGGGTATCCCACAGAGATTCATACGGCGTCTTTTAATCCTAGATGGCACATAAATATGATTTTTGTTTTTTTTTTATATACGTTCAGTTTAAAACATCAACATAACTACGTTTTGATGAAAAATATTTTTTCACCGTTTTTAACTGCATATTTCCTCAAACGTTAACTATTATAATATTTATATAATAAAATAACACGAAAGTGTCACAGCGAAATTTATATTATCGAGTTTATAGTTTAAGACGAGGAAGTGCAGTTTAAAGGTTTTAAGATTTGAGGGAAAGAGAAAACGTATTTCTGGAAAAGCCAAACCACTAAATTGAACAAGACAAAGAGCACGATATTCAGATGGGAAAACCCTAACCTGAGTCGGAAAGATTAAACAACTATAAATCGCCTAAGAATTGAACACACCAGGATAACTCACGGATTCCTTATGTCAAACAATGAACCACCCACCTGTGAAACCTGCAATACACAGATCACAGTCAAACACGTCATCACAGAATGTCATATGTACAACAACAGGAGCGTACAAACCTCAACTTGACGGAAACACTCGACGAAATTCTCGGACCAAATCCTGATCAAAATACGAAAATTATAACATTCCTAAAACTAACAAACCTTATAGATAAAATGTAATAATAATTGTAACTGTTAAGATAATGCAACATAATGTAAACTTCACAAAAAAAAAACTGTAATTAGTATTTAAGAGCTTAACTAATGGCCTTTGCTGCCGAGTTATAAATAAAGATCAATAAAAAAAAAAAAAAAAAAACGTATTTCCTCTACTCCGTTACTGTATACGACAAACGCTTATGACCAGGGCTCGGAAGTTGTGGCACTAAAAATGTTACTTTTTAGCTCCTTAATTTGCACTTAAAAACTCCAAAATATGCGCTATAAATGGCACGAAAAAACAAAAAATATGCATTTAACTTGAAAAAATAACAATTATAAATTTATTATATAAAAAAAAAAATTAAATGTTATTTATAATTACATTTTCCGATCACTAATTAATAAATAAACTATTTTATTAAATGCCACGAATTATAAATACATCGGACCGTCGATGAGTTTGTAGAACGGTGAAAAATGAAATATTTTTCGCTTTATTTCCCGTAATTTAAATATTTTTAGAAAAATAACAAAGTAAAATCATTATTTTCAACAAAATGTGATTTTTTCCTATATTATGTGAAAATATACCCAAAAATAGCACTAAAAACCCTAAAATAGCAAAATAGCAATAAAAACCGTAAATATGTAAAAAATGGCAAAAAAAAAATTCGTGTATGCCATGAGATAAGTGTGAAACATGTTTCTATCTTACTTAGGGTGTTCTAGGACGAACCAAAAAAAATATGCATTTGCCACAACTTCCGAGCCCTGCTTATGACTATGATTTAATAAAAAAATGCGTGGATAATATTGAACGGTAATCGTATTTTACACCACAAACAATTCCGACGGTGCGAATCGTAAAAATCGTTATTTATTCATTGAAATGTTCAAATAGCGTTTAAACGTGTACAATACGAGATATAATATGTCAAATACGTACGCACTGCACGCGGTTAAATCGCTTTGCGTAAACCCTCGTGGAACACCCTGTAGGCGCGTATATTTTATACGTTCGCACACGTCCTCAGGCGGCGCCGCGCCCGCCCAAAGACTTTTGACATTTTCACTACGCGGAAAAATCCGGACGAACGCCCGTGTGTGTATATATTATATTATTATTACTGTCAATATCGGGCGACGTTAGTACACAGGTTCTGTGTGTAGTCGCCGCGTCGGGAACACGAATTCGCGCTCGTTTTGAAGTGACTTGCGAATAATCCGTCGATCGGGTTCGAAAATTACGGACAGAACGAGAGTTTTCTCTAAATACGTATATACGTGAATAAATAAATATATGTATATGCGCACGTCACGCATAGGTATATTATATTAATATAAATCCTTTCGTTTCGTCAAACGCGACGTTTTCCCAGCGGTCGTAAACGAATTTCCGCCTACGCGCGCTGACAACGACAACGACGACGACGCGCGGCCGCTAACACGCCGACGTCGTGTAGTGTCGTGTGTGTGTGTGTGTGTGTGTGTGAGTGTGTGTGTGTGTGTGTGCCGAGCGTCGACTGTGGAATTCAATTTCGAGAGCGAAACCGCCGCCGCCGTCGTCACCGCGTCGTGTATTTTTTATTATTTTTATTTTATTTTATAATATGCACGCGTTATATAAACTACATCGTTGTTCGGGTTTCTTTGAAAAAATTCGGGAAAAAAAATGAACGCTGAAAGAAACAATCGTCACGTTTATCATAATATTATTGCGCCGTTCGGTATTGTAAAGAACTCACTCACACACACACACACACACACACACACACATACACTCACAAGCGCACGTTAATACGAATATTATCACACGTACCACTCTACAGTGTGTGTGTGTGTGTGTGTGTGTGTGTGTGTGTGCTCATTATTATATACTGACATAATTTCGCGAATTAACGGACACGGCGCGACAAGTGATCTATCTATCTATCTACCGATCTATCCCCCTAGATCGCTGAGAATAACGTACGTGCGTACACAGCGTATAACCCGTATTTACGTTTTGCCGTCGTGACAGCTTATGTATACCAAGGTACATGCGAGACGTTAGGAGTTTTATTAAGTTTACAACAATAGCTCAGATATGCGAGTGTAAAATACAGAATGTGCGTCTGATCATATATACGTACATGTACAGCGTGTAATAATAAATAAAAACACATGACGTGTGTGTGTGTGTGTATACAAAAAGAAGATAACTAAATACTCTTTGTCGTAGGTACCAGCACATTATATACATTACATTATTATCTATACGTGTATACACCTATATACGTGCAGTTCTAATACACTATCCATACACATGTATATATTATATATTATATGCACTTCTTCATTATATATCTATACCCGTACTACGGTATGTATAAGTTTTTATTTTTTATTTTTACACCAAATCTAATCCTCCTCCGTCGCCTCTGTTCCGCGGACGACACACATTATTTCACGTTTTTCCATTATCCCGCGCGCAGCTGCTGTTGCCGTTTGTCTCTTGGTGCCGTGTGTGTGAGTGTGTGTGTGTGTGTGTACGTGTGTAGCGCGTACATGTGTGCAGAGTTTTATTATCTCGCTCACGCGTATATTATTCTCATTTATAACAAATACGTATACATTGAGTTATAACTATTATTATTTTGGTTCACATTTGATTATTAACGCCATCGGCACGGGCAACAATGCGCGTTTTAGTCGCTCCGCGATGTGCATGGTACAGGGTGTACTTCGGTAGACTATACTCATGGCTGGACTACGAGTGACCACCGCGACGTCATAGTAACATAACGTGTGTATGGCTATAGTTCTATCTCTCCCCCTCTCCCTCTCTCTCTCTCTCACTCACTCTCTATCTTAACCTGTATGTAACTACAGTAGCACACGTACACAAACACACACACTCACGCACATACATACACTCACTGCACGTGTAACTATATTATTACTATTATTATTATTGTCATTATTGTAGACTGCACTATATATTACACTACTACTGACTAGTCGAGTGGGAAACATTGAAACTTTATCATGTTATTCTTCGTCTTTTTTATTTTTATTATTATTATTTTTTTTTATTTCAATCGAACGCGCTCCGAGTGCGAGATATGTCATTAAACCCGCGCGACCAGATAGCCGCGGCCATTGTCCGTCTTGTGCGCTCCACCGTCCGTTGTGTTCATCTCGTAACGTCGTTTTTCCACCGCCTCCTAGGCCGCACGACCGAAGATTTTCCGACACGCTGTGCCACTAATATTAATAATAATAATAACGATAATAATAATAATAATGAAAATAATGAAAATAATAATGACGACGGTGAATAAGACGGCGTACACAATAATAATGAGATGTGGTAGTCGCAGCATCGCGTTTTTAGCCGCGAACTCGACGGCTAGTACACGTTGCATACAGTTTATTAGACAATACGCATGAGTTATACGAATGAAATGTGTGTGTGTGTGTGTGTGTGTGTGTGTGTGTGTGTGTGTGTGTGTGTGTGTGTGTGTGTGTGTGTGTGTGTGTGTGTGTATCGTTTGTGTGTGTGTTTTTGTCTATTAGGTGGTATACCTCCGTGTCGATTTAATTACAGTCATTGGCCGCCGCGGCGCAAGGCCAACGTGCCGAAATTAGACATTTGTTACTCGTTGACTCAGAACACACTGTAATATGTACTTGTCGTACGTATAAATGAATACACACAGCTTTGCGTACGTATTTGAGTACGGAACGTTCTCCTCTCGATCTCCGCAGTACACACAAATGATTAATACGTGAGTGTAAATATATTTTTATCTATGTCTCTCAATGTTCGGGCGGCCGACTGGAAATTCGGCTGAAAATTAAAATAAAATCCGTAACGTTACCTCGGCTAAACCGTATAAAGAATGCGTTCACAAACACACACACACACACACACACACACACACACACACACACACACACATACGTGTCTAGCTAAACGGTTTTCGTACAGGCGCTCGGATGACGAGAAAACGAAAACGTCCCCGGCCCGTGCGTACCCTGTGCCAAGGCCGATGTGATTGATTTCTCGCAGCGTCCACGTGCCGCTAACCGTTTGAAAATTTCCACGTTTCGGTCCGTGCGGCGAGTCCCCCCCTCCACCACAGACACGTCATAAGCGTGTTTGTTGTACGTCGAGTGGGCGTGTGTGTGTGTGTGTGTGTGTGTGTGTGTGTGTGAGTGCAACGTGTGAAACCGTCAGAATAATATTAACAGTATAATATTGAAAAAATACACTTTTCGCCTGTATTCGTACGGTCAAGCACTCGTTTCGTTTCAATTCTCAATTTTTTTTTTTAAGATTTATCTCTACGAGCGTTTTTGTTCTCGTTATCGTTCGTTCGTTCACAGTTACGTGTCAAACATTATCGACACATGATATCTGTTTGTTTTTTTATTTATACGGCGGCGGCGGCGGCAACGTCTCTTGTTTAAAAAGGTGGTAATAAGCCGCGAGGACTGCATCAATGATAACGTACGTTAAACGTGATAAACCGGTTATCGACTTTATTGTATTGTTCGGCAACAGAACAACACGCGTGTATTGATAACAATAAATTATTTTTAATTAACTTTTAAACTGTATCACCCACAATGTTATTACGGAGTAATCGGGTGTTGAACTGTAAACAATAACTCTTTTTATCACGACGTCGATGCCAACGGTTTTTTTTTTTTTTTTTTTTTATTCAATAGCGATAACTAAAATACACTCTATTCACAGCGGAAAGTTTAATACGTATGCCTTGCCCGTTTTAATCATTACACTCGTATGTATTCGGGTGTATTATACATTCATAATATATTATAACGGGTGGCGATTCACGGGAGTCGCTCTGAACGGACAACTGCCAGTTTTGTACAAGTGTCATGGACCATAACTAATACGTATGCACGTACCTACATCGTCGTCCTAATCAACCACCGGGTATCTGTAAATTGCGTTCCATTTCAAATTTTTTATGTAAATTGCGGCCCGGGTATATTTTATACATGTACGTAAATTGCGGCCCAGGTATATTTTATACATACTTACGTAAATTGCGGCCCGGGTATATTTTATATATACCTACGTAAATTGCGGCCCGGGTATATTTTTGTACATATGCCTATCTAACTACTTCTTATTAATATGTAAATTACGTCTAAGCCTTTTTTCCACAAAACCAATATTTTCCTTCCCATTTTTCAGACTTGGGACTATAACTATAACAGACTTAAAACTATCTATACAAATATTATTATCATCAAATTTCAAAAAAAAAAACTTACACGTTTTAACTGTGCAACACCAACGTTGAATATCATTGTTTGGAAATTTATGAAAACGAAATTTGAAACCATCAACTATTTTCAACGTTTTATTCCTTTCACTTTTCATAACGTCCATTTTTATTAGATTGAAAAAAAATACTGTAAACTGTAGAGCAACCACAGATATATAAAACAACTAGATAGCCGACTCAACGAATAAAATTGAAGTCAAGAATCCATATGCGAACAGGGCAAAATATGATTGATTAATCCATGACATTTTATATTATTCCATGAAATATAATTTTTCTGTGAAACCAAAGATATAATATAAAAATGTTGTTTTATATATCAGTTATCTTTTTATATGGATTCGGATTGAAACACAATTTTTCGATTATAATTTATAAACTATAAACTATAAAGTGCAATTCAAGTAATTCAACATCATGGAGGTTTCTTGTTCTGTGTCTGGTTGTGTCAATAGGAGACTGAAAGGAAGCAAAGTTCATTTTTTTTTCGTAAGTTCCCGGGACGCAATTTACGTATGTTTTAAAAATACTCGTGCCGCAATTTACGTATGTTTTAAAAGTACACGGGCCGCAATTCACATAGTATATGACAATGACCGTACTTATATAGGGACGCAATTTACCGACTCCGCAACCATCAATGAAATTTAAATCGACCGTTTTTTTTTATTTCATTTGTGAAAAGTTCAATTTTGTTATTTGTTCATAGATTTCACGGAATGAACTTGATTAATCGCCCGACGGATATTACCTCGTGAAAAATATTAACCTATTAATTTTGGATTGGACTTTTTTTTATTAATAAACTAACCTAACCGTTCCTGGAGAAAAATATTTCAAGAATGCTTACCTTATAAATATGCTATATTGAGAATTCCAATTTAAAATAAAATACCATCGGTTATTATAATATACGATATGTATGAAAATAAAATGACTTTATCGTGCCGTTCAGAATGTAAATCAAAACGTTTGTATGTTAAATTGCCACGTTGGACATTTCAAAAATTTTAAATAACGTGTAGGTATATTGTGTATCGTTTAGATCTAGTATTCGACTTAATCTTTTCTCGAATTCCTTGTACGATTATACAATTTAATAGATCATTAAGTATATTTATTTACATTTTACAGCAATGTATCTATGCAGTTTTTGTTTTTTATTTCCTATTATATAATTCATCATATTTTTACAAATATAATAACTCGAAAATTAAAAATATTCATCCTTTCTAATTTTATGATAAATAAGGTCATATGTTTGTCTACGCGTATTATTATTTACTATTTATATTCGTGTAATTTTTTTGAACAGAACGGTTTAAGCTAAAACATTTTATTTTTAAATTTGACACGTCGCAAATGAATAATGTAATTATTCAGTTCATTTCATCAGCATTTATACATATATTATAATATTCTATTAAGCGCGGATTAAAGATTAATAATAATTATTACTTTTTATAAATTAGTGCGAGAAACGAAAAAATTAAGAAACAGGTTTATTCAATGGTTCCTGACTCATTACGCAAGAAAGTTTAAGAATAAATAAATACATAGGTACGCACGTATTATATATTTTATTCTGTCATGTTGTCAGGACTTATGAGGTCTATGCAGGATAATTACCATTATGACAATTAATTACTATCATTAGTATTAGAAAAAACTTTAAATTGTTTTAATCATTTAAATGCGAGCGCATTCACGAGTCGTACGGTTTAAGGTCACAACCGTAAATCTTAAACGATCAATTAATTATACAATATAATATATATATACGGAGGAAGTATATTAAAATCATTTATTTATTAATTTCAAAATACTAGTCGAAGGTTATGGAATGATATCCGGTGAGTCGAAATATGATATTTTTACCTTAGGAAGTTTCAAACTCGTCCTATTAAGAGTACGCGTATTCGAATGTCATCGCGGGATAAAAATATTAATTTTTTTTTTTTAATTTTTTTTTATTCTTTCGTTAATACGTACTTGAAATTATTACTTTATAAACGATTATTACTCGGTAAGACAAGTCAAGTAAATTACATTCAAACATGTATTTATGGGTGTGTATTATATAATATAAGTATGCATTCAAAAAATTAAAAAAAATTAAAATATCGATAATAAACTATCATACGCGTATACGTATATATTAAATGTTAAATCATATCGCGATCGGCTTCTTTTCCGAATTACGTTTTTCATCCGGGAGCGCCGGCGCACAGTGGTCGGAAATACAAATTTAAGCGGACAAAATTATTTTATTTACAAAACGTGTTCCTTATGTTATTACATTTCAATTTTGATTATTGCAAAATTTCAAATATGATGAAAACGTACTTAAACGAAAGAAAGTTTATTTTTATTTTTACAAAACAGACACTATTATAATATTAGTTTTAAACTAGTTGTTGTTTCATTCGGAATCATCTTCATTGACACTGTCACTGTCACTGTCACTGTTACTATCAGAGTCACTATTTGTGTCTACCTCAACAATTAAATTAGTGCCCTTATATCTAGTGATTTTAAATTAATTTTAGATGTTAATCTAATAACAGATACGCTAAACATAGACGCAACTCGACGCAGATAAAAATTATGTCATTGAAAAGCCAAGAAGTTTTTGAGTAATACCCAGGGCCGGATTAAGGGGGCCCCGTGCCTCCCCAAAATGAGGGCCTCCACTTCATGGGATTTTAGAGCCATAATTTGATAATTATTCAGGTTAGTTCAATGTTCAATGTATTACTTGTTATTATTAAATTTAGTATTCCGACGATATTAGTTATTTTGTATTTAATTGTTATTTAAAAAATAATAATCCTACCGGATTAAAACATTCATTGAATACTTAATTACACGAGTATGAGAATTTTGTAGATTTATTATTATTTTGGTATTTTAATATAATTATATAAATATTTTTAAACTATCATTTCTAATAAAATATTGATTTGCAGTAAATGTTGATATATTTTTTCAAATTCAATTCACATTATAATTTATTAAATATATGTTATCGAAAACTAATATTAACTTCTACGGTGGGCCCAGGGCCCCCACATTCTTAAATCCGGCCCTGGTAATACCTATATATTTATTAATGATCATTTTAGATAGTTTCTTATACAATGTATTTAAAAATGTAAAACCACTACTAAAAAAAATGTTTAATATTAATGCAATATAATATACACACTATGCATCCATTAGAATAACACGTATGAATTTAAATTTAACTTACCATTTGTATTGATGTCCATTTTAAAATAATAACTTAACTTTTATAAAATTGAACATACACACTGAACGTGATCGACAAAGAAGTGAATTGATATTCTTAATCGACCGTAGAAATATTGTAGATTTTGTCTTTAATCGTTTTAAAGTGGTTATCGTTGTACTAATAATAACCCAATGTCTATTAAATGTTTTTCCAATTAATTGTACTGATAAAAAATAAAGTGCTAAATATCTAATTTTTAACCTTTTTTTTTCTATTTTGTCCGAATAAATTCGTATTTCCGACGGCGAACCGACCACCATGAGGACGTGCGTATTGTACGCACTGTCGGCAGCGGCGGCGGCGGCGCTGCGTATCGCGCGCTACCGGGGTAATTTCTGCGATCCAATGCGCCTATTTATAACTTAAGGACAGAAAAGGGTGGTCCCCATTAAATTGGAAAGGACATTTTTTCGGTCCCAATCTTTGTTAGAACGTATACACGCCGTTTTTTTTCTTTTCTTACATACACGCACACGCACACACACACATATATATTTATTTTTTTTATATATATACACTCTGTATTATTAATGCCCGGGAACGTTGCCATGACGACCGTGTCTCCAGCGAAAATGAGAGGAAAAAATTTGCGTTTCCTCCCTGCACGTCATTTCCATTCCTCCGTCCGCGCCGCAACCTCTCTTTTTGCCGCCGCCGCCGCCGCCGCCGCCACAGCTACCTCCACCGCCGCCGCCACCGCCGCCACCGCCGCTGCCGCGCCCGGTATATACATAATGGAACTTTGATAAATAAGAGATGCGGGGCCGGAGGACCGGTCGCGGCGCGGCGTGCGGCGGGCGAGAGGAGGCGGCGAACTTTTGATAAATAAAAACTCTGAAAGTTTCTCACACAGAATATAATGCGGTCCGGCCGGGGCTCGAGACCTGTTAAAAAATACACGCGCGGCGGCGGCGGAGGCGGCATAGGAGGGCGGCCGGGCTGGCGGACGACGACGATTGCGCGGGGGGAGCGGTGGGACGCGAAACCCCAAGGGGGGGATACCCGAACTCGTATTGATTTTTACATTAGCTTTTTAGCCTGGCCTCATGTACCGTTTATTAAATTACCCCGGGGCTCTGCGACCGATGGACCTTCAACCCTCTTCTCTATGAAATTACGTCATTTAAAAAAATATATATAAATACATACACGGGAAAAAACCAATAATTCCCACACCCCCTACTCCCTCCCCGAAAAAAAAAAGGGATAAACGAGAGCGTTTATTTCAGATGCACTCGCGTGCTGCTGCGGACGTCGTATGTGCAGTATTTATATGTGTTATATACGCACCGCGTGCGTACAATACCTAAATGTTATGTACATATAAATTATAATAAAATAAAAATTTCACTAGTAAAAAAATATGCGTGGCACTATCGGGGACTGCCGCGGTACAGCTATTGCATAGCATTTTTATCAACTAAGGAAGCACCGATTACGTATTTTTTACGTGCTTTCAAGTGTGTGATTTGATGTAAAAATAAGAAATTTCGTCAAAATGCAAACTTTAAACGCTTGTAAACCAATATTGTCACTAACGATTTTCGATATTTTTTCATCGTCGGTAGCAACACTTATCAGTATTATCATAACACATATATTTAGCTCTTAATGTCCAAAGGTTAAAATTTTACGAAGCAAAAACTTCCAAAAAATTAGATATTTTCAATATTTTCAAAGATCTATATATATAAGTCAAAAGTTGTTAAATATTTTTGAAATTTTAATTGAGTGTACGCGTGTTTATTATTAGTAGTCGGTAAAATTTTCAAATTTCTAGCTTTATTATTGATGGAGTTGTGGCAAAAAAAACTAAAATCGATATCACGAAACTCGAGAATACGGCATTTTCCCTGTTTTTTGTCAATTTTTCGGTAGTTATCGCCCACACGTGTAAAAAC
This sequence comes from Therioaphis trifolii, assembly GCA_027580255.1. Lineage (NCBI taxonomy): Eukaryota > Metazoa > Arthropoda > Insecta > Hemiptera > Aphididae > Therioaphis > Therioaphis trifolii. The sequence continues at coordinate 4,780,198 of CM050407.1, forward strand.
TATTGAGAAATTCGAAAAATGAGCTCTTAAAAGTACCATCTCGACAAAATTTCCGTTCTAAAAAGTTGCTGGACGAAACTTTTGGATCAGTATTTCGATAAGAAAAAGTGTCTCCATACATAAAAAAAAAAAAATAATGCGTGTTAGGTTTTTTTCGTAACGGAATTTCTTGATCCGGTCGCCGCGTTCAAAGCCCTCGATAAAAGCTATGCAATAGCTAAAAATAAATAAATAAATATCGCATGACGTGACGTATTATATTATTATTCGAAGGTCGTGCCCGCCGCCGATACGCGTAAATATTTTGTTGCTCGGTATAACATTCCGTCGTTTCCGAGACGATATTTTCAAGATATCAAACCGTAATAGTTTACCGCGGCCAGAATCATAATGTACATTGTACGTAGTCGTGGACGTTGTCAATTATTTCACACTCACACAAGCACGGGCGCGTGTGGACGTCGAAAACCGTAGGAAACAACCCTGATCCAAGAGGCTCGTCATCGCCACGAGATATTAAATCCGAATCGGCTATTGTCAGACTTTATTTCAGGCATGCCTCTAGGGGGGCTATGCCCTACCCGGGCACAATCTACGCCCCCCTCCTCGAACAAAATCTAAGAAAATAAGAGTTTTGGCTCGTTTAGTTGTTATTTGCATAATAAAAAAAGATATGTTAGTTTTAGTGATGAGCAAGATCAAGACTGAGTCTACGAGACCAAGACCAAAACAAGATCCACACTGCAAGAGTCTTGCAGTCTTGCAATATTTATTGTAATTTTTTTTTCAAATTTTCCCAGAAAATTTAGTGTAGGTTGAAAGAAATATTTTATTAGGAGTATAATAAAAAAATAATATAGCATTTGACGCACACGTTCCAAGAATTAAAAAATTAATGAGTTATTGAATTATTGAAAACAAGATAATGAATAATTGGATACTATAGATCAGGGATGGCCAACTTTGATAGACCTGCGATCGACCTCCGAGTTATTCTAAGTGGTCGCGATCGACCAAAAAAAAAAAAAAAAGATTGTCAATAAACAAAAAATATATTATATGTACAGGCGTGTTACACTTATTTTATTACTTTTTATTACAATATAAATTCACAGTTTAACACTATAACACTACACGTATTTTAATATATTTGATTACAAATTATTATTTTTAACTTATTACTATTATACTATTTATACTAGGTATATATGTATATATTTATTATATTTATTGTAACTGTCATTGCAGACTGGTTCGATTTATCAGTTTATACGAACGCGATAAAGGCCATTAATAGAAAGTAATGCGGGCTATCCATCCTACAATTATACGATAGTTAATAGATATCAGTGTATAATCTTGTTTTTCATAGTTATTTATTGCCCTTTTTCTAAATCTAATTTTTATATTCGTGGGATATACAAAGATCCACAAATTGTTCAAAAATTTAAGAAAATGCGAAAGGGTGTCGCGATCGACTTGAATTCATCTCGCGATCGACCAGTCGATCGCGATCGACCGGTTGGCCACCCCTGCTATAGATGATATAAAGTGGTTTTGTAACAAATAGCAATACAAAACCATTAGGTAATGGAATTATTTTTAGCTGCCGAATATGACACAAATGTTGATGAGCTACACAATCTAGATTGACTGGTGACTTGATTGAATAGAAACTTATAAAATAAATTTATAAAAAGTTTATTATTATTATAATTAACATGATAATTTTTTTTTAAATAGTGCAAAATTAAATAACTGTTTATGTTAGAATTATATATAAGGTAATCTCTCTCTCTGTATATATATATATTATACTAATATAGTTATATCTTAGAGATAATAAACAATTAACAAGGTCTGCAAATTCAGCATAAATAGAGATATTATTTTTCTTTTTTATATTGCAAGAATCTTGCAGCAAGACCAAGACAAAGACTGCCATAGTTGGTTTGCCCATCACTAGTTAGTTTTTCTCATAAGTGATAACGTATGATATCACACATTATTTTTGTAAAAAATTTAATCAAAATCATTATCAAAGATATATAATATGTGTATTAATATAAATTAGTATAATATAAGTATTTAACCGTAATAAGTAACCATAAAATATAAATATATATATAAAACATTATTGATGCAATCGCGCTATATCTACATATTTTTTTTTTATTTGGATCAAATAAATTTCTAGTTGACGAGTAGTACAAAAGTTGTATAAAACATGATTTAAAATATTAAACCAATAGATTTTTAGCGAATTGATTTGATCAAAATTGTCTTTAATTGTACATTTATATTTCATGCCCATTGCACCCACGAAACGTTGTGATGCCCCCCCCCCCCGGAACAAAATGCCTGAAAGAAACACTGGCTATTGTCGATTTCGTCTCGCACACGCGGGCGGACAAACTCGTTCGTTTGTAGCGTGTTAACAATTTGTCAAAATTAAAATTTGTTCAAACGCGCGCACCGTCCCGTCCGACCGACACACTTGTTTTAAAAGCTCCACGCGTAGGTCATATATTATATAAAATAAAAATATATATATTTTTTATTATCGTTACGATGATAATATACGAACGATTCGTACGCGGCTCACAATAGAATAGTTAATGAGAGCCGACTCTCGTCGTCGAGTTTACTCAATTAATCAGCACCGTTTTTATACGGTAAACATTTGACTCGGGTCAACACGATATTACGATTCCCCCCTCCCCCTCTGCCCCGTACGGACGACGGTATATTTATGTTTATTAAACGCGATATCTGTATCGTCACAATAGACCGAACGCGTGAATCGGACGCGTAAGCACTTAAATTATGACTTCTCAGACTTCGATAAACACTCGTGAAATACCTATGGGTTCAAATAATGACGGTTTTTATTCAAATATTTAATGAGCAGCATCGCGTCCTTTGTACACACACACACACACGCACTCGCGGGAAGATAGTTCACACTGCGTCCGAACGACACTTGTACATTTCTCTCCGTCGTCGTGGGTACGTCGGATTTCTCCGATAAACCCGAGTTGAGTTCCCGTACAAAGGACGTACCATCTTTGTATAATATTAGGAGGTGTGCACGCACGCGTTGTTGTCCGTTTGGTTTTTAACTGCGGTTGATTGATTATTCATTTATAATATGATGCTCGTGCAGGAAGGTAACTATTTATTTTAGTTATAGTGCGGTAATAAGTTCTCCTGCCCCGAGAAATCGTTATTGTAAAAATATTTCGTCTTTCGTGTTCACTACGTGTTGTTTGAACAATGCGTTTCACGAAAACACAACGAGAATTAAATTCGAACTCGAACGGTTTTCATTTATCTAAACGTCACGTATTATTATTATTATTTTAGATTCTGAGTGAAGCGAAGGATCTTATGATTTTACAATGATGTTTATTATTTTTTTTTTTTTTCTGTAAACATTTTTTCGTATAGAAATCCTTGTCCAAAAGTTTCGTCCAGCAACTTTTTAGATTCGAAATTGAACCGAGATGGTACTTTAGAGAGGTCATTTTTCCAAAATCTACATAGTTTTTCCAGTAATCAAGAATAACGATCGAAAAACTGAGTAAAATCGGTAAAAATCCGCCGTAAACGAGATTTTCACTGTTCAGATTTTAGGTATTTAGTCATAAATCAAAAAGTGTTGAAGCTAGAAACTTGAAAATTTTATCCAATATCAAATACATACTTTTTTATATTGGACAACATTTTCAGAACAATTATAGCACTTTTGACTTAAATATAGAACTTTTAATTTACCAAATTGTTTGAAAGTTTTTATGTAATATAATTTTAAATATTTGACATAAAGTTCTGAAAATTTAATATAATCTTACTCATATACCTACCTAATTATCCTAACAAAAGTTCAAAAATCGTTAGTCAGGATTTTTTTTTATACACACTTTAATAAATTATTATACGATTTTTTTCGATATTGTCTGATTTATTTTAAGTTTATTTCTAATGAGTTATAATTTTATTGTTACAACAACTATTGAAGTTTAAATGAGTTATATCTAATTGAATATTTTATGAGGGTTTAATTACAAAAAAACTCACCAAAAATTATATAAATAACCGTAAAATACGTAAAATAACAGTATTTAAATTATAATATATTAAATTACACTGAAGCTTTGCTCAGAATCGTTTAATACTAAAGAAATGAGTCATCATTTCTTTAAAACTTAATACATTCATCACCAATATCTGGTCCGAGGACCGAAGGGACGAAGGACTAACTTTTTTTTTTTTATATACACGTATAATATTTCAAGTGCAATCAATATCGAATTTTTCGCTTTTGAATACGTACACATTATCTCGTGTAAATATTCGCGTATATTTTAAACGGCTTCGGCAATCATATTTTGTACAAATCGAAAACGTTTCATTTCTCGTAAAGTATCCGTAGACTTTCGTGTACGAAATATACACTCCGCCAGTACGTTTGTTTTGAATTTATGTCTTATGTGTAACCTAACCGAGAGATTTATTAAGTTCGGTGTTTGTACAAACTGTCGAGAGTTTCTAATATTTCACCACGAATAGTAACCGTATCTCTTATATATACTGCATTAAGTATAATAATTCGGTTATAAGTATTTTTTAAAACTTTGTCAAACACGAACGTGTACGTCTCGTAAGAAGACTATCAATTCAATCTGAAAAAAAAAACAAAAAAGTTCAGTGTGAAGTTTTTGGACGCACAAACGTAGAAAGTTCACAGTAATCTCGTGGAGTTGGCCAATTTGTAAATAATACGGTTAGGTCGTCTTTCATCCGAAAATGCTTCTGATGTGATCATATTATATTATCCATGGATATTACATTAGTCGAACGCACATCTATAATATTAATAATAATAATAATAATAATAATAGTTCCATACGTGTCTTACCGTATCGTTTGTTAATATGTAATACATTACGCAATTATATACATCATGTACTTACAAGAGTTTTCAATTAATTTTTTTACCATAAAATCACTGCGTGTAATCTGCATTTGGTCTTCATAATAGGAACAAATTAATTACATTTCATTATTTACTCTTTTCTCCGGTCGGCGACTATGGCTATGGGTGTAAGTTAGGGTGACCATATTTAAAAAGATAAAAAACAGGACTGAAATTATTTCGTAGTTTTTAAAAAAATTTTAATCAAATTTTTTATCAACTTTTTTAATCATAATATAAAACATAATTCGATATATCTAAAATAGTATTTATTATGTATTTAATATTATTTATATTTTATGAATAAGTTACAAAACTAATTCATCGTTTTTAATTAATACATAAAAATAAATAAAAACAGTATAGTTACTTAATAAATTAAAACTTTTTTTTAATGTTCTTAAATACTTTACTCTTTTATTCACTTTTCTTAAAACTTTTTTCTTCATATCGATGGACAATTTTTCGGATCGCATGTCTTAATTTGTCTTCTTTTTCCGTAAAACTTATAAAATCTTATAACTCGGGGGTATATTGTGTATATCGTACCTATATGTGATATGGTAAACAAATTTGTAAGTTTTATAAGATCGACTAAATAACCGGTCAAAAAGCGTCCTGAGAGACGTTCGTCAGGACAACAGGACACAACTCCAAAAAAAAAAGGACGATCCTGTAAAAAACAGGGCGTCTGGTCACCCTAGTGTAGGTATTATCGTTTGTTCGAAGAACGTTAACGAAACGCTCCACCGGTCCAAATTTCCAAATGATCTCATAGATCGTGTGTACAATGAAATCCTCCTGTTATTTCGAAAAAAAAAAACAACAACGCATCGGTTATAACGGCGTAACAATATGAAATATCCCGATGAGTGATACGTATATATGGTAATAAAGTAAACGTTCGCTTGCGGTGCGTACGATTCACGAAACCGTAAATCAGCTTCTGTCGGTCCGGATTTCACGAGAGAACATGACGCGTCGCGTTCGCTCATCAGTCGTCGCCGAAACAATATTCACCGCCGTTGTTTCGCATTAACGACTCGACGGACGAAAACAATAAGCGAGGATTGGTGCGGCACCGGAGACAATGCGCCGCGGAGTTTCGACAACAATGTTATAATTGAGTAGTCAGCATAGGTCGAGTTTTAATAGACCCGTATTGTTGATTCTCGATATTAATTAACGTGTCGTTTTCGTGCACCGGATCGCAGCTCGTGCGTCCGCGACTCTGCAGCGCCGGAAGTCTTTTGTTACAACCGTACGTATACACACACCTTTGTGATAACATGACGTGCATTTGCGTGTACGCCGGGACTGATCAGGTGACAGTTTCGTCGGTCCGGAGGGTTAGGTTATTAAATTCGTTAGTTTTTTGTTTTCAGTTTTCAAAACTTAACCGATTGTAGTATATTAAAAGTAACGGAGGAATTCAAATATGGGGCTGTGCTTAACCATCACAAATCCGGATACAATCCAGGCGTTTCGATCTATCACTCTCCGTCTACGAACCTCTGCCCCCTGGTATGTCTCCAATCACTCACTCCACAAAAATCTCAACACCGAAACCGTCAACCAAATCACACCCATTACAGTGGATTCCATGCCAAACATACCAGTCACTCCAACCCACTGATTTACCCATTCAAGGTAGCGAGCACATACCGGGCAATCCACCCCGGAGATTATAACGGCGTTGGTGTCTTGACCAACTAAACCCAGTTCTTTGAACCAAAAAAAAAAAAAAATAAATAAATAAATAAATACTACGCATGTGTCTATAATTTCCACTTTTGAGGGTTCTATCATTGGATAGTCTCCCTCCAAATGTCCTATCCAAAGCCATGTACATCAAGTCCCATTTTCATATTGTACAAAATAAAACAGATTGAAAACATTCTATTTTAATAATAAAAAAAATTTACGCGGTGGCAGCCGCGTCGTCAGTCGTCTCGTGTTTGCAGGTTCGCTTTTGTTTACAAAAATTCAAAAGCCGAAAACGCTCAATCGCGGGCGGTTTCTCACTTGGAAATCGTTTCGTCATCGTGTTATTTTGGATACAAACCGTTTTTGCACGGTTTTATTGACTCGCGAACACCGACTCTCGGACGTCGCATTAACGGTTCGCCCAGTAAAACGTCAAACGATCGGATCGCGCGTTACGATTTTTTTTTGCGCTTTGCGCAAATTTTATTCAAACCTTTTAAGTCGGCGTGTTTTCCTGGATCGCTCCGTCCCGAACAAACTGTCCCGCTGAAAGCGGTGTTTTGTATCGGACGCAGAATAAATAGCACACACCGTCAAGGCAAGGGCGGGGGGAAGAGAGCGGATTTCAGTCGCGGACGACGGCTGCATTTCGCGCAAATCTGAAAGTATTTTTGCCTTCTCGCACGAGCCACACATTTTCATTTTTCGTCGCGTCTCTTCACTCCATTGCCGAGACAACGGTAATTAGTAGGGCTCGGATGTTGTTGCACTAAAAATGTTATAAAATTGATTGCATTATTGCTGTAAAAAAAACCCAAAATTGCACTTAAAAATTGGAATAAAAAAATATTTTGTACCAAAAAAATTAAAAAAATATATGAACAAATTCGACATTTAGAACTTTTTATTTAAACTATTTTTGATTTGTTTTTTTAAAAAAACCTTATCTAAAAAGCCCGACATAACCATAAATTATTCCGGTATAATCTAACAAAAAAAAGTGAAAACACAAAAAAAAACATAAAATTGTATTGAAAATGACGACAATCAACAAAATTGCAATAAAATTGAAAAAAGGTCAAAAATTGCAAAAAGTTGCACTAAAAATTTTTATATACTAATTGGTACTCGTTTGAAACAAATTTGTAACCTACTTTGCAACGAATCCGAACAACAGAAAAAAAGTTGCAAATGCAACAACATCCGAGCCCTAGTAATTAGTAACACGACCGTCGCGTCGTCGTGACACCGCGCTGTATTTGTTTTGACTGTGTATAATATTATGTACGTCAACAATTATTACCTTTTTTTTTTTTTTTTTTTTTTTTTTTTTTTTTTTTTTTTATTAAGTAAAAACAATCTGTACAAACAAGCACATTTAGTAATTTAGATATAATAGAACATAATTACAAAATAATAAATAACTTTTAAGGAAGTCACCCATTGGTGGCACCTACGAACTTTTAGTTGGATTTACGATCACTTAAGAAGATCGCGATTCCAATTACGTTTAAGCCTGCGAGGAGGATTGCCTGGGATATGCAGTGAAGCCATGTCTTTAATGAGAGGATTATTACTGGAGTTGAGTTTGGAGTGAAAACGGTGGCAGTGAATTTTTGCGTAGTCAGTGACATTAATTACTTTGAGGTCGTTGTGTAGTGAAAGATTTGTCATGTACCATGGCATTATTACATTTGAAACATTTTATTGAATTTCAAGTATATTTTTTGGAGTATTTTCATTGATGAAATTTTTATTAAACTTAAGAACTCACTGTAGGTTGGTGCATATAGTTGTATATATATATATATATAGTGTGTCCCGTCTTGTGATAGATTCACACTCTCTCGCGAGGTCGCGAGGTTCTAGCAACTTCAAAATCGTTGTACAAAATCGTGTCTCGTGGTCTTTTGACTCGCGACCGAATTACCGACTCGGAGTGGAGCGCGCACGAGGCGAGGCGAGACGAGGTGAGACGAGACGAGACGACACGAGTGAACCGACTACACTCTTGTGCTCGCGCTGCCTCGCTTCGCCTCGGCGAGAGTGTGGAGCTAGCATTAAATGTACCACTAAATATCTCAGCCCTATAACATTAGATTAAAATACGGTATGCTGAAATAGCTAAGGGGTACTGAAGTACACATTATAGGAAAATGTCAAATTTTTAACTCTTATAATACGGGCATGCGCAGTATAAATGTTTTTTTTTTTTTTTGAATAACAACACTTACTTTTGTCACCGGATATGGATATATAATATAATTCTATGTCATTTTGATCCATTGATCTTAGTTCCAAACCTATAATTGACTGAGTTACAGCTTTTTGAAATTTTAAAATAATTCTTCTTTTTTTTGATTTTACCAAAAACATAACACTAATTAATTTAATATAAAAGTAAATGATTTTTAAACTAAAATTAAATAAATTTTAATAATTTAATACCTTTAATAATTTAATTACCTAAAAAAAAATTAACAATATTTATTATTACCAAAGCACTAATAATAAAACCGGAAATAATTCGATAACTTTAATGACACAATAATAACGCAAGTTACAATGCTATTGTCAATGTAATTAGTAAATTTATTTTTAAATTAATTTAATTTTAATACGGTATGATTTTTTTTTTTAGGTATATAATGTAGCTATTACATTTTCGTACTGCAAGAGTAATTGGATATTTTGTTTTCGATTTAGTATTCAATTAGTACAATTACTATTAAATTAAAAGCATTTCCATTGACATTTGTTTTTCTACTGTTGAATTTGTATTTTATTTTTTCCGGAATTTTGATGTTGATACTCCGTAATGTTAACATGATTTTTTTTGTAAGTATTGATTATAATGGATTAGTTGTCAGAAGAGACGAATTCAAAGTTGAAAATTCAGTAATTTTTATAAAATATTTTATTTTGTTTCTTCTTGAAATTCGATCCAATGTATTCTCCTGTGATATGGTTGGATTTCCAACCGCAACGATGCAGCAGTGTTGCAGCAATCTCACCTCCGGCATCGGCGAGTAATGTAGTTGAAGTTAGGCAGAAAATGTGACTCAATACCTCGTATATTGGTTTTGTTACCGCTAGGGTTAGGGAAATTTCAATATTTCGCAATAACTTTAATTAAAAAACAAATAATCTATATTTAACGTTACTTTTATGCGTCGCAAAGCTACGTTTATTTTTCAATCGTAGTGTTCTCCTTCAATAGTAAATGATCTTGAACTATTTGCTTTGATTTAAAGAACTCCGACTAACCAAAATATCGAGCGCTATTCATTTCACGGTTAAATTACCAAGTTCTTCTCGTCAACACGTACCAGTTATGTCGAAAAATCAAAGTGACCTGAGTGTGTTGTCCTGGTGTGTTGATAATCAGTAGATCAATCAAAGAGCTATCATTCGAAATCAAAAGCGCGCTTATTATTTTTGATTTTACAATAAATATTCGTTATTACATATTTTTATAAACTATAACGCATTTATTTCGATTTTCATTTTTTCGTCGTTCGGCGTGCTTCAATTCTAACGCGTTCTTGTTTCTCCTCGTCGTATGTAGATATAATCTGATTCGGAGAAATCCGTTCAAAGAATTCACCCGTAACGATATATGATCGCGATCGGTTGGATTCAGATCGTTTCGGGTTTCACGCAAATATCGGGATCGATAAAGATACGCGAAACGTCCGAACTCCTTTTCTTCGACAAACAGAAGGTAACCTAAAAAATTATCATACGCGTACGTTACGTAAAAGTAATTATATACAGGTACGTGAACTCGTTGTCAATAAAAAAATAATAATAGCGCGAATTATTGAAACGGCAGGTCAGAGTCGTTCTATTTAATCAACGATTATTTCTCCATTACCAAGGTAACCAGCCTGGCTCGAGTATATATCAGAACTATTGAGGTTGCCACGACGACGGTGCTCTAGACGTACTTGACGTTTTATACGTTATATTATTATCACTATTATTATTATCATTATTATTATTATTAGGTAATTAATTATTATATTATTGTATCTCGCGCGCACGCACCAGTTGGATTTCACGTAATACGAACAAGTGTGTGTGTAAGGTTGCTATAAACGCGTGCGATGATTATTGCGATCGAAGCGGATACGATTCGGATGTGTCTCGTCCGCGAGGACCCGGTTGAGATTATGTAACGGTTTCAGAGGTCTTATGACCAGTCGGCCAGTAACAGATCACCGAAAACCATTACACAGGATATGTAATAAATACCATAATAATGTTGTATTATTATTATTATCATTAATATTATTGTTATTAATGGTGATACGACGAGTGTAAAAAATAAAAATAACGATGACGGGGATTAGACGTAACCGTACGGAGGTGTATTCGAGTGCACACGAACACCGTATGTAACACACACACACGCACACACACACACACACACACACACACACACACACACACACACACACACACACACACACACACACAATGTTATGGACGTGTATTCGATATAAATCGGTGTAGAAACGTGATTTTGGTCCGGATTCCGACCGAGGTGTGTGCGCTCGCGCAAGTAACATAAAACCCCTTTAGAAGGGATATTTTTATTTTTTTTTATTCAAAATTTAACGACAGCGTATCGTTAGCGCACGCTCAGCGCCTACTTGGTACCAGCCGAACAGCGTGCACGTACACCCGCCGCGACGTTGTCATACAGGTTTATACCGCGATGGTAAATGGTAATAACAGTTTCGTGTGCGCATAAAAATTATCACAAGTTTTACGATTGGTTGTCTGTAAAGAGACACTCGTAAACGCTACTCAACACACACACACACACACACACACACACACACACACACACACACACACACACACACACACACACACACACACACAAACCGTACGTGAAATAAAACATGAGCGCGAGAGTAATGAGGGGAAGGTGTATACGCGGAATTCTTCACACTATCGCAGCGTGTGTACAATGTAAATCTGTGCACTCCGAGTGTATAATACACACACACACACACACACACACACACACACACACACACACACACACACACACACACACACACACACACACACACACACACACACACACACACACACACACACACACACACACACAAACACACACACATACACATACACACGTACACACACGTACACACACCACAAGGCGACCGGTGTACTCGTATAGGTTTTCCGGAGGGGAAGAAGAGGATGAAAAAAAAATAAATAAAAATAACAAATCGTGATGTTGCGGTCATCCGCGCGAGCGGTAATAACAATTATTATCATTACGCTCGGGCCCGGGAGGATCATTATAATATGTGAGTCGGTCGTCATCGCGTCTTTTAGTACACACACACACACACATACTCATGTGTACTGCACATACCGAAAAGTTTAAGAATAATAATAATTCTTCTCGGTTGGTCGGATGTCGTTATTAAAGACCGGTGTTTTTGTCTCTCTCTTTCTTTCACACACACACACACACACACACACACACACACACACACACACACACACACACACACACCGTCATGTGTGTGCATGTGAGTAAAGCGTTAGTTGTGTGTGTGTGTGTGTGTGTGTGTGTGTGTGTGTGTGTGTGTGTGTGTGGTCGTACTTATGGTACGTTATGAGATCCACCGTATGGAAAACAAGCAGCGTTGCGAGATCCTTTTTCGTTGTGAGATCCGAATGGTCGGATCTCGTAACGTTTTTGCCTGAAATCGGGTTTTTAAGTTATTTTACACTATATGACGTAATTTTTAGCCGGATCTCATAACGACCATTTTACGAAAATTTGTGTGTTCGGCTGTGTGTTTGTACGCTTGAAATTTCCTATTTCGTGTGTATTCTCCGTTTGGTTTTAAGCATCTTGTGAGATCCATACTACGCTATGAGAACGGCAACGTTGCAGTCACTGGGATGTTTTTCATTGTATCATATCGGGTTTTCTATAGTATCGGCTTGTTTACAAATCAAACTATTTATATTATTTGGAGCCGCTGTAAAATTAAATGTTTTCAACGGAATTATTATCCGTTTTTATATGACTATGTTCAACGAGTTCTGACGTATTATTATTTTGACAATGGTGTCCGATAATGTTGTACTACCTATATGTATTTATTATTTATAACTTAACTAATTGTATGACATTAATTTTAGATTCTGAGTGAAACGAAGAATGTATTGATTTTACAATTATGTGTTTCTTTCCCTTTTTTTTCGTGTATGTAAATACTTTTACTTATAGTAAACTACAAAACTCACGTCAATCAAGTCTATAGATCAGAAATTTCTTGTAGATTGTATTATGAGGGGTCTCAAAGCTCTGTCGCAAATAGTTTTTCCAAGCGTAAGGAAATAGTACCGAAAAACTGGGTAAAAACGCTATATTTTGCTGTAAACACGTTTTTTATAAAATCAGTTTTAGTTAATTAGCCATAACTAATAAAGCAATAAATTTAAAAGCTTGAAATTTTCACCAAATGTCAACAATACTTAAATACACGTTTGATATGAATTTAAAAAGAAATGTATTCGTTTTTGGGATAAATATAGCTTTGAAAATAATGAAAATATCTTGTTTTTGGGAAGTTTTTATCGAATAAAATTTTAAATTTTAAAACAGAAAGTTTTGAAAATTTAATATAATCTTACTTACATAATTTTCTAACAGTGCTGAAAAAATGTCAAATATTGTTGCTCAGAATTTTTTTTTTATATGCGTTTAATGTTCGACTTTTACCAAAAAATCATTATTTCCAGTAAAATGGCGATTTTTTTTTTTCGATTAAAATCCTTATAAAATGTTTGATAGTTAATCCGGTAGACAATTTTTTTTACCAATCAATTCGCTATGTGCTTTTAAAGTTGAATTACTGCTCAGAATACTCTTTTTAAGTATAATCTCAGATTTTTTAATGTTTTATTCCATTAAATTCATATTTATTGTTTTTTTTTTTTTTATATATATATTTAATGACTATATAATTCAAAATATATGTTTTATAAACGTGCCCTTCCAACTATTTATTAGAAACTTGAAATTTTTGTAAATTGTTAACTTTACTCTAATACAGACTAGGAAAAAATTCAAAAAAATTAAAATTGACCACTTTTGATTTAAACATAGAAATTTAAAAATATGAATAAAAAATGTAGGTAAATCATTGAATGGTATAAAATTATAAATTGCGTTTCACTCAGAATCGGTTTCCCGAAACCAATGATTTATCATTTGTTACAAACTTAAAATAATTTAAATATCGTACACAGAGGTGCTTTAAATCCATCACCATTATCCCACCAATGGTGCGAAGTATGTCCGGCTTTTTTCAAAATTACAGATCTTTATTTTCGAATCATCATTAGAAGGATGAAAAAGCAACTCGCATTTTTACCACCATCACGACTTTGTACTAATTTTAAAATTGTTTGTTTTTAACTTTAATTTTCAAAATGCAAAGTAATTTTATAATCTTTTATTATATATACAACGATTCACATGAAAAATCTATGACCTATTTATCCTGTAGTATCTTAGAGAGGACTGATAAATAAATTACATAAAATGTTACTAATTTTCCAAAGGTAATGAACATGCTATTTATCAACTCGGTTTAGACGTAGAAATGAAAATCCTATTAATGACACTCGCGTCCAAAAAGGACAATCTTCTATTATGTATACATTCACTTTACGTCGACGATTTTTTTTTTTGTAAAAAATTTAAAAATTGGTAAAAGTAAATTTTAATTGGTGTAAATTCAAATGAAAAAACACCTTTTTGACATAAACAAAAATTGTTATGAACGAATGGTGGTCGCCAAGTTAAACCCATGCATGGATACTCGTCGTATATTTTGACTTGACGATTATGTAGCTCCTACACAACTCGTGTACACTCATGAAATCAACGATTATTCGGCAATTGGCAATGTGGAAACTACAACGATTTATTAATAGTTATTTTTCTGTTGACTCTTGGTTATCAGTAGCCGTAGTGTCAAGTCGTCCGTAGTACTCCGTTAGTACTCTGTAATCGCGCGTTTTTATAATTTTAATTTCAATGCATTTCAATAATAAAAATACTTCACCTCAAGACCCCAATCTTCTTGATACTTCAAAGATAAGAACTAGCAGTTCCACTCTTACACCTCCTCACACTAGAAAAATAGATTCTCTCCACTATTAACTCTCCAAGACACCGGTGGAATGAACGATATTACAGAAAACGACAACACTAAGCCCAATAACCTAACCACAGGTCAGACCTAAAATTCCACCTATATATGTTTATAATATTTTCCGATTACCATTAAGAAAACTTTCATACTTCTTTAGCAAATATAACAATTGACAATTTCTCCATTATAAATACAAAATCTGCCATAAAAATTAATTTAAACTCGATAGATGACTATAGACGTCTGGCGTAACTATCACCAATGTGAACAATCACTTATGTATATATTATACTAGATAGCAAATTTTATATACTATTTAAATTTCTATGTAAATGAATAATCATGTTCAAATACAGTAGAACTCCGATTATCCGAACGCCAATCATCCGGACGTCCAATTAACCGGACGAGAAAAAATTGAGAGGCATAGCTGCTCTAAAGAGAAACTAAACTATGAAGCAAACTATAAAATATCATCATTTTCAAAATAAAATAAATAAAGTGCCAAATCAGGTTTTTTTTGGTTTTAAAATATGTCACATATTATAATTAAGTCTTATTTTGTTTCAGTTAAATATTTAATAAAATTATTTGTTTATAGTTACGAATTTTAAATTATATTACTTATATATTAAATGAATAAAGTATATAATAAATGCATATATACAATATGCATTCATATAATTATATAACTTTTGTTATATCATACGTCAATCAACCGGATATTTGCTTATCCGGACCATCATTGACATGAATTAGTCCGCACAATCGGAGTTCTACTGTAGTTTAAAATTTCCCATCGTAAATATCAATACATGTAGATAGCCAAGGCTAGGAACATCTTATCTTATCTTAATAAAAAAAAAGTTTTGAGTTCATACAATGTAATAGAAGACGGCAACGTCGCAGGGATCTCATAGAGTTTATACTTTAAAATAATATACACATAAGGATCTCACATAATGCAGTGGATATAGTACCAAATTGAACACACTCCGGATCTCACAACGTTTACTACAATGTAATAAAAAATACGAGTATGTCGGTGTATATAATTAATAAATCGAACACACAAATATTTTTAAAACTTTATGATTTGGTCCCGTTTAAAAAAACATATTTAAAATCATGGATCTCATAACGTCACCTTTTACAAACGGATCTCACAAAGTACAATAAGCCCGTATGTGTGTGTGTGTGTGTGTGTGTGTGTGTGTGTGTGTGTGTGTGTGTGTGTGTGTGTGTGTGTCCGTCTCTGTCCGACGCGTTGTATTATTATTACTCTTTCGGTGGGTACCCATAGCAATGATGCAGTGTGAACGTGTGTGCGCACGCGCGTGTGTGAGTGTGTGTATGTGTGTGTGTGTGTGTGTGTGTGTACGTGGCCAATTATTATTTACGGGCGCAGGGAAAACGATAATGGAAAAATATTTGTGGTCGACATCGGTCGCGCACCAACAAATGATAATTAAACCCGGTGCTCTTCTACTCTCCGCCCGCAGACGTCGACCGTCCACCGCGTTCATTTCTCGCACGCCGTTCATTGCATTATTATAATAATACAAATATATATATATATACGTATACATGTGCGTGTGTGCGTGTGTGTGTGTCTCCGTCGCCGCCTAGCCATGCCGTCCGTCCCCGACCCGATCGTCGACAAGTTTTGTTGTTTTGTGTGCGCGCTCGTGTTTTTTTTCCAAGAAAAATATTATTACTACCGGGTCTGAAGTAGTAATAATAATTAACGATTTTGCCTGGACGGCAGCCGTTTTCTATAGGTGACTTCGTGCTCGTAAACTGCCACGGTTTACCGAGTGCCGATGATCCACACGCAAAATACGTATCGTAACGATAATAATATTATTTAACGATATTACCACACACACGACGACGGAACGTAAATCGCGCACCGTCGTCGTACGAACACGAACGAACACGTTTTAACGGTACAACAGAATCCGTGGGTACTTGTTTTTACGGGGACAGTACTCGGGGACGCTCACGGATATGTCACTCAGGGGGGGGGGGAAGGGCAAAAAAAAATTGTGACTCGTGAAGTACAACTATTTATTTTACGAGTAGGTACATAATAATTTTATACTCGTAATTAATGGCACAATGGTTCTCAGAAAGTCACTGAGTGCCCTAGTCGTGTGAGACCGACTTCGTGCAAAAAAAACCTCCAATTTTGTAACTGACATGAAAAATCTCAGGGGAGGGCAGTGGCCCCCCACTGGCCCCCCTCCCGGGCGTCCCTGACTGTACTTGTGCGTGCTCACAGTTTTTGGTTTTACGTTGTTACGTTGTCCTATTTTATAATAATAATTATTATTTTTCATTTTTGTGCGCTAGTTTCTCATGTTTTGATTTCTCGCTCGATTAATCTGCAAACTATTCACAAGCATTTCAGTCGAAGAAGGACGCCGTTTGCGTTGATGGTCGCGCATTGGAAATCGGTGGTTCTCAGACAGTCAGTTCCGTTTTTATAATAGGTAATTTATTTTCATACTCTTCGTGTTTTTTTTTTCTAAGGACGTTATTTTTAAGATTTTTGTATTCGATTTTCGGTTTTCATAAAATCACAATACAAGTGTGGCAGGAACTAAAAGAACACACGTGTCGCTCGATCAGGGTTGCCATCCGTCCCGATATATCGGGACTGTCACCGATATTGAGCTCTCTGTCCCGACAAAAGATCAACATGTCCCGATTCACGAATCCCAAACAAAAATAGGTTGTTTTTCAACTTGTTACATGTTCTATTAAAATCTTGTACCACTAAACGTACACGATTAGAATCCAATTGAGTCGTTATCGCAATCGTGATTAATGCATCAAAATCAATTAAAATCAATGACAGAGCAATCACAATCAATGTATTTATTTTTTTAAAGAAACTGAAAATCACGAAAAAAAACGCCAACTGTTGAAGTTATGCGGGTATTTGTTTGCGATCCCTGCACACAGTGCCACAGTGGAAAGAGTTTTTTCATTAATGTCGGCCCAGTGGACTGATGATCGAAATCGCCTGCTTCCAGAGCCTATGGAGTAGTGATGGGCACTTCCGAATAGTTTGAACTATCGAATAGTATTCGATAGTTGATTGAAACTATCGAATAATTAATTCAAATATAATATCGCATACCCGAATAATTTTTTGTATTAAAACTATTCGAATATTTTTCATTCGAATAAAAACTATTCGAATGACCAAATATTTGAATACTATCGAATATTTCGAATATTCGAATACTATCGAATAATTTGATGGTAACTATTCGATTAGGAGGAATACTATAGAGTCGATTTTACAGTGTCAAATTAATTACAACATGACTTGCCAAAAGTTCTACCAATATGTTAAAGGGGAGAAAGAACTGTTGAAAAAAGCAAAATCTTCTGAAAAGTATGGCCGTCCAAGTACTTCTGATATAAATAAAAAATATTTTTTTCGTATGTAACCTTAATAAATAAACAGATAATTTATCTAAAATAAAGAGCTCTAATTTTTATTTCAAAATTGAGTATTTTTATACCCCCCTTCCTAGAATTCCTAGAATTCCTAGAATGTCCCGACGAGACCCTAGCCAAATATGGCAACCCCAGCCGCTTGATATACACTTTCGCGTTTAAACCGTTTACATCGCCGGAAAAGGTAGATTTGACGTAATAATAGCAGTAGATGAACGTACCTACGAGTACATCTGCTGAAAAGTTTAATGGAAATGCGTCGTTATTTCATCTACACCGGCGTTGGTGAGTTGCGGCCCAATCCCTAAATAGCGTACGAGTTGCGGCCCGGGTTTATGAGAGGTACGTACGAATTGCGGCCCGGGTTTATGAAAGGTACGTACGAATTGCGGCCATACAATGATGTATATATTACATATATTATTATATACTATATGTCTATATATGGTATATAAACATCACAATATTTTGTATTTTCCAGTATAAATTGTCGTACTTATATTAATATTTGTCTTAAAAAAAATAAATAATAAAAAATAACCACTGTACATCGTTTTTTAGTGTTTTGTGGAAACGAAATTTGTAGCCTTCCTAGAGAATAATTGGTTTTGATTTTTCACTATTTACAAACTCCATAACGCACTTATAATATAATAAACTGTATAACACACTCAAACAGAATTTTTAGTCTTCGTAGATATAGATACTAAGCGATGAACAGACTAACACTGTAATATTTTTCGTTTGAACTATTGACGTTATGGTATCTATTTAGATAAGATAGTGTCGATACTGCTGGCACAAAATTGAAAATAAATAAATTTCCCGGGCCGCAATTAACTTAGTGATAAAATATGACCCGGCCGCAATTCACCGGTCTTCGACACGTAAATTACATGTCGGGCCGCAACTCACCTATAGCCATCTACACGTATACAACAATAATTAAATCACATCCGTTTTTGTTATTAACAGAACATTTGTTTCAACAGATAAATTATCGGGAAACGGTAAAAAACCGCATAAGTTCCATAATACGTGTGTGCTTTTAACAAATATCGCAAAATAAAAATAATTTTATCCCTGTTATAACATTAGTAATTCGAGTGTCGTTTTAATACATACGATAAACCTATATATTATACAAATAACATAATATCGAAATAAAACAGTGTTTACGAATAACGTAACATCTGACCTTTTAACGAAAAGCGATTCATATCAACGTGAACATAACGCACTCTCGGTACTAAACTGCCATTACTCAAAAAACATAGTTTCGAGATAAACTGATTTGAAATTTTAAAATACTGCCAACGCCGTTCGTTTTTAAAGCTATAGTTTCGATACTTGGAATTTAAATTGATATTAATTAAAATTAATTATTTTTTTCTTAAACTTAGAAAAAAAAATAATGCCTAAAAAACTAGAGTTATGACAGTTTGAAATTTTTGTATAAAAATGCAAAATTGCAACATTTATAGATTTATGGCACTTTTACGTATCATACATACTTCTGTGTGTGTGCCACAATCCTAATTATGGCAGTTTTGTAGCACTAATAGCTTAAACAATAACAGTTTAAAAATACAAAACAGCCACAAACCGCATTGTAGCAGTTTACATTTTTATTATTATACTAATTAAACACTATACATTAAAGACGACCAACCACCATAACCTGAAATACGAAACTCTTGAATTATAAAATGTATATTATTTAGAGAGCCTGCAAAAATAAAAACGAGAAAATTTTGGTTTGTGACAGTGTCGAATAATATTGTGTTATAAGCTGATATCTCACACTACAAGACCGAATTAACGAATATTGCTCAAACTATTACAAAAATAGAACTTGTGGCGTTTTTGCATTTCGTAGAGGAACGAATTTCTATCCAACAGTGTTCCCAACTCAAAATTCCCTTTTTTTGAGTTATGGCGGTCTTGTTGTCAACCAAGAGTGCGATATGTTACACAGTGTGCACAGCGGTACACAACCGTGACTATTTTTAGAGAAAGAGCTTATTCGTTTTCAAAAACGTTTGTCGATTTGTTTTTTTTTTTTATACATTTTTTTCCCCGTGATTATAGTTGAATTATTTCCGTCCGATATCTACATCACAACATTAATATTCTGCGGGCGCATATACACAACAGCCCCGGAGACGTACGAAATTATCGGGTCTCGTCAAATTTCATGCGCGCGCGCGCTCGTCCGTTCGTTATTAGAACATCGGCGAAAAATACAATGACCGCGCGTTTTCTATTTAATGTATCAATGTGCTTAAAAACATTTAAATACTATACAGTCATGAACGCGACCGAACTGCGGGAACAAAAAAAAAAAAAAAAAAATAATAGATACACTCTTCATGTATACGTATAAACGCGTTTATATACATTCACACTTTACAATAGTAATCGATCTGATACCGGGAACGTTGGAAAAAATTCGACAAGGTTGAACGATTTTAAAAACCGTAGCACTGAAATGACGAAATGTTAAATCAAAATGCAATTGTAATTTATTGTTAAAACATTTTCATTTAAACGCGTTTTTTTTCTTTCTTTTTTTTTCTAGTACGCGGCCGGTTTAATTGTTTGCTTTTTTACCTCTGTTAATCAACACGGGTCTGTTCACATAACACGTATAGTTTGTCGCGTTATACAATATGTAAAAACGTATGCGTTTACAATAATATTAATAACCTTAATCGGCCTACACGCGCGCAGGCCTGACGAGAGGGGGGGAGGTCGGGGGTGTTTATACCCGGGGCCTGGTACAAAAACCGGGAAATTAAAAAAAAAAAAAATGGTTTTACGGAAGTTTGAGAAAATCCGGGCCCCTATGAGCATTCCGTCAAATCACAGTAAAAATTGTATTACTATCGGATTTTGGATTTTTGAACAAAATACAAATGCAGCCGGTTATTTATCTGTTACTACGTATATTTTTATTTTTTTATTTTTCTATTTTTTTTTTTTATTGATCTTGAAATAAATTTCTGCTTCGACTGCTTTGGTCATTAGCATTGCATTTATGTAGAACTTAACAATATGGATACATTATACATGAAAGAAAGAAGAAAAAAAATAATGATAATAATAAACAAAAGAGATAACAAAAAAAAAAAAACAATTACAATGGTATTTTAATATTTGTAAATTTTTTAACTTTGCTATAGAAGATTTAGTATTTCATTTTTTTTTTTTTAAGAATTTTATAGTGTTGGTTTCGGTTTCAGGATTTGGACCTAGACTTGTTCCTATTTGGTGACTTATATTGAATTCCTCTCTTTGTTTTTCATATTTTCTACACTCTTCAAAGATGTGTTTGATGGTGATTGTGGTGCCACATGATTCGCATATCGGAGGGTCGCCTTTTTTCATTAAGTGCCCACGTGTGAGTCTTGTGTGGCCAATTCTGGCCCGATTTAGTTTCTTTTCGTTTGTAATGCTTATATTTGGGTTTCTTTTCAATCTTTCAACGGTTTGTTTTATTTGATTTGATTTGTTGGTTTGGACGTTTCATATATTTTGCCAGATTAACGTGGTGTCTTTTTTTATTTGTTTTTTTTTTTTATATCTGAGAATGAGGAGATATTGACGTACTGAGAATTTGGTGAGTTTACAGCTAGTTTAGCTTGTTTGTCTGCTCTTTCGTTACCGATTATTCCTATGTGTCCAGGTATCCAAATTAAGATTATATTGTTATTTTTTTCTTTTGCTTCTTCTGGTCTGTTTTGAATTTGAATCGATATATCACTAGGATTAAATTTGTTTTTTACACTAATGAGGGAGCTTAACGAATCACTTTGTATGATATATTTTTGATTTACCTTTTTGTTTATGTATTTTATGGCAATTAGTATGGCAAGTGCTTCGGCTGTATATATAGAACATGTTGATGGTAGTTTGAACGATGTCTACTACGTATATCGTACACCGGGCGTTTCAAATAAATATACTATTGAAAAATTAAATGTTTACAAATTACCTGAAAAAAAAACGTCTTCATAATTTAAAATTAAATGTTACGCACAAAAAATGATATTAAATAGTGTTATGTTTTTAATTTTTAATTGGAAATATCGAACCTTTATGGTCTAATATGGAACAAAAAGGGGGTCCGCGTGTCACTTCCCCTGGGCCCGAATTTTCTCTCCACGGTCCTGCACGCGCGTATCATTATAATATTATGTATATACGTATTAGACGTAACCGCGTATACACCGTATATTTTGTTATTATAGCCGCGAGGGGCGTGTTTCCGAGCAAACGGAATGTCAGAAATCAATATATAATATAATATAATAGTTTTCCACGCGTAATGTGCGCACTTCGTCCGGATTGTCTTTACACGACGCTCTTCGTCATAAATTACTCCGACTTGGGGTCCTCCACAGTAGCATTTCATACGCCATTAGGTTTTTACATTTTTTTTTTTTTTTTTCCCCCAAAATATACAAAAGTTTACGTTCGACCCCTGATGATCGCTTGTTTTTCTAACAGCGTATGCGGAAAAAAAAAACCACGGCCGTGCGTGGCATTGTGCATTTTTCCGAGACTCGACCGTAATATATATACACACACGTATATTATATTATAGTACAGTCGCCACTTCTGTCGTATATCATAATGGTTTAAAATAAAAACGTTTTCGGTCCGAGTTAACGATTTTAAACGTTTGTCGTGTATCGTATTTTAATACCAAAGGACTACCGCGCGTTAATAATATTTCCAGTATACTACTACTCCGAATTCCGAATGAATGAGAAATATGACATTAAAACACGTTTCTTAGCTGATGATTTAACGGTTATTTTTCTTCTTGTTCTTTTTTTTTTTTTTTTACATGAGTGGTTTGTTATTATTGAAAGAGAAAAGCTAATTTAAATTTTAGTTAACACCGGGATTTGGTATTATTTATTTGAAATGTACCAAAATGTTGAATTCCGGTTCCTCGTCGTTTACTGCAGCGGCGGCCATCTGGTTGATATTAAAATTATTATTATTATTATTATCATCCTAATATGTTTACAAAAAAAAAAAAGCCAAGAGTTCCTTAATGGTATTCAGTGTAGGTATGTGATTTAAAAGCAATCGTATGATATTTATAAATTAATGCCGCGTCTGTCCACATACTACTACTATATAGGTGTATAATATACACGCATATATTACGTAAACACATTTTTTTTTTGTTACAATGTATATTGTATATAATTAAAAGCAATTTAAAAACGCGATAAATAATAGAACGAAAAATTCAACGCGTTTAAAATATTCGAAAAAGTCGATTTGACGCTAATTCGATTTGTAAATACTGGCAAAGAGCACACGTCACGCGTCAAAACGTAGTGTTATACCAACGTAATACAGTAAAAACAAACTCGTTCCAACGCGTACGCATATATACGTATTATGTATATATGATATGAACGGACGTTATCGTGGTCGTTTGGGATTTTTAATTTGTCGCAGCGCGTTTGTGTAGAATGTGTTTTGCCGAGAGACTTTAACGTTTTAACGCTCGCATCTGACATTATGCATCATGGTATATGATGATTATTATTCTCGTCGCGTATATAATTATGGAAACTTTCAGCTCCGAAAGGACCGTGTGGCACGACATCGTATTATACGAAACGATCGTGTGCGCGCGCGCGCGCGCGCGAGACTGCAGTGCCTACGCGCGTTCCGACCGTTTTTTATTACTATTATTACGATTATTTTTTATTTTTTTCGTTTTTTTTAAAAATTTAATCTCAGATTCAATTGCGTGAAATATCGCGGTGTGAAAATTCGAATAAACTGCACGTCGTGTTCGACAATTTCGCCGCACTGCAAACGTCGTTATTAAACACCGACCGCGGTAAACGTCATGCGAAGCGTGCAGCGTGTGCGTGCCGCATACACTTGTTCCTCCGAGTTTAAGTGAAATTTTTATTCCGAGTCGGACAACAAACACCATTAGGTACTTTTATATACAATATAAAAAAATATAAATACTAAAATACACTCACACGTGTACCTGTATAATATTCGTACGCTCTGTATGGCCGACGATAAAATACATTACACATGTATATATATATATAAAATAGTTACACTGGGTGGTGTATAATTTGTGTTGGAGCAAATAACGCTCGCGCCCGGACGATATGGTAATTTCTGCCGCTGCGGTACCGACGCGGGTTTTTATATGCAGACGCGTCGCGCGTTATCGCGCACATTATTCCGATCGCGATATGTAAAACGTTTTATTATTTTCGCTTTTATTATTAGTTTTTTTCCCTCTTCTTTATTTGTTTCTTTTTTTTTCCTCTCCTTTTCTTTTCGTGTCCGCAGCACGTATTCCTTTTCGCGTGTGCGCGCACAGTAGTAATTGTACGGCAGCCGAGGCCATTATCTCCGGTCGTATCGTGTTCCGAATCCGTTGCCGCGCGCGCGCACAGATCGCCAATCGTCGATAATATTCAAACGGCTCTCAAAAGTGTGTAGGTAGACGCTCGCAACAACACGTAATTAGTTTTGGATTCACCACGTGTAAAGAGACCTTCGCACGGCGGCGGCGGCGGTGGCGTTTACAATACAAACATTATATTATACGTATAAAGTGTATAATGAATACGCCCCGCGTATAATAGGTATCACCGTGGAAGACAAAAAAACGTTAAAAAAAAAAAAAAATTATGAAATTTTCCACGCAAAACCTATATACGACGTAGGTACATAAATGCACATTACATTGTGCACCCGCGCGCCTTACGCGAACACAATGTCGTCCGGATTGAATACGAAATTAAATAAATGTATTTGTGGTAATTTTTAAAAAAAATAATACATATACGCGACGACGGCGTGTGTTTGTGTGCATCTTTCAAGGCTACGGCCGACCACTATACAGTATACAAGTAATAATAACACAATATCACTGTAATAATATCGTATACGTATGATATATAAATATATATTTTAAAATATCCACACGTGTATGTGGTATACACACACACACACACACGCCGACGTGTGTGTGCAGCGATTAACTCGCCGCGATCATTAGCTGCAGTATTATAATAATACGTACGCCGTTATGCGGGCCGGGCTTGATAAAACAAATTTAATTTTTCATCACGTTTCGCACCTCGTGATTACGTTCCGCGCTCGATTTCCGTACGCGTATTATAATATTATGACGTGCTGCAACACTAAAATCCGTCGACGGTAAACCGTATAATAATTGGCAGTGATGTTCCCGTCATTTTTATGAGGGTATACTATGATGAACGAATGAAGTTTTTCGCGAAAAATTAAGGCTATTCGTGCCTATAAATAGTATTAGATGGTCCTTGAATATGATAAAAATCCTAACACAAATTAATTAGCAAGCCAAGTGGTCAATATTTTTTTTTAGTCGTATAGGCCTATCAAAAACTTTACTCCACTCTAACAAAAATTGAAATGACGTCACTGGCGCCGACAGATCGGTGAATAACCGCTATAACCGCTATTTGTCATATGAGCTCCTATAATATCAAATAGTATCCATTATAATATTATACTACAACAGTTTAGAACTATTAGGTAAAAAATAAACCAAAAAAATAAATATTTTTTTCTTTATTTAAGAATTTGTTTGAGAGTATACGTAGTATAGCCAAGCATTTTTTTATTCGAAGCCTGCGAGTGTGCGGCGTATATTATGTAGTATGCCCAATGGGAACACTACTGATAATTATTGGTATAACTCGGTCGATCTACGAGCTCGTATAAACCGATGTAAAATATTCATCGATCCGTCGTCTAGACGCCGCGTCATGTGTATTGGCACCTATGTCATGATGTAGGTATTATGATAATATATTGATAAGGTATAATACATACGCGGGCGACTAGATCGCAAAATAAATATAATGTAATATTTTTTCAAAGTTATATATCATATATAATACATTTATTGCACTTGCGGAGTTTTATTATTTCGGACGATTTCTATTTCTTGTAAACAAACAGGATATATATCGCTTGTATGTGTGTTTGTTGTGTTTAGTTGGCGCACGTAATTTCGCTGTACGAGAAAATCGAATCCAAGAATTTTGGAAGTTATTACTGAACCTACACGAAAAAAAAAATAATAATAAAATACGATTTAATTGGATTTGTCGTAAAATAACGTTTCACGTGATTAAATAGGATTGCTTTCGTTCTGTTAAGTGAAAAACAGTTTGTCGTTTACTTGTGACTGTCACAGACCACAACGTATAATATATATATATACGTTTTTTATCGTTATCCGCGGGAAACCTATTTGTCGGATTCGTACATGTATCCCATAACGATGTCGATGGTCGCGATCGATTTTTTGTCCGAGAATTGCAATTACGTATACACTCGTTTTGAGAAAGACACAATAATAATAATAATAACAACAACAACAGCAGCAGCGAGTATATACACACACGCACTCAAACGCTTTTGAGCTGCGAGTCGAGTAAATTGAAAACAGTAAATATAATAAGTGTGGACGACAATCACTGTTGTAGGCACACATATACATGTACATACTCGGAACACATAGGTACGGTATATAATTACGGACGTTTTTCTTAAAAAACGAACACCTCTGCAGTTATTCGACCGACTGCTGCAGATTAACTCGAATTCACAATTTTCGTCTCGTAATCCTTTCTAATTCCTGTCCGTGCATTACTTTTGACGTGCTGATTTCGCGACCTACCAATGTATCGGTTAGTATATATATAATAACACATATATAGAAACGTGTCGGATTCACGTATTATTATCAGTAAAGAGCGGATTTTTAGGTTCTTAAAACCTTAAAATATTCTCTAAATATTCCTTAAATTTGTAAATATGCAAATATGATTTTTTTCTAAAATAGTTCAATAAATACAATGGATCACTGTTAAGCACTTGGTAACAGGTAAATTATTGCAAAATAAAAATGTAAATCAGTTGATACAGAGCTATTTAAATATAATTAAATATAATAAAAAAGCATAAGAGCTTAGTAAAAAATAACAGATGACTTTGCACTATTCTTTAGCAACATAACCGATTCGAATACGGATAATCGAATGATTTTGAATTTTTACCACTCTCTCATCAAATTATTTTTTTTCCTAGAACAAATTATTGCTGGAAAAAGTCGTATTTCGAGAAATTAACGAAATATACTAATTTTTATGAACAATAATAGAATATATTCTAAAATATAAAAAATAGGCGAAATATTCTCTAATGCAGCGGTTCTCAAACTGTGCACTTTCTTAGGGCACCGAGGTCTAGGGTCAGAACAAATAATTAAAAATGTATAGATTTTTTTTTTTTAATTTAATTTAATTTTTTTTTATTTAATTTTTTTCGTAATAACTTTATAACAAATAATGTATTCTTTTCTATTGTATATTCGGACATTTTAATTTTAACCTTATAATTGAATACATAAATGTAATTTCAGATAAAATCATATGAGAATATTTTTCATTTTTAATAATTTTGTATAATAATTATAATCATAATGACAATAATTTTTATTTATTTATTTTTTTTTTTAAGTTTAAAATGCATTTATTTATAATTAAATTAGCTGTGTAGCTTAGAATGCTTAGATTGTATTAGGTTTAATAAAATTGATAAAATTGGTTATCAATTAGTCATTTTTTTTATCTATCTTTCATGTCATATACGGCAGGGCACCGTGGCTAACTGGGTGCCCCTAAAAGGGCACCCGAAAAAAACAGTTTGGGAACCGCTGCTCTAATGTCCAAAATATACTTTAAATTATGTGAAATTAATTTTTTTCTACGAACTCTGTGACAGATAAATCGTCCACATTTTTCACCCTCGTAAAGTTGCATAAAGCCGATAAAAAACATGTAAAAACCTAAAGATCCGCTCTTTAATTATCATGGTATCGGTCTGTGCAACGACCGAACAGCGTCGTGCTCGTTCGAGTACAACGTTCGGATGATACACGGAAAAGCATCATACACACACACACACACACACACACACACACACACACACACACACACATATATATTTATTTTGTACACTCGTGTTATTATAATGTACATAATACGTAATATTGTCTTACGAGACGCGTACGCATAAGGTAGGTAGTCGTATTTTGACGGTAAACCGCAGCCAATTTATACGCGGCAGCCGAATCACATCACCTTGACGGCGCGCGTTTAATTGATACGTACGGTAGGTATGCAGAGAAATAATAATCCGAAACGTGACTGCTGCGGGAGCGACGGCATCGGCAGCTGCGAGACTACCTCCGGGCCGAGCTGAAAACGGTACGCGTCGTCGGTCCGGTCGTCGGGGGGAAAAAAAAAAAAAAAATCGGCCGTACACGTTATGAACGAAAGCATATAAATACACGACGTGTGTTCGTACGCTTATAATATACGATGTCATTGTGTGCGTGTGTGTGCGTGTGTGTGTGTGTGTGTGTGTGTGTGTGTGTGTGTGTGTGTGTGTGTGTGTGTGTGTGTGTGTGTGTGTGTGTGTTTGTACGCATACGAATATGTACGCGCGCGTAGGGGCGTCGGTCGTAACGAGCTATGTAACAAGGTAATCGACACCTGCTGCCGGTGCCCGGCACCCCATTTACCACACCCACCTTGGTCGTGGTCGTCTTCTACCGCGGTCACGTATATAAACGTATAGGTACGCGTCTCGTTCGCCGCTCGTAAATATTCGTACACGTTTATAATAACCAGGGCTCGGGACTCGAAGCACTGAAAATCATCAAAATAAGTGCTTGAAAAAGCACTTGAATACTTCATTATAAGCACGTAAATAAGCACTTAAAAACATTAAAATAAGCGAAAATAAGCAAAATCAAAAATGTTCGCTCCCTTTTAAAAATATATAATATATAATCCGTTGCCTCAAAATGTTCCAAAAATTTGTGTTAAAAAAATAGGTATTTGTGCCCTTGTGATATATTTTTAGACTTTTTAAACCACGAACACAGAATGAGTTTTTTTTTTTTTAAATAATCTTCATTTTATTATTTTATATATCAAAAAATTATAAGAATATTAATCATAAATCATAATATAATTATTAAAACTACAAACATTTTAAGAACGCCCACGCCAATGCGTTACGTTGAAATTATAGCCAGCTACGATCGACACGGCAAATAGATAACAAAAACAAACGAAAATACGATTTTGGTATATTAACTACGAGGAAATAGAATAAAAAGGTAAATAAATATTTCTAGTTGGAGTGGTTATACAAGTGCACATTGAAAAAATATAAATTTTCGTCTACCCACGTCGTCATTTCATCATTAATTAGAAATTATGCAAAAAAAGCAGAAAAAACTAGTTAAAAGCAATTTTTTCTAAAACCAATGAAATAAGCAAAAATAAGCACTTTCAAATTTAAATTTAAAATCGTTGTTATATTTCATGAATGCTCATAGCACTCTGCTAGATTTTAAGACAAACCAATAAAATAAGCAAATACTTTAAGTTCCGAGCCCTCATAATAAGTAATAACACACCGACGCACAGTGGTCGAAAACGCAATTTTAGGCGGACAAAATTATTTTTTATTTTCTCGTGATATACTCAAAAGCAAAATAAGTTAATTTTTGAATTTTTAATACATTTTGATCTGTTGCGTTTCAAAAATGCGTTCTGATGTGTGCAGATTAAGCAACTCCTGTAAATGTTGCTCTTCTCTTTATTTATCAACGGCGTAAAAGATATTATAAATGAAAGCAATTTTCTGTTGTTTGCTGATGATTTGAAGCTGTACATAAAGGTTAACTCTATCAACGATTGTATTCGTTTAAATAATGACCTTAATGCAATTGTTCAATGGGCTTCGACGATGGGTTTGTCTTTCAACATCCAAAAATGCAGATCTATGTCGTTTTACCGAACATGTTCACCGATAAACTTTGATTATAATATCAATGGACATAATCTTCTAAAAATAGGAAGCACAGTCAAAGACTTGGGGGTATAGCTTTTGATATTAAATTAACATTTTATCCACACATAGAATCATCCAGTTGTAAAGCACTGAAAATTCTAGGTTATGTAAAACGAGTTTGTACTCAGTTTAAATTGATTACGCCTATCAAATTATTGTATTGTGCCTTGGTTCGCTCCGTGCTTGAATATGGATCTGTATTGTGGGATCCGCGTGTGATTAGTCACAGTTATATCTTAGAGCGCGTACAGCGTAAATTTTTAAACTTTGCAGGACATGTGTTGAGAATTCCACACCAGCTACATGATAATTCCCCAGTTCTTTCCTCTCTACAATTATCTTCGTTGGCTGACAGGAGGGTTCAAGCTAATTCAACTTTTCTTACCAATCTACTCTCAGGTAAAATTGATTCACCTGATCTCCTTTCTGGCATACGTTTTAAAATCCCTTCTGTGATCACACGTTATAACCATCCGTTTTCATATTCCTGTTTGCAATTAATTAATTATCACAGATACGATGGAAAACGTTTGTTTTCAAACTGTAAGCAAAAGAAAGAAAAACGAATAGAAATTAAAGAAATTCGAACTTTATTGGTTCAATGAATACGAAATAATATTATATAAAAGTCGTTTTTCGATGACAACACAAATTATTATTCGATGAACGTCAAACCGAATAAATATAGGAACGTGATAAACGTCTACGCTATAGTGTACTCGGACGGTCGGATCCGAATCGTACATTATTTAAAACGATACATTTTTTTTTTCGGATTCATCTATATAGGATGCACTCGAATCCACTAGATCAGGGATGGCCAACCCAAATGATCTTGCGGGCCACTTTGTAAATACATATTAGTCCTGCGGGCCACAAATAGGATTGCCAAAAAAAAATAAAGGTCATTAGCCAAAATATTAATATAATCACATATATTTATATTTTTTCATTCAAAATTAGGCCACATATAAAATTATAAACGTATTTAAAAAAAAATTAAAATATATAAAAGTATTTAATACAAAAAAAAGGAGTAAACATTACTATTTAGTGAGATATTTGTTTCTCAACTCGTTCACTAAGCTTTTTTAAATCAATAGAAATGCTTGTATTTACACACCGTAATTGATGTTGCAAGTTTTCATCTGTTAGGTAACTTTTGTTGCGATTACGTTGTTAATAATACAGATATCGCGTTGCGCGGACATTCCAGAATATTCTATCGGCACAAAAATCATTTTTTTTTTTTTGTAAATATTTGATAAATGTCTCGGGCCGCAAAATTTTCCGAGGCGGGCCGCGGGTTGGCCATCTCTGCACTAGATAATTGAAAGTGCAGAACACGATCGACGTACGTTAAAACTGTTTGCTTGACAATAAATGCGCGCGCGCGCGCGTCTTTATACACTTACGTATAACTGCGGCACACACACACACACACATTTTTATAACATATAAAAGGTATACGAGCTACAGCATGCGTAGTATTGTTTATGTCGTCCAGGTGTCTCGCGCGCACAGGTTTAAATACGTATACATATAATATGTGTGTGTGTGTGTGTATAAAATACGTGTATATACATAATATGATGAGTATGAGATTCGAAACGTACGCATATGGGTCCAGCAGCGCCGCGGCGTACATTCCATTACCATTGTTCGTTCGCGCGCGCTCACACACACACACACACACACACACACACACACACGCACGCAACACACACGGTCCGATCCAGTCCCCGGCAGACTCACCGGTACCTGTTTGACCGCCCGCCCTACCCCGTCCTCATATACCTGTGAGCATGTGTACGTGTGTACGCTGCCCGTGAATGCGTGTGTGTGTGTGTGTGTGTGTGTGTGTGTGTGTGTGTGTGTGTGTGTGTGTGTACATTCGTATATGTATAATGTATATATATTGGTCGGACGACGCAACAGTGTCCTCACCCTCTCCGCCGTTGTCGTCCTAGGTCCGCTGTCGTCGTCGTCATCCGTACCCCCTACGGTTTGGGTCAAGTGTGTTTCGCCCACACGTGAAACCGATTGGCATTCCAATACACACACACACACACACACACACACACACACGAGCGGACACACTTACCGTACCGGTATAATAAATACGTATGTATATATTATATATATATGTGCGTGCGAGCATGTAAATGAACGACGTTATGATGAAAAATGGTCTCCGAAACACTAGTAGCTGCGTATACATAGGTTACTGTAATATATTACAATAAACGCTCGTCTCGTCGATTCCAGCGTTTATTACGCACTTACGCACTGATTGGATATTTTTCGTCAACCGCTGCACACGCGTACGCCGGGCGTGATGTAATGCACACACGGCACTGACCGGATCCGTCGACGCAGCAGTCAGCAGTTCCACAATCTCCGGCACGAGTGTACGTATTACAATGTTTATTATCCGTTCGACAGTCGTACGCTCGGCGAAAGTATTTTTAAATCACACGAGCGTACGGCACAATTATTCGGATTTCGTGCTCACAAATTTAGAAATGTACTCGAAAAAATAAAACGACCGTTTACCGTTGACGGGCGGACCGAAAGTTAAAAGCCGAGAAAGGATCTGTCGTTGTTGGCGCGCGGGGCGTCGTCGATCGCTCAGTGTGTTTAACCGTTCGAGTTGTCAGTGGTAGAACGATAAAGC
The DNA here is from genome assembly GCA_027580255.1 of Therioaphis trifolii. Classification (NCBI taxonomy): domain Eukaryota; kingdom Metazoa; phylum Arthropoda; class Insecta; order Hemiptera; family Aphididae; genus Therioaphis; species Therioaphis trifolii. The sequence goes on from CM050407.1 coordinate 4,813,232, forward strand.
CAAAAGAGAGTAGTTGAACACCAAGCCCTGCAACAGAGACGAGGGCAGACGATTCTTTTTGATCACTCAAAAGCTTATCAAATATTTAATGCTCGCGCACTGCTACGTGTATTCGATACACGCGCGTCATGTGTTTAAAGGTCAACTCATCTCAAACGTCGCGGTCGTTTTTAACCGGCGTAAACATAATCGGGAAATCGAGGAACCGAGAGGATTCCGTACGTTTTTTCCTTCATATTTACCCTACCTGAAAAACACAGAAAGACACATTAAAAGAGACTGGTCCGTGACCTCATATAAATCGTATTATTTTTATAAGATCATTATTAATCTTACACGATTCTGTCTGTGAAGGTCACCGGTGACCCTGACTGTGTGTTGCCCATGGATATCTTCCCTCGATCGTGTCGTTTATGTTAATAACATTGTTTCCTTCACGACGAGTTTACTTATTGTCATATTTTCTAAAACGGATTGTTAATTTTCTTTTCTTTTTTTAAATAATAATAATACATTTCTTTATTGCTATAGTTTAAATGTCAAAAAAATACAAAACACAAAGAGAGTCACTATAGTATTGCTCTTCGCCGAGGTAAAACCTCTTTTATTTACAAAGTTCCCGCGACACATTATTATAATACCATCGTGTTGCGTCACAACTAGGGTTGTAAATTTGAAATATTTTACATGAAAAATTTTTTTTTTTTGTACGTTTGAAATAGTGACTGTTAAATGTCATTTAATCAGTTGATATTGTATGATATCGTTTTGGTACAATGTTTGGAGTTTCCTATTTAACGTGGTATAGTCCATCAGATGACTATAAATAGCCAATAGGTAATTTTATGATAATATATTCTTCTAATAAGTAATAGTTCTAATCGTCTGTTATTTATTTACATTTTACTAGTCTTCGAATAATATATTTATATAATATGAATTCAGTCATTTTATTTTTAAGCATTTAACATTTCCAGATGCTGGTATAATATTGCGACGTGTTTCATCATATTTACAATACATTCTATAAATATGTGCTCAACTTTTAAACTCACTAAGTACCAATATATTTTTTTGATGAGAAACTTATGCAATAATGTGATAGCTGTTGAGTAATGGAACTACTGGCAACTTATATATAAATTCATGTATATTTTGTAAAATTTCTTCAGGTGTTTCAATGACTATTGGTCTGTTACCTCCTTAATCAATTGTTTACAAATTATAATAACTATAAACTATTATGGTGTTAATTGTTAATTTATATGAATCAGTTTTTATTTCTATTTAGTACAATTAATAATACAAATAGAATTCCATAATAAATAAAACATAAAGCGTTATATTTCTTACTGAAATGAAACAAACATTTTTTTTTATCAAAATGAAACAAAATTTTTATTTTTCACTCAAATTAAATTAAATAAATGAAATAAATTTCATGTAATTTTACAACCCTAGTCACAACTACACACGGTGAGCTGACGTCAAACGCTGTGTGTGTGTGTGTGTGTGTGTGTGTGTGTGTGTGTGTGTGTGTGTGTGTGTGTTTAGAATATATAGACGTGCTCTTTCCTCGATAAAATATTCGTAAAATTTCGTTCGCACCGTCGTCGACCGTCTATAGTGGATATCGCCGTGGATATTGATATTTCGTTGGTCGGTTTCGGCAAAACGATTTTCGCGCTTTATGACGCCACAAAGCGACGACCGTTGTTCGCGAGCATATATTAGGTATATCATAGACTAAACTAAACATTTGTGTAAAGTCAGGCCAAAATACTTAAAAATGTCCCCTCTCCGCTTCAAAAAAAAAAAAAAAAAAATCGACAATTCAAATTTTGATGCTCACAGCTATGTTTTTTATATAAATATTTGATATATCTACACGTCTTTAATAAAAATAGTCACAATATCACAATGTATTGGAACTTAGGTATACGGGAAATGAAAACTCATGATATAAATATTTGTTTCACAAAAACAATTGAGTCGTAATTTTTCAACTTTTAACTCTTGTAAAAAATAACTTATCAAATTGAGCTTTATAAAACTTAGAACATAGATAAGAAAATTCGCCTAGTCAAAAATCTGAAAATGGACACTGTTTACTGGACGAATAAATTATTTAAAATTTAATAACAATTTGATTGAAAAAATCGCTATGTACCTACTGTGAAAATAATAATTCACGTTAAAATTCAAAAAAAATATTTTTAAAAAATTCAAAAAAAGTATGAAATAAAATCGTAGCAGTTTTTGAGATTTTATCAGCATTGTTAGAAAACTACCTACACGAATAGGATAATGTATAAAAAAAAACACACACACTCACAAATTATTGTGATACCAACACAAATTTGAACAAAATCTAATTTACGATAAAAAAAAATCAATATTTTGCGTTATAAACTAGAATTATCATTAAATTTAATTGTCTTATCTGTATTTTAGTTTTCTTTTAAATGTAATTGTTTTTTCAAATATGTCCCTCATCTGTATCATTTCCAGGGTCTTGTCTGCATTGGGTCAGGCCACGGTCTGACTGGCCTGACCCGTAGTTTCGCCTATGTATTATATACATATTATTTATGAACGTCTGAACACAGGAAACCGCGTCACGCGTCGTCGGGGAGATTACGGACTGGCGCGCGCTGCTGCTGCTGCTGCTGGATGGATTCGACGTCTGCGAGTGGCAGCTGTGCTGCCAAACACGCGTCGTGCTTGTCGTTGTACCATCGCGTGCGTACGATTTTATGATAAAATATATAAAATATATATAAATATGCGTAGCGGTATGCCGGGTGAGAGCGGCGGTGAGAGGGACGTCGCGAAGGCGAATGACGTCGTCGTCGCGGAAGTCGTGCCGCGGAGCAGAAGCGAAGGATAAAACGCGACGAGCTCGCGAGCTCGCGCGAACAGGTGTAAAAAAAAACGGCCGCGCGAGAATATCCTCCCGACGTCTAATCGTCTGTGACCGCGGTGTCTCGTCTCGTCTCGGCCGCAGCCGCCGCCGCCGTCATTAAACACGATTATTGTTTATAAGGAAACCGCGCCGGGGTACGTTTCTATGACCCGCAGCAGACACGACTGTTTTGTTTTTCGGCGGCGTGTACGAGAGGTACACACACACACAGCCAGCAGTCTCCCGGTGATTAGTTCGGCTGTATTATTATCATTACCATTGCGTTATTATTATTATTATTATTATTATTATTTTCGTTGTTGTATTGTTCTTTACGTCGCCGACGACGACCCGGTGTCAATTAGTACATTCATCAGCGTGTGCAGTACAAAAAAAAAAAAAAAACCGCTGCGACGAAGACGACGACGACGACGACCGCGTGATATCCTCTACGCCAGCGGTTCTCAACCTTTTTTCATTCGCGTACCCCTTGACCTAACACCACTATTGCACGTACCCCGAATTTGGAATATACATAATGGAAAATAATAATATTAATTTTAAAGAAAAACTCGAAAATATTTATTTGTTTCGATATTAGCTCGCGTCATATACAATTTGCATAAAAAATAATTATATCAACTTAACAGTTTAATTTTAATGTGAACCTTGAGCTTGTTTGCTCGAACTTAATTTTTTGAAATCTGCAGGTTCCACACGTGACAAATGAACTTACAGACAGTTTATTACGATACTTATTTTTTTATAAACGTGTACGTATAAATAAGGCCATTTCTACCAACACAGTGCTTGTGAATGGTAGCAGGACGTTGAATGCTCTGCATGATAACTCGGGATATTCTTCTTTCACATCAGCCCAAAAGGCGATAACAGATTTCTCTTCAAATGCTGCCTCGAGTGAAGAATCCGTTTTTAGTTCTATTAGTTTTTCTTTTTTTTTCTTTTTACTGATAAAACTGCAGACTTGAAATGGTTTCCAATAAAAGGGAATGCGATCCATTTTCACATTTAGGAAAGTATTTTTCAAAAGCTGCTATGAGCCCATTCAAATGTCGAATAACTTGTTTTTTGATGTCTTGTGATAGGATCATGTCAGTTTCATAGAGGAGAAATTGTCTAAAAATAATATACAAAAATTAATCTACTATTGAATTATCTAAATTTTATAGTGTTTATATTACCTATTATAAATATAAAACCATATCCCATTAATAATAACATATAATATCGCAGACTATTCGTACTGTAATAAGTATACAATTATTAAATTATTAAATTGTATTTCATTAATAGCAAACTATTTCAGTTACATTAAATTTCACTTTTTTCGCCATTATTCGATTTTTTTTCCGCGTACCCCTTGATATCACGTCACGTACCCCAGGTTGAGAACCGCTGCTCTACGCGAGGCGTTTAGATCGCGTCGACGGCGGCGGCGGCGGCGGCGGCGACGATGATCGACGAATATTCACCGGCAGACCGACTGTAAACGCGGCGGCATAACGTTTATGTTATAATAACACGTAATGGTTAAAATGATCGACGGATTCTCACGATTCAGCGCGCCGATCGAACAACACACACACACACACACATACGTACGAATTTACATATAATTGCACACGAGCGGCCGACGCGATCAGTGTGTTTTATACTGTACACACACATACGCATACACGTGCATATTATACATTATGCGTACGACGCGCGTGTCGTCGAACCCGCGCGCGTATAAATGTATAATTTTTCGTTTTCGTTTTAAACGTTTTCGGCTTGGATGTTATTTGATATTTATAATAATTATTTACGGTTTTTTTTTTCTTTACCATTCCCGTGTTTACGACTGTAGTAGTGGTCGTATTGCGCTGCCGGTAGTCGTGTGTGCGATCGGAGGAGCCGTCGGTCAATAATTTAATAACAATGATCGACAAAACGGCGACTGGCGTGCCGTGATCGAACGAAATCTCGCGCCCCCCGGCCTATATATCTCGTATTTATTGATGGGCGCGCACACACACACACACACACGCAATATATACGTGCGCTCGACTATAAAGTGTGTGTGTGTGTGTGTGTACGTTTTTCCACCCACCGAAAAGGAATGGTAATTCGTGTTTTCCAATACCTACGAGTTATTCTATAATAACGGCCCGTGTTTTTTTTCTTCAGGTATACGCACGGCAGCAGCAACCCGCGATTATCGAATAAAACGGTTTACGATTAAAATACGTTTTTGGCTACGATTAAAATTCTACGATAATAATATTATGCGTTTGCGTTTCGATTTGATTTTTTTTATTTGATATTTTTTTCCTCCTTTTCTTCTCCCCCGATCGAATTCGTTTCGCGCTCGAGGCGATGCTTCTGTAACCGACCGATCACGAAATCACGCGTTTTTTTTTCTTCCTCTTCGTGCCTTCTTTATTAGAGAATATACATATTACAAGCGTGTTATTCGACGGCGACTACCCTCGCATTCTTCTATGATGATATGATAAATAAAAAAAAAAACATAAAAAATAAAAACGAAAGAATATAATTGTTTAATTATCGTGCTAAACCATACGGCGGCGGCTGCTGCAGCCAGCGATCGGCCGTGGGGGCCGAATGGAATCGGAATGTAGTCGGCCGCATACCACCATCATCTCATATCTCGACAGTGCCGTCCGTTGGGGGTCCGTTCTCAATGCGGTTTGATTGATTTGAATACGTATACATGCGCCGTCGAAACGATTCATAACACGTTTCGGATAATAAACGACGTGTACGATGTGTCCGTGCGTGCGTGTGTGCGTGTTGTAGGTGTGTGTGTGTGTGTGTGTGTGTGTGTGTGTGTGTGTGTGTGTGTGTGTGTGTGTGTGTGTGTGTGTGTGTGTGTGTGTGTGTGTGTGTGTGTGTGTGTGTGTGCGTGTGTGTGTTAGTGTGTGCGTGGTGCCGTATTCGCGGGTTAAAACACATTTTGACGGACGTCATCGGAACGAGCATAACGACCCACGACTTGGAAGGGTAGCCGTCCGGACGACGCGTCGCATTCGACGAGTGTAAAAAATTAAGCCCCCGAGACGATCAACCCTCGTCCTCTCTTACCCGCACCTATAATACAACGTGGTCTGCAGGCATCGTCTCACTCACGGGCACCGGGTTTCCCAAATTTCAAGGGGTGCCTAAAATCCTTAGATATTAATAAATGTCAATTTAAATAAATAATAATTTTTTTTCAACATAAATTGTTACCTTATTTAATACGACCTTTTTTCATATTATATTAAAACTTTTAAATACATATTAATTATTATACATAAAATTATTTTCATTTCATATACGTATGTTAGGAACGAGTTATCAAAACATCCAAAATATATTGTTGTCATAAATATTATACAACGAAAAAATTATAAACGTATTAAATTACGTATTGCTCTATCTTTTTATTTCACGGGGTGCAGAGCACCCCATAGAATGATTCATGGGGTGCTTGAGCACCGCAGCACCCCAATAGTCGGCGCCCATGGTCTCACTGCACGGCGGATTACGGTGTGGAGGTACTAACCGAAATCGGTTTTCAGTCAAGTCGGCCGTTCGGTTCTCACTGTTCTCGGCGACGACGCGCGCGCAGAAACACCGCCGCCGCCGCAGCGGTTATGGTGACATCGTCGTGCGTACACGCGGTCGGTTCGTAACGGCCGCGCCAATTATTATTATTATCAAACTGTCCGTCACAATCTTTTCGACGTTGACCGCCGCACGTCGACGATCCAAAGGACACCGTATACGGTTTCGATATCGTAAACACGATATTATAATCGTGTGTTTTTCTCATTGCAATTTATTTGTAATAATTACATACGATTCGATTTAATTCGGCATTGGTCTCGCCGCTGCGAACAAGGCCGAGCAAAAATACATACATACATATATATATACGAGTGGATACGAAAACAATAATGACAATGGATATTATACGTACCTATTTTATAATACAAATTATAATTAGTGTCTATAACACAGTCCTTGTATGATATATTTATGGTTTATTTTTTTAAATAATATTTAAATCTAATTTGTTATCATTTACCGTAACGCGCGCACACGTTTAATATAACGCGTGATTTAAACGACTCATTCGTTTCTGTATTCTTCTATGATGATGCCGAAGCATGTTTTCGAAAATAACTGCTCGCCCGTGTCGTGTAATAATATAATATAATATACATATATATATATATACGACGCGTGTTCACCCATTACATTTAATTAAAACGTTTGCTATGATTTATAATAAAATACTTTAACTCACACGCTCTCGCGTGGTACGGTATACGCGTTATGTTATGAAGGATAGCCTTTTTAAAAAAGCAAATTAAAAAATGCGTGCCGTAATATGTAGATTTGTTATGGACCGTCTGGCCCGGGCCGTGCAGTGCGTCGAAGAATTCAATCTATCTGTTTAATTAGGTGGGTTCTTAAACATATATAGTTTTTTTCTTTCGGACGCATAAATTACAGACATTCTTTCATTGGGTTTCGTTTAGGTATTTTAGTGACTAACGCATATCATTAATAAAAAAAAAAAAAGTATAATTTACAGTCACTGGTTTTCTATTATTTTGTTTTTTTTTTTTTTTTTTTTTTAATTCTCAAATGTTTATATATTTATGCATCACGGTCCAATCACGTTCGGGCCACACACAATATTAAAATACATTATTATATTTTATAACAATAATAGAAGGTGTCGGTCATTGTTTAAATCAAGAATTTAATCATATCGGTTTGAGTTAAGACAATGAAACTTAAAACAATCTGTAAATTACGATTGTTATGTAATCTAAGCAAATGATGAATCGAGATCAACTATTATATTATAATTATTATTATTTTTATTATTGTTACAACTTTTTTGTTTTTTTTTGATTTTTTATTCTTTCTACAAAATTCTATTTTTAAAACGATTTTAACTGTACGTATTATTTTAACGTAGTATTCGGATCAGAATAATAAAATATTATTTTCAAACAGTATGTGTAAAGGTTTTTTTGAATTCCACACAAAGTTGTATACTTATACCAAGTCTGTATATCAATCAAATTGTGACGTGAAAAACAAGTTTTACTTCCATTTTAAAAGTGTTTCATAGGTTACTCCAATTCAAACAATAATTTAATTTCTCAAGTTCGAGCTGATTATTTGAATTTTTAACCTTTACCTTGGTTTTATCGCGGATACTGTTCATCTTTGGCATCGCATTTCGAGCATCCGTGGACAAACTGGTCTAGGGATCCAAAGAGCGTATTTTAATCGTCGACAAAAGTATGCGAAATCGTAAAACCATGCAAAATACCCGTCTCGCTTGTATGCATACGAACGCGTGCAGAATCTAAAAACGCGTTCTAACCGCACAGAGTACCTGGAAAAAAATAATACGAAAGTATGTCGTTTAAAAATGAACAAGATAAAAATGCGCTCTCTAAGGCGTCGTTAAATATTCGAAGAATGGTATTATATCGTACCTAGTGTTATTTCTCTGTTGTACCTATACGTGTATATAAGTACGATGGGTAGGTATGCTACCAAAACACATATTACACACACACACTCATATATGCGCGTGCAAATAATATTATTATTATTACTTCAGTCTGTAGAATACATACACACACACACACACACATCCCTATTTCTATCTATGATTATATACCTAGTCTATACTCTATACGGTCAAACGATCCGTGTGTTGTACTGCACGCGCTCGAGTAATATAATATACACGTATATAAACACACGCACACGGCCACACTCAGCAGTGCATACATTACGAATCGTCCGTAATATATTAATACGTACCTATATTTACTCGAACGCGTGATTTTATTATTTTTTTCCCATCGGATTCCTATTCTTTCCTTCCGTGCGCGCGCGTTTGTGTATATTTATGTGGTTGTGATACGGAGTAGGTGTGTGTATACGGTTATTATCTTCACGTCACACTTCACACACACACACACACACACACACATAAACGCCTAGATTGTCTAAACCAACTACGCGTAAAGAAGTACTATACGGCTGTGATGCAGTTGGATTCCGAAATTCCAATTTTATACACTAACGATTTTGTACACCGTGCACAAAATATAATATTGAAAATCACGTAAATACAATAATAATAATACAAAAAAAAAAAATCAGTTTTCTGTTGGTAAAATATGTGTCACGATCACGAGATGAACTCGTAAATTGATTTAACTAATAAAATATTGATTGAAAAAAAAAATGATTTGTCATATTCAAACATAATAATAACAAAAAGTCTCCAATAAATATACGTATATTTTATCTAGAAGCTTCAAAATCTCTGTTACATATTACTATAGCGTATAATCTACAATAAACTAGAGTCGGGCTACGACTAATTAGTGTACTGAATCTTTAATTTATCTCCAGTATATCTTTGGTGGAGATTTAACGAGAGAGGACGATGAGTATAGATCGTCTCGTCAGTCCAGTCGAATGTACGGTAAAACGTAACGCTGTCGTAGTCGTGTAAAAATAAGAAATATTTTCGACGAACGTACGCTTCTTCTTCTTCTTTTTTGGTTTCGGCCATTCAAGACCGTACCTCTAGATAAACATACCGTCACCTATCTCTGTACTCTGCTACTTCCTGCCAATGACTCTCCGACTCTACTGTTTCAGCGTCTCTCTTAACGAAATCCTCCCATCTTAAACGCGGTCTTCCAAGAGGTCTCCTCCCGACTGGGATTTCCTCTAATACTCTTCTTATTAATGAGTCATGCTTCCTCCAGGCATGTCCAGCCCAAACTAGCCTTCTTTTTTTTATCTCTTCCGGTATCTCTTCCAGTCGCTGAAAAAGGGATTGCAGCTCATTATTGTGTAATTTCCTCCATTCATACGTGAGAACATCAGAGTATGTCCCATACGTTTTCCTGAGTATTTTTCTCTCAAACACTGCCATCCTTCGTTCTTCAGTCTTTCTCAGAGGCCGTGTTTCTGCTCCACACAGGACAATTGGCCTTAACAAAGTCAAGTACATTCTAACTTTTAAGTTTTTAGAGATTGCTCTTGATCTAAAAATTTTACCAAGTCCAAAGAAACATTTACTAGCTGCTTGTTATCTCATTGAAATTTCTGTTTATATGTTGTTATCTTGAGTTACGATTGATCCTGAGTATTTGAACGTCCACTCAGACGTTCTGTAGAACACGCGTCTGTACGTTTGCCACACTACTAAATACGACCCGTCTCCCGCAGGCGTTTCGCGTGAGCGGATAACGGAAGACCGGGACCGCGGGACGCCCGGAAACTGCTGTTGCATTCGTCGTATAATATCGTACGCGTTACTAAAACTTCGTGCCGGCTGACCGGTGAAAATCTCGCGGCGAAACGGATCGCGTTTTGTTTCACTATACGGTTTACAACTTGTTGCGCGGCGAACGACGACCCGAGATCACTGTACAGCAGACCAAAGCTTCGTCCCGAACGACCCCGAGGGTTTCGCGGCACGTGTTTGCAAACACAAGCGTCTCGCGAAATCAACTTAATCATAATCCACGCAATAATCGTTGATCATCGTCTTTGAATTATCGACAATCGACAATATTATGACAGTCATCGGCTTCAGTGCCTTAGACTCGAGACTATATCATCTGGACCCCTAGTGAATCAATATAGGGGTAACTCTTGAAGAGTTATAAGAATGTGAACATGTGAATTGTAATAGAGTGATTTTATTAAAAAAAAAAAAAAAATATGGTCCAGTACGACGATTAAAAGCTCTGAGACTCCCCACAAAAGTTATTCGGAATACTTTCACCGAGTATTTCGGTAAATTTATATAAATTTAATAATAATAATAATAATTTAATAATAATAATTTATTATAATTTAATTTAATTTATTTATATTTATAATTTATATTTATTTATTTATTTATTTGTATTTTTTTTTATAAAAAAAAAATAAACCGAATGCTATATGGCAGCGGTTCCAAAACTTTTTTTTCGGGTGCCCTTTTAGGGGCCCCAAGTTAGCCACGGTGCCCTGCTGTATATAACATAAAAGATAGATGAAAAAAATGACTAATTGATAACCAATTTTATTAATTTTATTAAACTTAATACAATCTAAGCATTCTAAGCTACACAGCTAATTTAATTATAAATAAATACATTTTAAACTTAAAAAAAGATAAATAAATAAAAATTATTGTCATTATGATTATAATTATTATACAAAAATATTAAAAATGAAAAATATTCTCATATGATTGTATCTGAAATTACATTTATGTATTCAATTATAAGGTTAAAATTAGAATGTCCGAATATACAATAGAAAAGATTACATTATTTGTTATAAAGTTATTATGAAAAAAATTAAATAAAAAAAAAATTTAATTTAATTTAAAAAAAAAAATCTATACATTTTTAACTATTTTTTCTGACCCTAGACCTCGGTGCCCTATCAAAGTGCTCGCGGTGCCCCTGTGGCACCGCGGTGCACAGTTTGGGAACCGCTGCTATATGGTGTTTTGTGATAATGTAATTGAATATATTTTGAATATTTTTATTCGAATACTCTGGTGGGAAATTGGAATTAACGACATTTAACAATAACGTTGTGTTTCGACGACAAACGTCGATTAAATAAATATGTAATATATGATTCATGCACGCGTGTTTATAGAGTGAGTGCACAACAATACACGCGTTGAACGACTTTGGATCGAGTGCGTCTTAAAGTAGTTTATTTTGAGAGCGACGTGCACTACATCGTTCGATTGAAGTGTGCGTCTACGATCGATGTTGTAGGATACGTACTAAGGACGACGACGGATCCAGAAGATCCAAACGGATTTCGATCGAAACTCACGTTCGACAACGTTTGCGTGACAATGTGCTAGTCGAGAGTAGAAAAATCGCGCGGCGTGTATAGTCTGATTTGTCGCGTGCTTTGTCCGGCGTCGCGCGCGCGCCCGACCACTCGATTTTAACCGTAAAAAACAAACCCATAATATTACGATGTGCACACATAAAATATCGTGTGCGTCTGTCCCGTACTGATTTAAAGAACGATAAAACGGTGTTTTTTGTTTTACGACGACGTGGCGTAAAACACGTGTATGTGCAGCGTATATATACATACGCAGTACATCTATTTGAAGTGTACAGTGTACACCAAACACACACACACACACACACACACACGTACGCACGCATTCAAGTTACTCCCGTTGAATATCTAATTGATATCTAATGTAATAATCGTTTCGTTTTCTGTTTGTTTTCATCGCGTCAACTACGTACGTCCGTCGACGCACACGCATACACGTAAAATTATTATTATTATTATTATTATATTATTATACAGTATATCGTACAATTTTGTATACAACACTTGTGTGTGTGTGTGTGTGTGTGTGTGTGAGTGTGAATGCGAGTTCTCGCGTATAGTGGCAGCGGCGTCCGCTCAGGGAAACGCCGCGACGGCTATAATGCTGCGGGTGAGAATACGTAATTATACGCGTGCGTTTTTACCTCACACGCAGACGAGTTGCGGCGTAAACGCGCAAGCGGGTGAGTGAGTGAGTGTGAGTGAGTGAGTGAGTGTGTGTGTGTGTGTGTGTGTGTGTGTGTGTGTGTGTGTGTGTGTGTGTGTGTGTGTGTGTGTGTGTGTGTGTGTGTGTGTGTGTGTGTGTGTGTGTGTGTGTGTGTGTGTGTGTCGTCGCGTATAGTGTAATTACGACGTCATATCGTATTTAAAAAATACGAAATAATTACCCGTTGTTGCGTTTTTCTCACGTTATGATCAACACTCGTACGGACGAAAAACAAACACAAAGGACTACCTGTGCCCACCGTGTTATAATACTTGCGCCGTACACAGACGGCGTGTATGCGTATAATGTGATTATGTTACAGCGACGGTTTTGTTTCCATTAGTTCGAATTCATTAAAACATTAACGTACAGCTGTGGCGATAAAATCGTCACACTTTATAAAATCTGTAATTTATTTTTAATGTTTTTATTTCGTAACGATATGTTTTCGTCGTAGGTACGTGCGTACACAAGGAAAATGTAAAAAAAAAAAAAAAAAATAATAATAATAATAATTATAATAAATAAATAAAAACAAACACACACGACCCCGTGTGCACGCGTTTCTGGTGTCGTACGTACGTATACATATAATATATATACGTATAACCATACAGCCGCAGCACTCACGGAGGAGTGTTGCGTTACATTATGCGTTGTGTTTTTTTTTAATGTATAAAACTCAAACATAAAATCACCTATTCGGAATATAATACGTTGTACGCGTGTAATATAAATAGATGGTACCGACAGTGTACGTGCGCGCGCGCGTCGTGTTCATTAGAATAACACGACGAGGAAGATAATAATAATTGCGCGACGGGCGAACGAACGGTCGGAAGAAATATATTATTGAACAATTTTTATTCATTTTTTTTTTTTTTTAACGCTTTTTCTCCGTACGAGATTAACATAAATTACTTGTAAATTAATTTTATTTAACATTTCGTTTTTAAATACGTTAAACGTTACATACTAATTATTATAAATCAACGAGTCCAACGGCCGCGCCGGTCACATAAATAACCACGGTGACTTGTGTCGGACAGCATACGACCATATAGTGTATATATAATATGTGTGTCTACGCGTAACTGTGTGTGCGTGTGTGTATGTGTGTGTTTGTGTGTGTGTGTGTGTGTGTGCGTGCGTGTGTGGATCGTGTACACGGCACTTTTTAATGGTATAATCACTTGATATAGATGTATCCGATGTGGTATCGAGTCCTACGTCGGTACAGAATTATCGCGTTGAAACTATAGTGTCGTGGATGATGATATTGTTGCGTTTTGTTCAAAAACGTTGACCGCGTCCACCGCGGATCAGACGCAGATTCAAAAGAGAGAGGCGATTTAGGGCGACCGTCGTCCTAGAATCTGGCAAATTCTAATATGGCTCAAAACGAGTTTAATTATTAACTATATATAATTATTTATTTATTATTATAATTGGTTTGCAGCGATAAATTCGTAGTAAAAGGCGCCGGTTATCTATACATATACCATATAGTCGTTTTATTATGATTAGATACCTGATATATACGGATTTCATTACATTAACAGAAATCCGATACGAGTTAATACTGATTTTGACGACGTAGCAGACAAGTTCACAAAAACCAAATAGACGAAAAGATATTGTATGATATTAAATTATTATTGTTGTAATTATATTATTGTATTAAATGTGTGAAATGTGTAAAACAGATTTAAACGAATCGACAAATGTGAAACCTGATTATATACATATAGATTAATTTGATTTGTTTTTTTATTCATATTTCCATGTATATTATTATTCGTTAATAATCACCCTCTAGCAATGAGCCTGGAACTTTATGCGCTTAAAGCCAACTTAGATACTTCAGACTGTTTATCATGAGAAAACGGGCATAAAACTGAGCATAAAATTCAAAATATGCCCTATTGCCCGATAAGTGTGCGTTGGGTAATATACGTAAAAATTGAATTTTTTTCCCAATAGGCTCATGTCGAAACCGAACCGCGATGCCCTTCTCCTCCCCTCATTCCATACGTATTTCTGGATCCCCCGCCTGTGGGGGGTACGACTGCACGTTGCTGCACCGTGGACCGTCAACTCACCGTGTTGCCGTGCAAACGTTAATGTGATTAAAAAAACAGTTCAAAATATTCGACGAATCGAAAATCATTTTTACGAGGCGTCGTGATTATCAACTTACACGCTACAAAAAAACACACACACACACACACACACACACACACACACACACGTGTCTGATTACGCCGGACGACGACGGTTCATGCCTAAAGAGACCATATATTTTTTTAATCAAAACGAGACAACATAAAATCAGAATTATTTGTTACAAACAAATATTTTTAATTTGATGATATTACTAGCAAATTTCTGTGGTACTTATAATGTTTTTAAAGGACAAAAAAATTAAATTAACTTATTACACTTACTAGGTAATTAACTCACTATAAACAAAATGTTTTCGTGTAATAATTAAAAAATAAAATACTTGTATGTTTTTCTAAAAACGATATTTCGTCAAAGAACATTTATTTTCATTATTTTTTTTTGTCTACTTTTTGAAAACGGGACATTTTAGCGTCCCGAATATTTCCCAGGGGACAACGGGACAGAGATTCAAAAAACGGGACTGTCCCGTTCAAAACGGGACGTATGGTCACCTTATTCATGCCGCAGTCGTTGTACACTTGTACGCACGTGTGCCTACATAACTGGAACGGCGTGAAAAAACGCGAGCGCACGAAACAAATTATCACGCGAATAATAACCGAAATGAAATTCGATAGGTGAGTCTTATTATTAGCCGCGCGGGTGTTAAACTCTATACTTTCCGAACGACCGTGTGTGTGTGTGTGTATCTCGGCAAACACTCGACGTTGTGTACAGAGCAGTTGTAGTGTGCGTTTTTTTCAATTGTGTTTATGGTAAAATGATTCGCGCGTGCTATTAAATCAATTAGTTTGCTGCCGAAAATCCGAGCCCGCCGTATTTTTTGACGTAACTTTTTTTTTTTTATTTATTTATTTACCTTATAAATACGTACATATATGTACGGAATATATTATGTGTATCTACTCCTATAAGCCGTAGCTTGTGATGGAGCAGAGAGTTACATTCCAATCGATATTTAACATAAAATCAAATACATTTTATACACCACGATAAATAAGAATTAGAATAACAAAAAAGATAATCAAAATGATAGATAAAAACCGACTAATTATAGTAACATTTTATACAAAGTGTTAAAATAAATTCAAGAACTAAGTTTTTAATTGATAGTAAATAAAAGTGGCTGGGATTGTTGTTATTATTATTATTATTATCATCGCAAATTGAATGTTATGATATCTATTACGCCGAGCACGGGCGTATCGAATACGAACAGGAGCGAGTTCAAGAGGCCGCAAAATTGAGCAATTATTTTTATTTATTTTTTTTTTAAACAAACTGTTAGATCACACACGCAGATACCTACGTATTTTTAATTTGTGTAAACGAGTGAGATTACGATTTTGGACGGCACGCCGCCGTGTACTCACGTTAAAACGCGTACATTTACTATCGGTCTATTATCGTGTTTAAAACGCGTTAATTTTGAAAATCGCGCTCACGGAACACCGGAGTAAAAATATTTCGAAACGACGACGCGCGAAAATTCTGTTTTTCGTCCGTGAGCCGTAAATGACTACACGGTAATTAATTGTCGCACGGAGTTTTAGACTACGGAGTGCTTTGACTCGGTACGATAATCGTTTTGATTTCGAACGGCGGCGCACAATACGCCTGAATCGATTTGAATTATCAAAACCGATGTTTACTCCGTTTTTAATCATTAATAAAACTGCACGTGTCGAGTAGACGCAGCCTGCAGCAACAGTAAACAACAGCGGCGATAACGTATGCAAATCTGTCATAACATAGAGTAACGAATAGGTTTTTTTTTTCATATAGGATATAACATCAACTTTTACGCGTACGTACGAGATGACATAGGTATTGTAAAACAGGAAAAAACATTTGAAGAAAGAGAGTATAATCTCGGTAAAGATCTCGCAAAAATTCAAAAATATTTAAAAGCCTGTCAACGTATCCTGAATGCTAGTACCTAAGTCAACTGCGATCGCCTTCCACTTGAATTTTTTACTGCAGCCCTTCGAACGTTTTTCAAGATTTTTAAAATCACGTAACATTGAAGTTATACAAGCCTTTCTGAAACAGATTTTAGAAGTATAAACAATTTTACTCGAAAAATAATACTATATAATACTATATAATACCGGTAGCCCTAATATATTTTGTGAGTAGACATGTTTGTTTATAAAAATTCGAAAGAACAACATTTTCCCTGATTAATCGATACAATTTCGAATGCGAGACAATTCAAAACATCCAACCTCAATAAGTATTTTTGATTTTTTTTTTTTTACTTTTAACAATGTTTATTTTGACGTGGCCCTCGATAACCTAAATCGGAAAAAATATGGCCCGCGTCACTTGAAACGCTGCTGACCCCCGCGAATTAATAATTTTGTTGTATATTGCAGCGAGGTCTATAGGAACGGTTATCGTGCGGTATAATTGGCGGGCCGAAACGTACAACCGACAAACGGTGAAAACACACGTGAAAACGTGACGACGTGGACACGATGTTTACAATAACAACGAGAATATCGCACAGGCGTATTATAATGTACACTTTAAACGTTCGAATTAAAATCGGCGTAACGGTAAAACCTCGTAAAAATTGTCCGTCCCGTACACTATGGACAAGTCGAACGCCCAGCAAATAATAGTTTCGTTTAGTCATTTCGTCCGAACAAAATAACGATCCAATAACACGGCCGTGTGGTGTGTTCGCGCGGACGGACGGACGATAAGTATCGCGACGGCGGCGGCGGGCCCTGGCCCGTGCAAGTGCGCGCGTATGGCTGTTATTATAATGGTATATTGTTGCCGTCGTGTATCATTATATAGTTGTACGGTCTCGTCGGAAACGAGGAATAGACTAAACGGTCGAGTTTCCCAAAGACCGCGGCGCGATGCCAGAGACGTTTTTCACGGTTTTCAAAACGACCGAGTTATAATAATAATAATAATAATAATAATAACAATAATAATGAGCGCATAACCTACACGGCGATATCGTATATATATATTATTACATACACGTATACGAACGCACCGGTGTTGATAAATGGGTGTACGCACGTAAAAATTGGTCCGGGACTCGGTGCCCTCGGATGCTGTGCGTGAGATTCGATGGAATGCGGCTATGACGGTCGTCGTCGTTGTTATTATTTTTATTATTTTTATTAATTATTCTTCCATCCCCCCTTGATAATGAAAACAAACCTGCGCGGCGGCCAGACACAGTATTATTATACATTATACACTCGCCGCCGGACCGGCGGCTGCGGGCGTAGGGGAGGAGGCGACGGAGCACGCGTTTTAGACCTATATACGTGTGAAAGGAAAATTAATAATTAGAGTGTCGTTAATGAGGTGCGCACGATAAAACCACCGTGAAGAACAAAGACTCTATGAAAAAAAAAAAAAAAGGAACAAAATCATATATATAAAATACAGTATACAATGGTCATCCGTGCGCCCGTCTATACACTGCTGCTGTTACACCACCACCACCAGCTAGTACATATAAATTTTTGTTCCTTTCATTATTATAGTTTTTTTTTTTTTTTTTGGTAGTTATTATATTATATTATTGTGGTTTTTCATTGGTCTTTCTGTCTCCGTCTCTCTCACGAGCGTGCCTGTGTGTGCCTGTGTGTGTATGTGTGTGTGTGTAATGTCTATGCAGTGCGTATGCGCGCGCGACCATAAAATAATGATTAATAACCGACCGCGAAGACGCGCGACGTACGGATAGTAATAATAATAATAATAATAATAATAATAAAGTAAAAAGAAAGAAAAAAAATTGTACACATACATACATACGCACGTATCGTTGGGAAAGATGGAAAAAACGTGTATAATAATATAATGAAAATCGATTGGTCCGGAGGCTGTGAAGATCAATTCCAGTAGCCGGACCACGGCCCGCGGCTCCATGTCTAATTGCAGAACAATGCTCGTCGTTGTCGTCGTGTACCAACTACTGCTTAGACTATGTGAGTATGTATATAATAATATGTATGAGTGTGTGTGTGTGTGTGTGAGTGCGTACACGCGTATATTATGACGACGACGACGACGACGACGAGACCCGTCTATACTGGCGGCAATCAACGTCGTCGTCGTCATTATTATTATTATTATTATTATTATTATTATTATTGGAACGCCTGCACTATACTCGTATGGTGTCTCGACCACCTTATACGCCGGATCACGTTGATGTTGAAAAAATAATAATTATAATTACTACTAGACGCGAGTACCTATTACGGATCGACGCGGTGCGACGTAGGTAATCGTTGTGTTGTGTTCACGACGTGCTACGACCGAGTGCACAGAGTGTTCTTCTCCCGGTCACCTATACGCGGAAAGTTTCGGTTTTTGCGGTTTTTTTTATTCGTTTAGCGTACAGAGTATATAAAAGAAACACCGCGACGTTTTACGAAAACAACACGTCCGAAGTTTTTGTCGTCGATCCTAAAAAACAAAAAAAAAAAAAAAAAAAAAACAAAAAAACGTGATGGGCGGACCGGCAGTTTTAGGCCAGGGGTGTGAATTCGATCAAGGGGTCCCGCGCGCGCGTTCGTATCTGCGACGGAAACGCTTTTGACTTTCACGACGAAGGTAGGGTAATTGCTCGGGAAGGAAATCGCCCAATTGCTGCAGTTGCGGCACACGAGAAGTCGTATTTTATATGTCAAACGCATGCACATTTGAGTACTACAAGCGTTTAAAATTCAAATTACCATATACGTTTTGAATGGAATATTATCGTTGTTATTGCGGAACAAGACGCTTTCAAATCGTCCCGAATACACGTGCGCAGGTGTGATTACCAAAATAAGTTAAAATAATAAATAAAAAATACACATCGTATTATATATTAAACACTCTGTCACAACAATATTTTCATAAAAAAGTCAATACGTATACACTATAATATAGTATATATACATGTATACGTGCATAACTGTAAATATATTTTTTTTAAATTTAATTTGAATTGATTTACGCGCATTGTAAAAACATTTGAAATGCATCATGCTTTCTAATCCTTCTGCACATATATTTATAATTTATATAATATACATGCCATATCCATAATTTCAAACGTCCTTATTTTATTTATTCCTAATGGCTGATGTTATTTTATACAAACTGTATACAACACACGACGTTCCATATTAATATACCATACGCGTAGCACAAACATTACCATATATACTTACATTTAATGTTTCCAAGTAAAAAGATTATATTGGTACAAGTTGATGTTTATTTATTCAAATTAAATACCTAATAAAAAAATAATGACGGTTTTATATCTATAAATGGCGGAATGAACGTGTCGATAATATTTATTTTTTTTTTAAACCAAAATTCAATTTTTCTGTAAGTTTTGAATTACCGATGTTTATTATGGAGCCCGTGGTTTTTTACATTATACCACATATGGTACTTTTCAAATAACGCGAATGACTGTTATAAATGCCTTTTAAGTGATCGCCAATTTTTTTCATTCTTTGAATGAACAGATAACAACATATACAATACACTAATGAGATAAAATGTTGAAATATGAATGAAATGTGTACTTTGATGTGCTTATACAAAGTATATTGATACTGATGTATTTTCTGAAAGTATTTTATTTCTATTTGTCTCAAAAAAAACGAGAGAATCAAACAAACCCTCACGCGTAAACGGCGTTGCTCGTACTAATCGACCTGTTAGCTGCTAGACGCTGGCGCACGGCTACTGTACTTGTTTTTAAATAAAACACGGTAAATATCGATATTAAATCATCTGATCAATATAAAGTACCAGGGAGGCCGATATCCGATCGTAAGATATCGTAGATCTCCGATATATTTATTAGTAAATAAGGTGCGGTTATATTTTACACTGTATTGTTTTTATGCAAAAAAAGTATGCTTATTTTTTTGTAAGTAGATTTTCGTTAATAAATAAATATTGTTCAGAAAATTATAGCATGCAAAAGTCACCTTTAATGTATAAACTTGATATGTTGTGTATTGAAATTTTACTATTTTTTACTAATTTGTTTTCGGAAATAATATTTGAAAAATAAAATCTTAAAATGTCAAGCGAATTTTTTATCTTTGTGTTTTTATAAATTTATATTTTTTTAGGGTATTATGAACAAAAATACCTTAAAGATTTTAAGGACGCTCTGGCCAATGAATTCCCCAACTAAGACATATACAGGTTGTTAGAGAAAAGCCTCAGGAATCAAATGGTATGGGTCTTATAGTCGATTGTCGTGCAAAATTTTTAAATATAAGGGTGCGAAGATAAATACATATTGCATTAGTCTTATGGGGAGAATTCATGAAGTTAATTATTTTTACCATGAAATCGCGAATTTCCCAATGCAGATAGTGATAAACTGAAAGTTCAAAGCTAGAAGAATTTATTGGTACTTTCCGAATATTTTTCCATAAAATAATTTGTAAACTGATATTACTTGATAAGTATATATACACGGAAGTTTGAATTTGAGTTTTGAATTTGTTCTTTTTGCAGACGTACTGTTTAATAAAATGTGTTTCATAAAATGTAACATTAAAAGATATTTACCATTAAATTTGTGAATATTATTTAAAAAATTGATTTTTTGAATTTTTAAAAGTACATTTTTTGTATCATTTAAATAGTTAAACGTGTATTATTTTTTTTTTATCACTCAACGACTGGCCGTCGGACAAGCTGAGGGTCCGATGCAGGGAGAATCTGGGGGCCCGATGCAGGGAGAACGCTACATGCAGGGAGAATCGAATTGTAGGTAACCAGAACCCAGAACGTCGCGTTGTCATCATCGCGGTCCCAAGAAAGGTTTTCCATTAGCAACGTAAAAAGATATTATGAACTATCACGTCGCGCGACGGTGATATGGAAGGGAAAGTTTGGGCGGCCACGTCTAGCCACCGTCCATTGCCGTACCGCGAACCCCACCCACAGATACTTTTACTATATAAAGATTTTTTATGAAAACTCATAGAAATGAAATTTTCTTGAAATTTTGACCAAGTCCATTGGATTCCTGAGGTCGAAAACTCTTTACGTATGAAATATAAGAAAAATCGTTAGAGCCGTTTTCGAGATGGCATGACTGGAAATAGGTACATACAATAATTCCTTGCTCGTTTTATAGTATAAGATACTATATGTCCACTTAAAATAAATAAAATGTATAACCTCATTGTGATACAAATTAATTAACTATCGACATTTAAATTCCAAAGACTTATTAAACAAGTCTTTCGTCCATTTTCGACCAATCAGTAAAGACGTCTTGTCCGACGAGTCGTTCGTCTCAAACGCTGTTCATAAAAATCCAACGATCGTCTATTCGATTAAAATAGAACGGACTTGTGAAACAAGTCCATCGTCTACAACGATATTTTAGAAAAACTTACGTTTCGTCGTTGAAAGAAAATTCATAATGTGTACAGTTTAACAATAATTAAATGTGCTGAAACGAATATAATCGCTTTTTGGACGCAATCGACAAAACAACGTTTTTTCACAGAACTGTAAAAACGAATGGTATTGATTACTCATAAATTAATACAATTGGTACACATTAATTATGTGCGTGTGTATAGATATTAAATCAACATTTATATATTTAAATATTAATTAATATTATACAATTATTGTGGTTTATAAGCTACCTTCGTCCTTCAGTGCATTGTCACGGTTTACGTTATGGACCACAATATATATACCTACACCAAATTATTATAATAATGATTAGAACGATTAGATATCTTATGTAACGATTTCGTATGTTTCTTTTTTAGGATTCAAACTTTGTAGTTTACGCAAACGTATACATTTCAAGCTCGAGTAAGTAAATCTAATGCATAAACTTAATTTTAAGTTCAAAGTTTACAATATACATAAAAGGTATTTCCTTTGAAAAAAAATTAAAAAAAAAAAAAAAAAAACAAATTCTAGTCATGAAAATGTCGTAAAAACTCATTCAACGTAAGACTGTTTCTAAAGAAACGGACAAAGAAACGTATACAGCCGAGTTTTATGTAAAATGCGCTTAATGTTTACGTATAATGCAGTGCCGCATTTGTAATCCTATACAAACTTTTCTGGACAGGAAAACGATTC
Organism: Therioaphis trifolii; assembly: GCA_027580255.1. Lineage (NCBI taxonomy): Eukaryota > Metazoa > Arthropoda > Insecta > Hemiptera > Aphididae > Therioaphis > Therioaphis trifolii. Next base: position 4,836,085 of record CM050407.1, read on the forward strand.
AGTTTTAGCCTTTTAGGTATAACCCAAGATTAATATTACTTATTTAATTTCGTTACGCACGGTCTGAGGATTTGCCTCGTGAAATGCAAGTAAAGCCGTGTTTACAGTTGTAAAGCGAACAATGTACAGTTCAGAACTAAACATTGTTTGGACACGAAAGCATAGCCGAACGCATTAGGAACGGCGAAATAAATGTTATACACCATTATATTATAATTCGTATTATTATTATGATGTATAGTTTCTAGGAACTGTACGTTTGGAATCGATTTGATGTCGATTTTGAATTGTGTTTCTCGTCGTTATATTATTACGGTGTACGTTTAATGTTAAACGACGTAAAAACTATGCGAACTATACCGAAAGCAAATAGCATAATGTATATAAATTGTCTGTTTATCGCGGAGAAATAAAAAAATTACACGGTTACCTGTTTCGTTGCGCAAACCTAAAATATTTAGCCTGAGAACAGACGTGGGATCCGATATTTCAAATGTGTGCCATTATGACGCTAGGCGAATATGATAAACGCGAATACGGAATACCTATATATAAATATACTGTATGTAAATTAAGTGGAAAGTCAGTAGTTATTACTCATAATATAATGCAGATATTGAAGTTCCGTTTTTTTTAACATAATATGTGACTTATAGCCTATTTTTTACCATGTTTAAAAAAAAATCCAAAATTCAAAACCGCCAAAAAAAATTTTTGAAAATTTTCGAAAATAGCCACTTTGTAGAATTACTCATGAGTTACTCAGACAAAAAAAAAAATTGAAATCGGTTGAATTTTGAATGAATGAGAGCATTTTATATTTTCAAAAAACGCAGCAAATTGTAAAATCATACGGTTTTTGATTTTTTTAGTAATCGTATCAATTACTGTTAAACATATTCGTGTTATTTATGTCCATGTTATTAATTTTAGTTACATTTCAACTTCAACTACCTACAAAATTTTGTCTATCCATCTACATCCATTCAAGATCTTCGTGAAGGTATAGTAAAAAATGTGAGAGATATTCCCAGAGATTCATTAATTTCATTACAAAGATCATGGTCGTATAAAATTGAGCTATGTATAGCAGTCAATGGGGGGCATTTTGAACATTTATAAAAATAAACAAAAATATTAATGAGTTGTTTGTACTTTATTACCTAATATCATAGTATTAGTTATCTATTTAAAAGTTTAAAAATCATACAATTTTACAATTTACTGTGTTGTTTGAAAATGTAATATGCTCTCATTCATTCAAAATTCTATCGATCTCAATTTTTTTTTCTCTGAGTAAAACTTATAAGTAATTCTACAAAGTGGCTATTTTCGAAATTTTTCAAAACATTTTTTTGAAAGATCAAACATTTTTTTTGGTGGCTTTGAATTTTGGATTTTTTTTAACCATGGTAAAAGATGGGTTGTAAGTCACATATTATATTAAAAAACAAAAAAACGGAACTTCAATATCTGCATTATATTAGGAGTAATAACTACTGGCTTTCTAATTAATTTACATACTATATACTCGTATTAGAATTTTATAAATGCGCGCATTCGGTGACTCGAACCAAAAAGCTAAACTCGCCGATTAAAAAGATTTGAGTGAACGTTCTCCGTTTACACGGATTCGGAAGCGGACGAATCGAATGACCCGAGAATATTATTATACACAGAGTTCGAACGACGGTGGCTGCGGTGGACTGATCTGTACAGGTACGGTCACATTATACACGCCATGAATATTATATTATTATTATTATTATTATTATTAAGGTATACGGTACAGGCACAATTAAACTTCGACTCATTGGATGAATAACAAGTGCGTGATAATAAATTACATCCGTAGCAATGAGGTTTTCATTATGCCTATACGACTATAAGCGGCGCGTTATTACCCTATTTTTTTATTACGTTTTTAATGTGTATTTCTTCCGCTGTGGATGTCATGTCCGTCGTCGGCCGCGTTCATTGTTCTGTGTCGCTATTACCTGCCTATATCCAGAAGATCTGTCGGCCATAATACAATATATTATGTTATAATGCGACGCAGAGTCGGATAAAAAATTAGAATAATTAGGTATACACGTATAATATATGTATTATAATTTCGTTTTTAGTGCAAATATCGTTGTTTCACGATATAACTATATGCGAAAAAGTAGCGAAAAAAATACTGCGGCAGTCGTAGTACGGGTCAACGACGGAATTATTTTATTTTTATTTAATTTTCCAAGGGATAGGCTAAGGAGGTACAGGATAAACAATATATCCGAGTATGAACTATAGAAGCACGTAAGAATTTCGACGAAAAATACCATTATTATTATTATTATTATTATTATTATTATTATGATTATTTTTGTTATTTGGTTTCCATTTCATTTTTTTTCTGATAGGATTCACAATATATAAATAGTGAACATCCTGTTATGACATAGAAAGAACGTTGTAGGTACTGCGGTGATGAAAAAACGCGCTAACGTCGAGAAACATCGACGTAGCGCATAGATCGCGAACATCGACTTTATAATATAGAGTCGGTACGTTTAAAACGTTATACACTGGGCGATTATTATTATTATTATATGAAACGTTCGCGAACACGAAAAAATAAAACGACGGCCATGTTATACAGGGTAGCATGTGTACTTTAAATATTTGCAATGGCGACCGCAGTGTATATAGGTATATATAATATAGTACATTGTATTGCTTTTAATCTTTTAATATAATTTAATAGTAAAAAAATAACGGTAGTGAAAAAAAATAATATAAATATAATATACGTACCTATATATTTTGTTTTACACGCGGGCTATTTTCAAACCGATTTCATAAACGTTATATTTTACACAGTGCACGTAACGTGCCGAGCACGATTAATCGACTGAAACATCACGAAAATACGTTTTTAAATAGTTTATGTAGGTATATAATATCATTTTTATTTTTGTCGTTGGATTTTGAATTTTCGATCTAAACGTGCGACCGTTACAGCAATAAAATTGTAAGTATGTCCTATAGATTTCCGTGCGGTAGCCCGGTACTCGGTTTCAAAACAAAAAAAAAAAATTTAAATTTAAAAAAGTGTCCATAGATAAACTGTGTTGATTTTTTCCGAACGTTTCGTGTCGTGATAATACACGTAAAATAGTACGCTCGGCGTGATGAGTACGACCAATGCATAGAATCTCGTGGGTGACGTGTGTGTTATATTATACGGTACCGTCAAAGCGTGGCGTGTGAATATATTATAATATACAGGTATATAAATATATTATGTAAATTTAGTACACTTTTGTAGTTTCGTACACGCGTACGATGTCGATTGTCGATAACACCAGTTTAGTGTACGTTTTAATGAGAACCAATCTATTACGTGATATTATATTTTGTATAGATAATATATTATAATGGTATCATCCTTATTTGTCGTCAGCTATACGGTACAATAACGAGATTTCTTCCTGGCGTCGAGGACATTTGAATATTGTATTACGGTCTCGTGTTGTTCTGTTTCTCGTGAAAAATTCGTACCGTTATAATAATACAGTCTCAGGACTTTTTTCCGAATCGAATGTCTAGTTTAAAAAAAAAAAAAACATCAACTGTTATCGGATATTTGTGGCACAAATTCACGGCGTGTGGTCTCGTGTTTTATCACAAGTCACATAGGTAATATTATTACGTTTTCGGGACAATTATAAGTGTTTTGGAATCACAGGTAAATCTGAAGATTTGTATTATTAGAACGTACGTGCACACTGAAAAATAAAAAATAATAATAATGATAATAATAACCTGTTTTAAGTTTGAATATAGGAATATTATGGGTATAGAGAGAATTTTCGATCCAAGGAGTAGAACTTTTGAGCACAATTTTTACTCGAAAAAGTGCCGAGTGGTAACATCGACATGACTCAAATACGAAAACTATATTCACTGTGAAAAATCACGAGTTATACAATATGGCAGCGAGTATAATTATTCACGCTCTGTTCGAAATCTAAAAATTACCTTATTTGTTCAGACTTTTCAAATCTAAACGAGACGTGTTCCTCTGGTATTTATTTGGCCGTATTTTCAAGTAGGTATAATCGATTCGCGAGATAGGTGAAACATTTACGTGACAACTTATCAGTGCCGTTTGACATTGTATCAAATTACGTCGTTTGAGATGTAAAAATCGATTTTTTTTTTCCACTCGCCCTAACTCATTCCCGATGTCTAACCGGCGACAACACCTTCTGCGATCCGTACGCGGCTGCAAGACATTTTCGCACAACGAAACGGATAAAACTCGAATCGTCTCGATAAGTCGGGAGTGTTGTTTTTTTTTCGTATCTGTTTTGGCTCGACATCCGGTTTACGATGAATTAGTGATCGTGCACATACCTACTTTATTAACGCGCGCGGTCCTGCAACAACACGGATTCGGTTTTACTACGGTTTTATTAATTTTTTTTTTTTTTTGCAAACCGTCGTCGTCGCCGTCGAACCCACCTGTAAACATCGCCACTTTGTGTTCACCGCGCGAAACCATCATTCCGAGGAATAACGTGAGAATTTATTTCGTTTGATAACTACAATGCGATTAGTGATATTTTATTCAGACAGACGTTTGGCGTGTGCGCGTGATATAGTGTAGGCTTACCTATATGTGTATAGTAAACGCCGCCGGTTTAAAACTGTTGTCCGTACCTGTTGTGTTTTTTGAACGTAGCATACACATCTGCGTACCGAGGCGCATATAATGTAACAAAGGAGCGGGTGTTTATGCACAAAAAAAAAAAAAAATTTGAAAAATATGCGCACAGTTATGTTCTATAAAGTATGAAAACATGCTTAAAATGTATTCAAAACAATACGCATGAATAATAATTAGCGAAAATCGAATTAATACCGAACTATTCGTTTGTTTACCATCATAACTTTATTTTGTTATGAAAAATGTATACGAGTTAATTATGAACAACCAAAAAAAAGTCGTAGACCTCAATAAATATTTCACGAAAAAAAAAATAATAAAACGATGCCTTTTAAGTTTTACGTCTATGTAGGTACTTGAGCATATTATTTTTATTTACCGTTATGTGATTAAAAAAAATAAAAATTGAACTATACAGGTATCAATGCGTATAAAAATCAAAAATGTTAAATTCTTAGATCCGAACAGAGAATAAAGTTTATAATATTATCATTTTCCGAAGTCAAAATATCAGTACGCATGACAAATATTAGAACCATGATAGGTATGAAAGATTTTTCAATTCAAACTTTGTTAATCGTCGCTGAATTTTTCGTTAACCTGAAAAAATAATGACGTGCATAGGAACGTGTTAGAAACAAACAAAGCATTAAAAGATTTGAAAGTTTACCTAGGAATCAGACATTTCATTGGGCAATAAATGTTTTTTTTTTTTAAGTTTTCAAAAGTAAATTTTCTTCCATTATCTGACAGCAGCGTTCTTTCTTTCGTGAATTTTTTAAGTAATGTATCATATTTGTGATGCAAAAAAATGTCAAACGCATAAACATCTGCTTTCCATTAAAAAACTATGATATGTACAAGTACGTGCGGTGGGCGTGTACAGTGTACGCACATACGCGTTGTCGCACGGACGGACGATGTAGGTATGTTTTCAAAACTCGGGCCTACAGAGCATTTTATAGTGATTTCAAGAAGTCCCGAGTGGATACCGTCCCCCAGAGTTGGGCGTTATTCGAATGAAATTTTATCTAGATGATTATTTAGATAACATTTTATTCGAATGATTTTTTCACAATTGTTCGAATAATTTGAAAACATTATTATTCGAATATTTTTTTTTTTTTACAATTATTTGAACAAAAATGTATTTGAATAATTTTCAATTATGATTATTCGAATAAAAAATTATTCGACTAAATTTCAAACATAGAAATTCGATTGATTTTCGTTTGTTTAATTTTGGTAAACATATAGGGTTGGTATTTAAAAACTATGTTTAATCAAATAAAATGACCCAAAATTATTCGTATAACTGTCTTTGAAATTTAGTCGAATCATTTTTTATTCGAATAATCATAATTGAAAATTATCCGAATAATTTTTTTAAGAATTATTCGAATAATTATCTAGATAACATTTTGCCCGACACTGCCGTCCGCTGCAGGCATATGCCTACGCATGCATAGACGCGTGTGATATGAGCTGTATTGAATTAATGTTTTTCTCGCGAACCGCGTGGCCCGTGCGGATTTATCGCGTCCGTTTCCGTCGACGACGACGCGACATTCGGCATAAAAGCTCACTGTTTCGCCGTACAGAAATCATAACAGTAAATACGATTTTACGATTTGTCGTCGGTACGTTTCAACGTTACGCCAACGGTTTTGAAAGTGCGTCACGGAACGCGGAACGTTTGCCGGTTTTTTCAACGTCTATAACCGTTTAAAAAGCGTTGACCGCGTTTCCCCGTGTTCGTGTTCGAACGCCAGCGATGTCGGCTCGATCGAAACGTCGAGTTATCCGATCGAATTTGAATCATTGTTAAATATTATCTACACATCCAAACCCAAAAATCTCATCACTCTCGTGAAAGACTCTTCCTGGGAACCCTATACGCGGGTTGAAACGAAAATGGTGTAGAGCATCGGTCGGCAACTGGCGGACCGCGGTCCAAATCCGGACCGCGGAAGGCAGTGACCTGGACCGTCCACATATCTTTCTTTGATAGTTTAATAAGTACGTTATTTCGATTTCCGTCGTGATTATTAAAAAAGACATAGTTTTGTAAAACATTTTTTTTTATAAACAAGTAGAGAACAAAGTTAACGGATTCTCACCTTGAGCCTTGAAAACTCGATCGGGATCGACCGGTTGGCCGCCCCTGGTAATAACATCACGAGGCATGTTAACTCTTCATATAATTTTAACATTTTAGTAATAACTATTGAAAAATGTAATAAAATTAATTTTTTTCTCTACGGACCTCGTTTACGAATTATTTTGGTTTTCCGGACTCCAGTAGAAATCACTTGTCGACCCCTGGTGTAGAGAGACTCACTCAAATAAATCCACAAGAAAATAATTCACGTTGGGTTCTACCAATGGATGGCCCCCTCCTCATATAAATCACGTCTCACCTGTGAATTTCATTCGTATTTACTTATTGTGCTCCACCAGCATAGATCGTTTATTTTCAAATAAAAAATAATAATAATAATAAAAAATCATTGTTCTTTCACGTCTTCGGTTCGGGTGCACCTACCACGCGTTCATAAACAATAACTATTAATGCGTATACTGCAGTGGTTTTCAACCGATGTGCCGCGAGCGCCCTTTAAGTGTGCCGCGTCAAATCCATTAATATTTTTATAATTTTGTATTTATCAGCATTATTATGGATATTCGTTAAAAACCAAAGCTTTGCACCCAAATGGTTTTTTCCGGTTTTGGGTTTTGGGTTTTTGAATTTTAAATTGGGTTTTCAAACGGGTGTATAAAGGTGTTGGATAATTCGGGTTTTGAGTCCCACAAATAAATTCCGGTTATAGAGGTATTGACCCATTTTTACATTAAAAGTGGAGGGAAGAATTTTTTGGTTTTACAATGTTAATTTTTTTTTTTTGTATATACCTTTTCGGGTAGTAGAAATCACCTTGAGATGGTACTTTAGAGAGGTCATTTTTCCAATTTCTCAATGATTTTTCCAACAATGAAGAAAAATTCGGGGGTTTTTCAGGTTTCCGGTTGATTTGGATGCAAAGCCTTAGAATCAGGTTTCAGGTTTTGCATTGGTTATTCGGGGTTTTAATTGTTTCTGGTGTTTAAATTATTCCGGTCTTATAGGGTTCGGGTTTTTTCAGGTTTCGAGTTAATTCGGGTGCAAAGCTTTGGTAAAAACTGATAAATACCAAACATAAAGGCCGAATCATTAATCGTAGATACATAAATAATAGTGTTTAATATTAGTATTCCCGTCGCAGCCGTCTCGATTGTTTTACGTCGCGTCATGGAACATTTTATTGTCTTACATATAGTGTATATGCTATTATATGGATTGGTGTGCCGCGAAAATTTTTTTATGATATCAAGTGTGCCGAATTGTTAAAAAGGTTGAAAACCACTGGCGTATAGTGTCGGCGTGTAGCCGTTCTGAAACACGAGTGTGCGGTTTCGTGTCTGTTCGCGTTTGTTTAGTGCACGCTAGTGGTCTGTACTGTCCGTTTTTTTTTTTTTTTAGACCGGACCGAAATGATAAATTTTAATGAATTCCAGGATTGGACCGGACCGTTTAATTGCACTAAAAAAATACCAAAATTGTACCGATTAAAAAAAAAAAAAAAAATACACAAGAATACGTCCGAGCTGTAATAATTCTCCATAATATATTTTTTAACGCGTTAAACAAACCAGACGAGATCGCGATTCTGTCATTAAAACGTATGTCGAACTGAAATCGAAGGCGGGCCGGACCGGACCAAACCATTTTAGATTATATCACACAAAGACCGAAAAAGACCACCGTACGTGATTTGGGCCCTGTACACAAAGACCGAAAAGACTGGACCGTGCAGAGCACTAGTGCACACATTCAGAGTGCACGGACGACTTGACGAAATAATGCACGAACAGTATAGCTACACCACAAACGTACAATATCGTCTTTGAACACGTTTTATCGACAACAGTGTCGTACACTGCAACCAGTGGCGGCTCGTATTTATGTGCACAAGTGCACGTGCACCACCTACCGACAGCACAAAAAATTAAAAATACTAAATCATATTAATACTACTAAATACCTTAAAAGATTTCTAGAAACTCAGATTACGAAAATGTATTTGAGTTTGATTATTTATAGGGTGAAACAGGGGTTAGGTCATTAGTAACGCTGACGCTCATCAGGTTACTATAGGTAGTTCACACGATCGTTGTGCACATTCTAACTGTGTAAAAATTAAAACAAATCATAACACGTCATGCGCATTATAATGGAATAGATGTGCACAGTTGTATCTGTGCACATAACCAATCGGTTATTTGAATAAATTGTTATCAGTAGATTATTTTGGACGTGGCGGTCGCGGTCGACTTTATTATTTATTTTTATTTTTCCTCGTTTTTGATATCTCGATTATCTAATATAAATTCGTAAATCATTGATTATCACCGAAACAATCCTGTTCTTCGCTGTATCTTACTGTATTTTGTACAGAAAAGTGATCGTCATTATTTAATTTTAACTTTATTAAAATTAATACAATACAGCAAGTGTAAAAGTATCCATTTCAGAATTTAAAAAAGTTTTTAATTAAAATCGGTAAACAATTGTTTAGTATAAATGTATGTGTGTGTGTGTGTGTGTGTGTGTTCATTAAATTATATTTTTGAATGTGCACTACTTTTTTAAAAACTCACGAGCCGCCACTGACTGCAACGTTTCGTATCGAAAAAAAAACAAAATCATCGCATACACGTTAACTGTTGACGAGTGGAATTAATTTGAAATTATGTAAACTGTACGGTGATAGTTATAATTATAAAACCATTAACCGACACCGCGAATAAACGCGCTGCACTGGCGGAGATCAACAGACGATTACTCTGGACTGTAATAATAATATGATTGCCGCTCTTTCAGGTTCGCGTATTTCGTTTTGATTTACAACTGGGACAAGCTCGGTGTCGGGAATAACGTCGATCGAAAGTCATCCAAACATTTTTCCATAATTACAGTCGATGGTCTATTTAACGTGCTGTTAATTTAACACTGTACTCGATCAATAGCCACGAGTACGACGCTTAATAGCTGTGTATGTATGCCCACTATACGCACACAGTTAGGTTAACCGAACGCATTTCATTTGATCCTAAATAAACAGGTATGGCATTCGGGTTTCTATAATTTCTTCGTTTAATAGTATAATTATTAACTTTGAATTCGTTTCCGTCTTGACGTGTCTTTAGGTTGAAAGATTCAGTCGTGTTAAACATTAATGCTTGACTTATGAACAAACAACTATAAATTATCACTACTCAGTACGTCATATTATATTATACCGTAGAACTCTGATTCCGATGCCTTGAAAATTCATTAAATGTGGAGTTAACAAATATATATTATGTAGTTCTCGTCTTCGAAATTGCGCTTAATACAATATTTATTGGGATATATTTATGAGATCAATACGTCATCTCTTAATGAATACTTAGAAATTTAACTATTCGGATTAATATTATTATTTATCGATAAATAATTTCAGGAAAATTTACATCCATAGTTGTTTAAAATTAAGTACCCTTCTATAGTACACTACTTTAAAATATCTACTTAGATTATAAATGATACTCCATTGGAAAATATACTATGTACCTAACTAGACCGATCTGAATTCTAACGATTTCAATAGCAAAATCATATTCGATATAAAATATGATTTTATACAAACATTTAAAAATGTTATATGTATAGTATGTATACTTATTTTAATTAATGTCTATTTTATGACAATTTCAAAAACAAATCAATACATGCACTGCATTGTCGAATTTATAATTATTAAATATTTTGTGAAATAAGTTCGCTGGAATAACATCTATAGGGGTTTTGAATCGAATTCATAATAATTCATGTCGTCCTTCGTGACAATTAAAACCATGTGAACGAAATCGTATTATAGGTTATACATAATACTTATACATATATACTATACGAGGAGTATCGCCAACGTCATAATCAGGGCTCGGAAGTTGTGGAAAATGCTTTTTTTTTTGGTTCGTCTTAGAACACCCTTAGTAAGATAGAAACATGTTTCACATTTATCTGATGTCATACACGAAATTTTTTTTTGCCATTTTTGTGTATTTAGGGTTTTTATTGCTATTTTACTATTTTAGGGTTTTAAGTGCTATTGTTGGGTATATTTTCACATAATATAGGAAAAAAACACATTTTGTTGAAAATAATGATTTTACTTGGTTATTTTTTTTTTCAAATATTTAAATTATTGGAAATAAAGCGAAAAATATTTCATTTTTCACCGTTCTATACAAACTCATCGACGGTCCGATGTATTAATAATTCGTTGCATTTCATAAAATAGTTTATTTATTAATTAGTAATCGGTAAATGTAATTATAAATAAAATTTGATTTTTTTTATAATAAATTTATAATTATTATTTTTTCAACTGAAATGCATATTTTTTGTCTTTTCGTGCCATTTATAGCGCATATTTTGGAGTTTTTAAGTGCATATTAAGGAGCTTAAAAGTAACATTTTTAGTGCCACAACTTCCGAGCCCTGGTCATAATCATAATATGAGCTCTATTTATAAATTGTTACATATTGTGTAATCTTGTGTATCGATTAATGTTCAATGCATTTATATGCGATACGTTTATTATTATTATTATTATTTTTTTTTTTAGATTTGGCCTCATTCGTGTTTATGTTTCAAATATTAATTCCCGAGTACATAATATTATACGTAGGTATTCGTGTGCAGATAGCTTTATGTGATTTGAATATTCGTAGGTGTCGGCATAACTCAATATAGTCAAGTGTTTTTAAACTCTGCGGACGTTAAACAGTGTTTGCATTAGCTGTTATGATGGGCTATTACATTCCATAGTTTTGTTTTTTAGGTCATTCGTCGATTTGATTTGTAAGAAAAATACGAAATCAATTACTAATTTACTCGTAGATCGTGGAGTTCGAGACGTGTAGCTACGCGTTCATTAATGCAGTAGTGATTAATTAGCAAATCATCGAGTGTATTGTAATATGATTAATGGGAAAAACGTAAAAACTACAGTATTCGAGCGGCCTGCAAGTATTAGATATTCGAATCAAACAACTCAACTAAACGTACTTATAATACTTACAGTGGCGTATATAGGAAATATTTTCGGGAGGGGCTACTTTGGACAGCGTTAAATTACTATTGCTATCTAGAATGAGTAAAAAGATACAGTAGGTTTCTATGTACATTTAATTTACAGAATGTCCCAAAACGATTTGAAAAACGCAATAAAATTTGTCTCGACTAATCGCATTATTTCGATTGGATGAAATTCTAAATAAACATACAGCACCATTAAAATAAAATATAACAAACGTTTAAAGTGAATTTCAAAGTATTTTGAGAGATTTCGGAGGGGGCTGTAGCCCACTAGCCCCCCCTATATACGCCACTGAATACTTATAATTAGAGTCCGGATTTCTATGCATTTACATATGTGTAATGAGTGTATGCAGTCTGATGACAGTAAGAAATGTGGACGATTTGTGTAACAGATAATGCATCGAAAAAAGTTTATTTTGCATATAAATGCATATTTCAGGGATGACGGCATATTTTAAAATGTTTGCATATTCAAGCATATTTGGTACCTATTAAAGTATTTAAGTTTATAAAACCGTGTTTTTTTTTCTTTATTTTGTATTTTTATTCAAAATATATTTACCAAATAAATGGTATAAGAGGATTTAATATGATTTTATTTATTATTTTTTACCACTCCTAATTAAAATATTTGTTTTATTTGTTTAATACATTTTTAAATATTTACTATTCCTCAACCAATATTGTAAGTGGATGTCTGCAATCAAAAAATTAAGTTACCTATCTAATTTAGTTGAATTATTATTTATGAAAGAAATTACAGAAATAACAAAAACATAATTAAGTGCATAAAAAATTATGCAAATAAATGCATATATTTTGGGAAAGAGTATATTTTTGCATAACATTTAAAAAAATAAGAGCATATCAAGTGCATATTTAAAAGTTTATAGATGCATAAATGCATATTATTTTAGGCTTTTTGAGTGCATACAAATCCGGACTCTACTTATAATACATCAACCACAGCAACGATATTTATTATTATTATTAATAAAAGCAGTGTGAACAAAACGCACTCGGAATAAATAATTATCGAAAAATAACTAAAAGCCTTTATTGTGCGTACTGTATAATATTTATAGTTATATCATATATACGTAAAATATAATAATAAAACGAAAACTTTTCGAAGCGAGAACGTAACACGACGCCACAGCAGCATAATAATAATTACGTATTATAACAGTCCTAAAATGTCGGGATATAACTCGTTGATTTAATAGCTCCCGCCGACCCGTCGTAGTGCTCGTACTTGTATAGTAATTATAACTCGCAGTTAATATTGTTTTTTTTTTATTGTTTTTTTCAACCGTACGCGGTATTATAGCGGTTCGACGGTAAGTATAACACGGTTCTTTACCGTGTACACGGGTGTAAATCATAAAACTCATAAACCCGAGATTAACGCACTTTAGACGGAACCCGCGCGCGCGGCAGTGTAAATGTGAATTTACGATTTTTATTACGCGCGCGACGGCGGCGTTTTATAGAAATGGATTCGGGGTAGAAAAAATACGTATATTATATTATTATAGTGCGCCGTACGTACGTGCGCCGTTGTATTAATATGAAATTATATTTTTTTCCGGACGCGCAGAGCCGAACGCCGCCGCCGCCGGTGCCGGTGCCGGTTATTATCGTGCGAGGGAAAATACCGTACGCAAAATTACCGTGCGCCGGGCGCGCCTAACACCGGTGTGCCGACCGTGCGCCGCTCGCCGGCCCACCCGCCCGCTGCCGCCGCCGTACCGTAGACAGCTGATGCTGCTGCTCCTGCCGCATAGCCGGTGGTCGCCGCGTTATCAAGACTCGCGGCGTCTTATCACTACTCCGTTGATAACATCGTATTCATTTTTTTATCACCGAAAACAAACTAATTGTTGATTGCGAGAGACGAAATGTTCGATGGTTTTTTTTCTGTTTTGTTTTCAAGCCGCGGTTTTTCAACACGACAGCCTGACAGGCCGATCGCACGACATAGCGTTAACATATTATCACGTCCTGCGAAGTGCACGCCCTACTGATGAATAAATTCGAATAGTCTTCGTCGTCTTCGTCGTCGTCGTCGTCGTCGTCGTCGAACGTTTACACTCTGCACAGGTACGTACACCGACGTAATCACATCACTAATTATTAACCGTGTTGTCGTCGACGCGCGTCGTGTCGTCGACGGGATTTCGATTTTCGACACGTGACGCCAACGTGCTGTAAAACGTTCGGCCAAAACGGGGGTTTTCACGTGATTCCGCGTGCACGGCGAAACCGATTGCAGGTCGACCGTTACGATGTTTTCGTCGACTTTTGTACGCGACGCCCACACGCATAGCCGCCGTCCCGAGGGAGGGGCGAATGGGACGAGTGCCCCAGGACGTGCAATGTACTATGAATTTAGGGGGCGTCGATGTGTCATAAGAGTTAATGAAATAAAATTAAAAAAAAAAAAAAAAATTGGTGTTTCGTATTACAATTTATTTTTTATACCTACTGTAATATCAAAGGCGAGTACGTATCGAATTGTTTGTATGCTATTAAATATAAAATTATATAAACAACGAGTAAGACTAGTGTTACATACCTACGATAATGTATATATAATGTGTATATAAACATCAATATTACCAAAGGATAGAGGTAGGTACTGTATAGCCTATATAGGTATGATTTATACGTGAACTAAAACTGAAACTACGTCAATACGTAGTATTTATATTTTACGTAGTAATTATAAACAATTTTCGAGAAAACAGTAATTTTTTCTATAATGTATTCATAATAATGAAATCGGAGTCAACTTCAAAAAAGTCATCAAAACAAAATAAATACGTGTATATAAATAAGATAACAATAATATTTAATATGCAGGGGATCCTTTGATTAATATGTATTTAACATAGGTATTTATGGAATGAGGTTTTATATATTTTAGAGGAGGGGGGGCGTCAAATATTGTTGCCTCGGGGCGATAATGATGGTTAGGACGGCATTGCCCACACGAGACATTTTTGAGACCCCGAAATACAAAAAAATACAAAACACGATAACCCGAAACGTCTAGAGACACATTTTTATACCTGTTGCTATGATTTTTCAAAATAAAATACAATAGATTCGGTTTGGCAATCTGTTACAGATGCTTTTTGCGAGGACCGTGATAGATACATTCCTCATAGATCGTTTTCATCTCGATGTGGTAGATACATGGCCGGATTGAGGGGGGGTCTAGCGGCAGCCCCGGGGCCCCTATCTAGTACTAAAATTATAGGGCCCCATAACATTTTGAGCTGACACTAAAAATTTTGTTATTACAATTTTGTCAGAATACATGAGGCTTTGTCAACCTTCTTTTGATTCAAACAACACACTTGAATTATTTGATTTTTTCGTAAATCAGTCGCTAGAGGAAATATTCCCTTGTATATTCACATCTTTGAAAATATATTTGACGATTTTGGTTGCTAATCGTTCGGCTGATAGAGCATTCTAGAAATTGATTAGAGCAAGAAAAGAAACATATAGGACTACTCAAACCCAAGAAAACTTAGACATACAAATGGTCCTTTTTTCTGAAAAAGATCTATTAAAATCACTAGGTTTAAATCAAATGCTAAGAGAGTTGGCTTCAGATAAAGCAGGAAAAAAAGATTGTTTGAGAACACATTTATTGTTTTATGTTATTTATTTATAGTTTGCAATTGTATTAATTATTAAAAATTGTATTTTAAATAATGTGAAATAAACACTGTTACTATTGACTTTTATGTTTGACTCGAGTCATGAATGGTATTTTCCTAAAATTAGTAGTTTTGTAGATGTTATGCAGAAAAAATATTGTAAATCTTCATTTATTTATTTTAAAATAAAATGTATGAAATAGTTAGAAAATATATTTGTCTGCAATAAGTGACACGAGTGGCTTAGTAAAGTGCCTTAATACGTTTTGTTAAAAGGACCCACGTGAAATTACAGCCATGGTGCCCAATAAGTTCTTAATCCGGCCTCGGGTAGTTATTTACATTATGTTTTCCTTCTTTCCTACCGTTGTGCGTTTTGGCACATTTTCGCACAATTTTTACAACGGCTAAGTATATAAAAGAGATTTTAAAATAATTGACAGCTGATATCAGAAAAGATACCTTCTATTTTAAGTATTTTAATTTTATCGAATTTACCAAAAAATATTTTTTAATCTTTATATTTATAATTTATAGTTACATTTTTTAATATTTTCTGTAACTAAGTTTTCAATTTTAAACACTTACGATTATTTTGTGGTCGAATTCAAACTCTGTTTATTAAGTTTATTAATTATTGATTGTTGAGTGTGTAATAAACGCGTATCTACTGGATCGCGTGAAATTGAAAAGAAATTATACGCACATACTTAAACTTAAAAAACAAAAAATAGTTTTGTAATTATTTAGTTTTATAAACGATACCCACACTGCACTTGTCTGTAAGTGTAAATATTGTAAACGGTATCCTTAATACGGCGTTACTTGTTCTATGGACGCGACTTGCTGTTATTCGTGTTCAAAAGTCACCGAGTATTACCGAGTTATTACGTGTTCCGAACATTCAACCGAATCTCGATGGATTGCTTGTGGATTATTATTCCTGGACGATTAGTCACGCGTACTAGTCGATCGGTGTTTTAAATTATCGATTCGGATACGCGCTGTGCGTAGGCGCAGAACACTACTAGAGTTATGTCGCGTTTAATTTTTTAACGCCGAATTTTAATGAACTCGCGACATACCATTCGTACACTACACGTGTACACAGGATGTCTATAGGTGTACGAAACGTACCCACGCACAGTTGTAAATCGTTTTGCACTCTACGTTGACTCGTATACGATGACTATTAAATGATCGAAAAGGCGCAAAGAAATATAATTATGTTTATGCAGTACCTGACTAAATATTTAGAAACGGTAAAAAAAAACATTTTGTTTCGTATTATGCTAATCGTTCAAACACATCAAGATACTATTATTCAGTTTTAATCATTGTTTGAAATCATATTGCGAACAGTTATTAGTTTTGGTAATTTGCAAAGAATTTTTTTTTTTTTTAATTACTTTTCGTGTTCCGACAGTCGGAAATAGTGCTGAAAATAAACGTATTTTTATACGTCTATGAAAAAATCAATCAATCGCTATTGGTTTAAACTACCACTTTTTATCCGGAAATCGATTACGTACTCATTCGAGAATATTAATTACAATCATTAGTTGTTCGGTGAGAAACAGTACCACATAGAAAGTCGTAAAACGCCTCAAATAGTGAATAATGTACGTATTAAAGTATTAAAAACGTAACGTATATGGAAGTCTTTACAGACGATCAGCGTTGAATAATAAGCCATCATTCGTTGCTGCGACTCCCAAACGAAAATCTAGTTTTCATGTTTATTCATTAAAATATTTAATGCCAATGTTAACAATTCATGGATGTTAAAAATAGGTTTATATTAATCGAAATCGTTTAGGATATTACTCAGAACACAATTACCGGTCTGTGAAATTAAGTGTACATGGTAAGGTTACTAAACGCATGCTATTTAAATATATTATAGAAAATGATTATGTTAATTGTACAATTATTTTTTGAATTACGCAGCGTATTCTTTTAAGGATTAATAGTTGTCATTGATATGCGCATCCTTAATAAACACATTTTTTTTTTCTTTTTTAAATTGGTGTTAATTAATTTGTTTTTGTAGCATACAGAAAATGCTCAGGTCTATGTAATATATGTTGATAAAGAAGCCGTGACAATTATTTGAGTTCTACAGTCGCAATAGTCAAGTGGGAAATATTTAATTTGAAAAAACCTTCTTAAACATTGAAAACTAATAGTGAAAAAAAAACATCACTTATTTTACGTTTATATTTATAAATTTTAATTTGTTCGACTTGTGAGCTATGGTTTGAATAAAACATTGATATCGGTAAAGACGAATGGGTGCAAATCACTTTTTTTTTTTTGTAGATTATCTGAAAATTGCTTCGAAGGATTTAATGTAGAAGTTTATACTTTGATAATGATGTATTATAAAAGTTGGGTACCTAGAATAAAATTGTTCAAGTATTAATGGTATTCTATTTCATAATGACTTTAAAACATATATGTATATTATAACCATTGTTGAAAAGCAGTAATTCTTGTGGAAGTCCGTAAACTATTTCATTGCGCACAATTTATTTTGGAAATAGGTTTCATAAATGTCCAATATAAAATAACTTGTGATTTTATTTTCATTATTAGTTTTTGTTGCAGAGATGGTTTTATTTTCTAATAAAACATTTGTGATATTTCCATCCTACGGTGCAGACACGTTAATAAACCAACTGTAAAATTAAATATTCGTGGAATCTTTGAAATGTTTTTATTCGAAACCGTAACTCAATAATATTATAAATTATAATATTACGGTATCGACGTAGTATTTTATTTATTTTTTTTATCTATCTACTTTAGTAAATACATTAATAAAGCTGCAGAGTAATGAGATTCGCGTTGTTTCCTATCGTGAAATTGTTTAATTTTCAAAAGTACAACGCGAGGAATTCAAATTATTTGATATAATATCAGTATACTTTTTTTTTTTTTTATTATTATTATTATTTTCAAAACAATCGTGTCAGTAGATTCTCTTGGTAATACATTATAAATATAGGTTCTATTAACTCCATCGTGCAAATTTAATGAGTTTGTAGGTTAGATGTTTATAGATGGGTTTTATTCTACGCAATTGAACCCGATTATTTACTCCAAGCAATTATTATTGCCTTAGATTATCGTCGTTGGACTTGTTTTCTTTAATCTTTCTCATCCGCATTACGACTGTGAATTAGTCTCAAATGCAAATGCATAACTTCCGTTCGGTGTTTTATTTATCATTATTTCAGTACTTTTCACGTGCTAATGTTTCGCACGGGTAGTTTTATAATATTTTATAAAGTATTATATCCGTTAGCTGAAAAAAAAAAACCTGACGATGATCATTCATTCCGCGGAGGAAGTTATTTTTCTATTGCTTTTCAAAATAATCGTTTCTTTTTTTATTTTCATTTTAAATACTCTATCATTTTCTGTGACTCGGGCGGAGTGCTTCCGTTGCAAGTCACCGCGTACTTACCGACCAAATAAAGCTAAACAGAAGTGTATTGACCTGAACAAACACCCGGTAACAATGATTTAATCTCATCGGGTCTGAGTAAACACACAACATTCAAATTAATAAGTATCTATACACTTGGAGAGGGCCAAGGAGAGGTATTCAAGAAAAAGGGCATAAGTCATTTTTTTTTCCCTCAACAATCGGTTGGTTGGTTTTTTTGTGCTCATAGTGTAAACATCTCTTTTGGGGTTCCCACTAATGATTTATTATTACTGCTGTGTGTACGTTTTATTGTTATTACTACTATTATTATTATTATTATTATTATTTTTATCATTACTATTATTGTATTTGCATTTTATTTTCTACGCGGTGCCATTTGTTAGAGAAATTAATTTATTGATCCGAAAAATAATAAAAGAGAACGTATTCACTAACAAAAAGTTTCGGGCTGTATTATTTTCATTACAAATCGCGTTGAAATCAGACATAATTAAAAATGCATTTATTTCACAAACGTCGGATTGTTAGAGATTTCCACGTTATAAAAACAAGTTTACTTTTAGACGTATACTCGTCACGAGGATACATTGTGATATTGAGGGAAAAAAACATAATATTTTGAATATTATGTATATCATGGATGTAGTTTCTCATTGATATTGTATTGTTTACTGACAATCCTGCCGAATAATGCATATATTATGGTTTTTAAATTTAAAATACATTTAATATGTTCGTCATGTATTTATTAACACGAATGAAAAAATAACAACAAATACACACACACACACACACGCACGCACTCATAATATATTTATTTATATATCTATAATGTTGAGGCTACAGTTCCACGGTTGTTTAGTATTCTCCTTGATAGTCCATTGTTTTTTTCCATCATATCGGGTGGTCATAGCACCAAGATATATCGTCCAGACGTCCACTACGTGACAGGTTAATGCTTCTAGATTATTATTCTTTACGTTTTTTAATTGACATATTTATTACATTACGTATTGAAACATCGCAGAAGAAATAATGAGTTGATTTTAATTTTAGAATTACAATATTGCATTGAGACGTCCTAGACAGTATAAATAATAGACAGTATACATCTATTTGAGATGCAGAATAGTCCACGTCGTTTTCTATTGATTTTATGAATGTAGAAAATACGTTTTACTATTTCAATAATCATTGCATTTTAATTATTACAAAATTATCACTGTCTATGTAAACATTTTCGATATTTATTTAAAAAAAAAAGAAAGAAAAACCAATTCAGTTTTAAGACTTCTTAAAAAAATAATGCTACTCAACAGCCTTTTATCGAAATCTTTAATTTTATTTTTACGTGTATCTTATTTGTTGATTTACATGTATTGTAAAATAATTATTGTTTGTGTATGAATATATATTTTATCCTAACCGACGATTTGCATAAATTATTCATCCATTCGATATTTTTACTCGTAGCTAAATAAAAGAGATATTAATTTCGAAATAACGAATTTGGTTGTTTTAAACAATGTTTAGTGTGAATAACATCAAAGAATCAAAAAAATATCTTATTTGAACATATGAACATATAAAAACATATTTTATATGAATAAATATTTTATTTTCAATGGTTAAATACAAAGTCTGCAAGTAATAAAATATGTTGAATATGGTAAAGGAATCTAATCAAATACCAGTTTTTTAACTATAAAAATTATCCAATTTCAGATAAATTAATTTTTACTCAGAATCGTGGCCCAGATGTGATAGCTGAAACGTGCTGTATAAATACAAATTTACCGATATTTTCTAATTTATTATTCTACGCCAATGGATAGTTTTATATTGGACGTATGCCCAAGTAATAGATCGCTTTTCACACTGAGCGCGAATAATGTAGTGCAAGCGGTTTATTAACTTTTAGATACCTAATTAAATAGTGTTCTCTCGTTTCTCGTTGTGAGTACTTAATTAGAATTGATTTTCTTCTTAGAATTACTTTTTTTGTGTATTTAATATTTTAAATTAAATTAATAATCTACATTTTATTTGCGAAAATTAAAAATTAAAAATTAAAATGAATATTAAGTAATGCATTTTGCATAATATATCATAAAATTGTAATTTAAAGTCGACAAATCAATTAACTTTTTTCTATTACTTGGATATATTTCAATTTTATCTACTCACTTAAAATGTAATTTATTTACTTATAAACTTTATCATAATATTTTATTATTATTTTTTAAACATTTTCTTTATATTCTTCGAAAATCAATGTTTTTCAACTGTCTTGGAAAAAATAAAATAGAATTATAATTTGTATAGTGCTTAAAAATAAAAATATTTTATCATTTCATTTTGCATAAAAGAAAATAATTCAAAGAAACACTTAAAATAAATAAATAAAATGGCATCGTTATAGAAGTAATTTGATAAAAAAGGTAATTTACAATCTTATTAAAGACTGTACCTACAGTTGTGTTAGATTCTCGTTTAATTTGTTTTTTAAATCTTGGAATAAACGCGTTTAAACGTCTTTCGGTCAAGTATTAATATTTATTAATCAGATATATCAAAAAATCCATGTGATATGTGTATACATAAAAATGATGTATTATTGTATTTCATTTCGAAAAAAAAATGTATAGAAGTAATATTATTTTAACATAAGTTCAAATAAATGTCCCAAGGGTTCGAAATTGAAAAGTGACGTGATACGATTTTAAAGTGTAACAAATTACGAATTTATATTTATTATTTTTTTTTTTTTAATGTATTTTTCAGATATTATATGCCTTCGACGATTCCATGTGCATTTAATTCACATCGCTGTACGACGCGTTCTTACTAGCCAGGGCCAATGAATTCGTATCCGAGACGCGGATTGGCCAAGGTAATGGCCGAAAAGGCGTTGCTCAGCGAGTCCTTGAGAAACT
Organism: Therioaphis trifolii; assembly: GCA_027580255.1. NCBI lineage: Eukaryota > Metazoa > Arthropoda > Insecta > Hemiptera > Aphididae > Therioaphis > Therioaphis trifolii. The sequence continues at coordinate 4,858,056 of CM050407.1, forward strand.
TAAACAAAACTACCGTGAGTGTTTATTTAATTTGCGTTGCATTACAGTCGGTGTAATATTCATATTTGCGAACGCGCGCTGTGTGTTACGTGGCGAAGTGTAACATTCCGTTTTCTGGTCGGTCGCCCACCCCTCTCGACGTGTTTTTTTACAATAATACACATATGTAGGTACGTACCTACCTATACGACACCAGCGTGCGTCCACACTGTAATGACCATAAACAGACACAATGTACTGTGATTACGATTATTGGGTCCCCTTTCGAATCTTTGACACATTTTACGCGTGTCGTCGTCGTTCACATCAGTGATTACTACGTTATTGGTTTTCGTTTTAGCTGTTCGTGAAACATTGTTGCCGCGCATACACACACACACACACGCCAAACGTGGCGTACAATAATAATATTATATAGTCGATACGCCCTGCATAGGTGTATGACGCTTGAACGCGTCTTGGCGAAATTTTTCGTGAATCGCTACATGTCATAAATAATATACGAGGAGACGCATTGTTTTGTGAACCAATGGAAAAGAGTGTTATTTGTAAAATTATGGATGAATATTTTCTCCATTAGCATACGGAATCGATTCGGGCCATAAAAACAACCTGGTTAGAATAAATCTCCGCCGAAGTTCTAACATTAATGTCTAAACGGCTGGAAAAATGAATCATTAAAAGTTTATGGACATTCGTATTGGTATAATAGCTAAAGAAGAGAAAAAAAAAATCAGTCGCCGAGTCAAAGCCATTAATTTCGTTTTATTGCTTAATTTCTTTCCGATGCCATTGTTGTACTTATGATAACAGTGTGGCGTTTGGCGATTTATTTAAATTAATTCGACACGCGGTAGTCAGTGTGCGGTTATGTATCGCAGAAAACTCAGAAAATATATGGCTATAACGTGCATACGGCTTATTTATTATATTTTACAAATAAACGCTTTCGGAGGGAGCTATCGTATCTTCTACAGCGCCGTAACTCGTCAAACAACTGTGTTTTGTTATTATTTTCATTATTTTCAACAGCATCCCACACGTTTTTAATTTTAACCAATATTCTTTCCGACAGTGTTATTTGCCTATTTGTCTTAAACGAAACAAGCGTTCATGGTTTGATTCGTTTTGTCGTCGATGCCATGTCATACCTACTTTCTCATTCTACAGTAAATCATGTAGCTATTATCGTTCATCGAATAGGTTCAATTGATAATATCTTTCTGTTGCTAAATCTTTTTTTTTTTAGCCTTTAAAAGCTAAATCTTAATAGATTGTAAAAACGTTCGATGAGTTTGCAAGGAAATGAACAACGTCTCAATTACGATTATTTATCACCAAGAGAACCTTCGTTTCGGATAAAAGTTTAGAAAAATTTGAAATTGGTAAAATCGATTTTTATACGCACAAACACCCCTTCCCTCGCCCCTGGTTACAAAAAGTTCGATCTTATAGCGTCCACTCGTTTTTTGTATACTTTACGTATTCTATGTAATTAGAGTTAACTACTGACGACTTCTTTATTTATTACATGCAAATTTTGTCAGATTGATTATTATGTCACATGAACGAAATATTTTAATCCAAAATGTCCGACTTTTCCGTGCTAAATTGTGAATTTCTTTTAAATAGGTACCTATTTGAAATAAACATTCATTCTCGGTCTACGTTTTTGCAAATAGTTTCCGCTGAAATTAATTTAAAAGGCATACGTGAATTCTGTACATAAAATTCAATAACCGAATTCGCGTGTAAAAAAGTGTCACGCATTTACTGTGTAAATAACCTCTAACCAAAAAACAAATGCTATTGCCCAATCTAGGGTAACTCTCATAGGGTGAGTTCGGATCAATTACACGTGTATCGTCCTAATCTTGTGTGCGTTTAACCTATTAAGTTACTTGACCATTTGATTTTATCATCGGATTTTACCCGAAAAGAGGGTCTGTCGCTTTGGGTCCCATCCCTATCGCCTGTAAAGGAGTTTATTAGGGAACACGGTCTCGGGTGAGTGAAGCCTGCCAACGTACGTTGAAACGTGTCGTGCTCCTATGATTCTAATTTGTTATACATTTGGAAATGTCATCTGCGATTCGGCAAAAATCGTACGAAAACGGAGATAATGTATTAATTCACATTTCAAGTGTTTCCACGCAGTCAGATTTTCTTTTTTCTTAAATATTTCAGTACAATTTAATGGTTTGATAATTACGTTTTTTGTCGATCGTTCGGAGTACATAGCACACGCTTATGAAACCATTGATACTTAAATAAAAAAAAAAAAAAACATTTTGATTTCGGATATGTTATAACGTTTTATAAATGAATGAAAATATTTTTTTGAAAAATTACTAGAACTTCAATTAATATAAACAATATTGTGAGTGTGTATACTGTATATCTATATATAAAAGCACATATCCAAAGAATAGGACATAGTCGCAATAAACTATGTTTAAATAATACTGTGTTCAAATGTAAGTTTAATGAATAGACTATAAATAAAATATATTTTAAATATACGTCTATAAATAAATAACACATCTCAAGTTAAACTTTTGTAACTGCTCATGTAATTATTTTAGTTTAGGTTAAATTTCGGTCAACTTACTATTTATTGCTAAAAACTCTCTCTCGTTACAATTTATTCGATAGAATACAACTATAAAAAACATCTACATTCTTAAATTTCAATAAAATCGTTATTAAAAATTAAGGAACTGATTTTGATTTAATAAAAATTATTTCACGGAATTGGTTTATTGACTTATTTTAAATCTGCGTCGGTTTGATATAATATGTAGTTATACTGCATACTAACGATAAAGCTGTATATTGTTTTGGTGATGTAATTCTAAATGCACTTTATACATATGCATCTATAATTTATATACATATAATTAATATTTATATTATGTATTTATGTTAATATGCCTTAAAATGTTTTATTAATAACCCATAAAGTTTATTCGTAACATTTACATGTATCAAAATTGTATTAATATTCTAATCAATTGATATGCGCAGTAAGATTAACTTCGCTTCGTGTATTTGAATAATCACCACATTATTGAATACCATTTATAAGTCGTCTAGACTTCCAAATTACATTCACCATCATAATAATTTTTTTTTTTTTTAAATCACTCGAATTTCCATAATAAAACGTAAGAGATTGACTATATGCACTCATATTTTGGTTAGGAAATGCTGTCCCTGATGTAGTTTATCCAATAGTTCACCTCGGAGTTGTGGAAGAAAAAAACAAGTTTAAACCTATTTATATATCAACAGTTGAATATATATATATATTGTTTAATATTGATTTTATCTACCTCAATGTTATAATTTTTGTAGGGCAAGTCGTTGATTTCTTTATAGATATTTCTACCACCATTAATTATTCATTCAGCTGAAAAGTATAGTTCAACGAGTTTTATTATAAACAGTATCAATGTACAGTGAAATTATACGTAGAAAACATATTTTTTCCGAATAAAATATCATTTGGTCAGCATTTGTAATGTTACTGTGTATTTTTTACTATTTTTACATACTTTCTATAATCGTGACGTAATAGTCAATGATTAATATTTTCACAATGAAGATTTTAACTATACACAACATTTAGATTATAGTTTAGGTAACAGACACACACACACACACACACACACACACACACACACACACACACACACACACACACACACACACAAAACACACTTAATGGCTTATCTATACGTTAAACTGACAGCTGTATATGTATATATACCTTCGGTGCTTCTTTTAAACCTGCACGTCAACGCGATCGTCGGCGTTATTACGGTTTCCGCGTATAACACATGTGTACCTGTACAACGCTCATGCCCGTGGAACGAATGAGAAGGAGTAAAAAAAAAAAAAAAAAGAAAAAAAAAGCGTTCAAAAAGAAGGCGGTGGTAGAGCGGCGGCTCACTTGTCCAAAATTGATTCCAACGCGTTCCTCTAGCAGTGCTACCGCCGCGGCGTCGCTGTCGGTGCTCTTCCGGGCCGCCGCCGCCGCGGTGGACGGGACGGGTTCGAGTGGATGTACCGGGGAGGGTTGATGGCGCGAGGGGGGTAAGAATAATTCAACCGTGGTTCGGTGACTGAGAAATTGAAACGAGATCCCTGCTCGAAGACGGCGGCGGGCGGTGCGTGCGAGTGCGCGAGGGACCGGGGGAATTTGCGATTGTGCATGTGCGAAATGAGATTTGATATGTGTACTGGAGAGGTAATATTCGCTAGCGCTCTCGCATACAAACTCACACACACACACACACACACACACACACACACACACACACACACACACACACACACACACACACACACACACACACACGCACACACGTGTATATATTTTTATGTATAAATATACACACACACACACACTCACACAGGCGGCGTTCATCAGCAGAGCTGCCGCCCGGTTTTTTTCTTACCCCTCGTCCCCGCCAACGTAACCCTCACGTCATCCCTCCTGCCTACCGCACTCAAACACACGCGGCCGGCGACCCGCCCTGTCCTCCTCGGCTCGCACACTATTCTTTGCTCACCTCTCCCGTTGCCTCCACCCCACCCCCCCGACCTCGATACGACCCGTATGTGTGCATGACGTCTGAGCCCCGTTAGAAAATTGCCGAGGAAAAACTCATTTTCGCATTTTCCTCCTTTACACACAATCCGCCGCGTACACACACACGCTCTCCGCCCACTCGAGTGTGTGTGCGCGTATATGTATATGTGTGTGTGTGTGTGTGTGTGTGGCGTTTGTGTGCGTACGTGTACGTTCTCCTTCTTTTTTATCCGTAATTCCTTTTCGCCGTTAGAGATCCAATCAGCTCTCTGGTTCTTCCGCCCCTTCCGGGCTTTTTTTAACTTTGAATTCCCCACTACCACCGTCGTCGCGTATCCTTCTCTGCGCGCGCATGTGTGTGTGTGTGTGTGTGTGTGTGTGTGCGTGTACATATGTGTATGAACACGTGTGCGTGTGTGTATGTGTGTGTATTCGGGCAACGAGATTTTGGATTTTTCCGCTTCGGGGATCCCGCAATTTCCAAGTCGCGCGATAGTGAGGAGGAAAGAAACTATGGTGTGGAGGTGATGGGGCTGGCGAGATGGCGAAAAAGAATATATGCCGGGCAGGCGGGCAGGCGGTTTCTTATATGCGCGCGCTCGCGTGTGTGTGTGTGTGTGTTTATATATATATTCAAACGAGAGCGTGTGTGTCCCCTCGCTACCCTGCCCCGTCGTCGGTTTAAGTCGACTGTTGCATACATTATAAACGTTCCGCCACCCTCCGCTCGCCGTTCCACTACCACCGCCGCCTTCATTTTGTTTGTTTTTACCGCCTTCGGAGTCCTTTTATCCTTTTTTTTTCTCTCTCTTCTCGTTCCTATTCGCCCGCGACGTCTATCCCGCAGGATCGATGTGTGCCTTTTAATATCCATCCGCCCGACATATACGCATATTGTTCTCGGAGACCTTACCCGTCGTCCCCGGTATCCCCTCCCGGACACGCCTGCAACAACAAGGGTATATGCGCATACCGTTTTTCGAACAACGAAAACCGTTTCTTTTATTTTCGTCTTCCAACAGTTAAAAGCATCGTGACCTGTAGAAAAATATGAAAATCCTTCCTTGCCCCGGAGCAAATTGAGATTTATCGATATTAAAAAAATAAATTATTTACGTTTTCATTTTTATTGTCGCTTTAGAATATTCGTTTACAGCTGTTTATAAAATAGTTCTGCAGTCCGCGACTATTAATATCGCTTCTCAGAATCGTTTCTTTGTTTGTATAAAATAATGAATAATGATTAATATACCTGTATTACGTATACACGGTTAACGTGCTATTGTAGGCATGCGCGCGGGTGTTGCAGGGTTTCTTTTTGCAACACCTGCGAATAATTTCAGTTTTCACTTAAGTTTTTTTGTTTTTTTTTCACTATTTCTAACTAACTACCTATGGTTAGCAGTTAAACGATAAAATCTTAGATTAAATACAATTTATTACGATATAACTCGTATTATTAAGCCAGCGTAATACAATTAATTTCAATATCGTGAAATGTATTGTTATTTTAATTTTTTTTTTTTTTTTATTACATTTAGAAAATTTTGTTCTTGAATTAACATTTTTTTTTCACAACATAATATTACTCGTATAAAATAAATTGCATTTTCATACCGACCATATACACTTTTAAGACTGAAAACAGTTATTTTTTTTTATGAGTGTTTGTCCTCTTCTTACAAACGTTATTTAAAATTGAATATAATTTTTTCAAAGTTAACCTATGTTTGATTTGCTGAGGCTAAGCAATGCTATAGAATAACCAGCGTCCAGTAGACTGATCCAGTCTCCTTGGCCCCTACATTGTTCTGATTCATTTTCGGTTAATTTTCAGCGACACGTGCAAAAAAGCTCCGCGCACGCCTTTATGCGTGACACTTATAATTAGCTCGTGAAGAATGGAATAAAAAATTTCGTGAAAATAATTCATTACGGAGGTAGGTATGATCGTGTGATTTTTAGTAATTTACGTTTCCTCTCCTGTTCCATCCGATATATACGTATGACGATAACGCTTTCCGAAACGACGCCGGCCACATAAAATACACCTCGATCTACTATACGGCAATATATTTTACATCGACTTCGCCGTAGACAAGTAAATGGTCATAAATCGGGACCCTTAAAAAGAAAAAAAAAATCACAAGGCTTCCTTGAAGGAAACAAATCTGCTGTGACGTCTAATCGGCTGTCGCCGTCTTTTTGTGAAAACCGTGTTTGAAAAAAAAAAGAAGTCGGATATTGTCGGTTCTTCGGGAGATATTTGTCTGTTGTGAAAATTAAGAACATCAAAAAATAATATTAGATTTTTTTTTTCGCAATCATTTTGCAATCGAACACTGTTGAATATTTTACGGACATTGATGTGACTGTTGATACTGTATATTGAACACTGACATTTATTTTATGGGCAGTTAGCCAAGTAATCGTGCAAAACATCTAATAACAATAATTTTCATCATCTCGACGATCACGACTGTGAACCTTACGGGGACTGCACCAGTCATTTGAATTTCAATTGTTTCCAATAGGTCTCTTACGGAGCGAGAGCTGGTAATTATTTTAATTATTATTCTACGCAATCGGAACGTCGTGCACACGCTAAATTAGTACGAATAAAGGGGGACCGTCGAGGAGAACTGACGTTTGTAGTTTTCAATACTGCTAATGGTAATGATCGTAGAAGGTAACGTTTTATTGATTGGTCATCCATTAATATACACGTAAATGGACAAAAATGTATTTATTATTCATGCCCTGCACAAATTATGGACAGATACTCAGATTAAAATAATAAATACGAATATTGTGTAATAAAAATGCTTACGCGTCGAGTAGATAAAATCAGTTTTAAACGTACCGATTTTCGTAGTCAATCAAAAATTAATATGAATTATTTATTTATTTATTATTATTATTTTTTTTTTTTTTTTTGAGGTTCAACACTGTTATGTCATGTTACAAGTACTATTTAATTGTGTACGATTACACGGTATTGACGATGGTTAATGATCACAAAAGAAAATATATACTTAAAGTTTACACGACATAAAATAAAAACGTTTAAGTAATAGACAACTTTTTGCTTTAAATTTAAATACTTTACGAACGATTTTTTTTTTAATGTTTATTTTATGCACAATCATATTATTACACTATTGAAATACGGTTGTTATTATTTTTAATTTTTCATTAATATCAACATAATAATTTGTAAAAATCGCATTAATACGTAAATATTAGATATCATTTGCATTATTGTTGTCTGTGTTGGTTTAAAATTTAAAGATTACTAATTTTTTCGTTGCTACATGATAATTTAAAATTCTAAATACTTAATCTATAATATAAATGTGTAACGTTGTAGTACGATATAGTTAGGTTGGTAGAATTTAATTGCAAATAAATACATGGTGGATAATTTTACATTTTTAAGTACCTATGTTATTTTGGTAATTTAAAAATTGTATTGTATCAATATTATTGCTAAATTATATATTGACACCAATAGATAAAATGTGCATAAATGATAAATTGATACTCCTATTTTATAAATGATTTCGTTGAAGAATCAATCAAACAAATTACAAATGTATCATTCATAGTTTCATCGTGAATTATAAATGAACATGGGATTTATCAAGGCACTCGTTTTTAAAATAGCATGACGTGCTCTACTATGCACATGACTGTTACGCATAGTAAAAAAAGTAAAAATGAAAGGTGTTGGCGTGTGGCTAACATTATTTTAGACATTATGATACTTGCATATTATAATGATTTCAATCGCATGAGAAACAGACAGACGTTTGGAAATCTCGAGAAAAACGCGTTTCATTTTCATATCAAACCGTGATTATATGTACGAGAAAAGAAATATTTAGAATATTATACATTATTATTATTATAAAACCGATCGACATGTTCCCTGGAAAAAAAAATAATAATAATAATAATAATCGAGAACGACGATATTTTGTTCACGATGGAAAATTATTTTTGATGAATATTCACAATAAAATGTGATTACTCATTGAATCGACGATGACGTCTCAGATATTTTCTTTTCAGCTTTGCGTGCGTTTATGCTGTTGTCAATTTGCCGGTGTTTAGGTGCCGCTGCGGCGGCAAACACTCGTCTCGTAGTTTTTGCTCACCGCGGTCATCATCTCGTGAGATCGGTCGTACGAATACCGATGAAAAGATGATTAACTATAGGTGTAGACGTGCGTTGTGTGTGTGTGTGTGTGTGTGTGTGTGTGTGTGTGTGTGAGGCTGGTATATACTCGCGGCACCCGTTCTCGATGTGTTCTGGGTAATTAAACAATGTGCTGAGAAATGCCGAAAAGCGGTTTTATTTTTCACGCCGTTCATTCAATACGTATACGCTCGGTGTTTGTGTTATTGAAAACGCATGATAATTCCTTTCACTCAGAAAAATAACGATCTACAATAAGACCCATTCGTTAACACGCGTTTGTGCGCTCATTCCGATTCGGCGGCGGCGGCGGCGGCGGCGGCGGCTTATACAATATGTATACACACAAATAAAGGTACGCTTGTGTACGTGTTATTTTTTCATTATTTCCATTCTTTTTATTTCTAAATTCGCCCAAGTCATCGTTAATGACATAAAAAACAAGATTGGACTAATGAAGGGCCGCCCTCCGTTTCTCGGTTCTCCCCCCTCCCCTCGATTGTCTAGAACACTGCCTAGTCATTGCCGCACAACCGTAAAGGTAATACGCGTACGGGTACAAAAAGAAAAAAAAAATTAAAAAAAAAAAGAAAAATACACGACGAAGAATACTATTATTCTTATCATTATATATGTATTTGGATTACAATAAAGTTTTGATTATTTATTAGCGAGGACCGCGGCGATGCTGAGAACGTGTGTGTGTGCGTGAGTGCGTGTGTGTGTGTGTGTGTGTGTGTGTGTGTGTGTGTGTGTGTGTGTGTGTGTGTGTGTGTGTGTGTGTGTGTGTGTGTGTGTGTGTGTGTGTGTGTGTGTGTGTGTGTGTGTGTGTGTGTGTGTGTGTGTGTGTGTGTGTGTGTGTGTGAAATCGGTGAATTTGTGCGCGCTCAAAAATGTGCGCGCGAACAATAAAGCAATTTGCGACGATCGAAAATTATATTTATTTTATTTTATTTTTTTCCGCCCGGAGAACCGTGTTTCCCGTGCAATAACGTGCGCGTAATTATCATCACGTCGTTCAAGTAAAATTAGACGGTCCGAAAAATATCGGTTAACCGGTGTGTGTGTGTGTGTGTGTGTGTGTGTGTGTGTGTGTGTGTGTGTGTGTGTGTGTGTGTGTGTGAGTTGTTATGATGGCGTTATACACACTGTATACGGTTTGCAATCGATAGTCGCGACGCGTTCGGATGATATCATTAAGTGCGCATATTTTATTCGCGTATTGTACGACGATTTTTAGGTTAGCGTCGGCCGGGGCTCCGTTGAAATAACGATTGTTATTACTATAATTTTTGTCGCATTACCCATACGTTTAATGTAGCTCGACTAATAACGGCGTGATTAACAATAATTATCATCGTCGGCCGAGGAAAATTTCGAAAATATAATCGTACCAAACACTGCTTTCTCATTTGTCCCGTTCGGCCACTGTGTAATGTAATTGTTCGTGCTTTATTCGTAACGTCTGTTCTTCAGTTTTTTACGTGTTATAATAACATCGTTTTCGGTTCGACTGAAATAGTATGACGAAAAATGAATACCTAATTACACGAGATAATTGTCATGATATTAGTACGTACGTTGTTTCGCGCGTGTTCCGATTTTTTAGAGCTGACGAATATTGAAAATTAATGATATAATGAAAATTAATAATCCTAGCGTGAAAAATGTATTCCTGATCAAATCGATTTTTTTGTTAATACGAATTTAAAAAATTACGACGCGTTTTCTAGGAATAAATTAACAGGCACCATTTGCGATTCATTGATATTTCGTACGACTGACCAAAGATTGTCGAACGTATTTAGTTTGTGTCTTTATATTATTTTATTTATTACTTATAAAATTGTATATTATGTTGAAACCCTTCGATATATTATATTAAGCAACCGTTGACATAGTCAGACACGTCAGTATCTATTTTGCCTACCTTAGAGCCGTGGTAAATGCAGTGTCTAACGTGTGGACAATTTCTCGGGAACAGGTTTGTGGTAGGTACAATGTTTAAAAAAATTAAATTATTATAATCAAGTCATACTCCAATAGATCATAGTGTAAGATACATTCGAATCATTTGAATTCGAAAAACTATATCTGGTTAAATCTCTACAATTATGAAGGATCGATAGTATAAAATATACTTTTTTTTTGTAAAAATTGATATATGAATAAGATAATTTTATTACACGAGCATACCAAATACATTAAAAATATGTCTGATTGCTTAACGTACAGATCATTGTAAATGTATCCATTGGTTTTTTCTCGAATTCTATTTATATTAATTTGACACAGATACTACGCACAAAATGTTTTCAAAAGTATTGACTTTTTGTGCGTGCAATTTGAGTTCCGCTTTATAACTTTGGAACGAAATAAATTACTTAAATGTATTTATCAAATATACGATTTAATAAAACATTTAATAGTTAATTAATCTGAATTTCAAATAGATTTACCGCTCTGTTCAGATTTCAGAATAAAAATGTTTTAAATAATTCAGCTGGGTATATTCTACTATTTCTATAGGAGCAAAAAATAAAAAAGTATATTCAGTTTTAAATGACTTTTAAGTTTTATCATATTAATTTATGATTATATTTTTCGGACTTTATTTTTATTGGGCTGTACATAATAGGTATGAGCGGGGGAAAAGATAATTTAAAATGCAAACCCACTGTCCTTCGGTTATATCCAGATAATATTTACTGTTTTAAACAGCCATTAATATTTATAGTCGACGGTTGTTGTTTTGGCATAAAGCTGTATTGTTAAAAAAAAAAAAAATAATAATAATAATAAAAATAATAATATAGAAAAACCTATTCATTTATTGCCAATAATGTGTTGTACCGGAACAATTATTATTTGTACTCCTAACGAGTTCAGAGCTGATTGACATTAATGATTGAGTCCGTATGTGTCTCTTTATTATTATTATTATTATTTCATTTGTCGTCGTACTTAATTTTTTTTTCTCGGAAAATTAAATGTTTAAACAACCGCCGGTCTTATTTCCCACATAGTACATATACTATGATGCCCTTCGGCCGATCAATTATTAAAACTAATAATAATTCGTATCGCACTTGATATAGGGACATTTTTCCCTTTCTCCCTCGGCTCGGCGCGCAACTGAATAAATAATGATCACTTCGGTTCGTCCACATTTGCAGAGTTCGATTTTTAATTAAAAGCCCCGCCTAAATAGACCGCGCCGAACCAAGTCTGCATAATCACACGTTATACACAATGTCCGTGCGATAGGCGTGCAATATTCTTTCCCGTTCGTTTCCGTATTCCTAGGACGAGCCTCGACATTATAACATACACTCTGCCCTCCGGTATCCGTCGCAGTGTGGGGTAGTCCGAGGACGCGTTTTTTTATGTTTTTTTTTTCTTTCGATATCATTACTATACGCCGCGTACGCTATGTTTTATACAGCGGCCGTCTGGTTTCGATTTGTCTCTCTTTATTTATAACGTGCGTTTATACAATAACAGATCTTGTGTGTGTGTGTGTGGGGGGGGGGGGGGAGAAAAAAATTAAAAACTTAATTTCCAATATGGCCGCGCGGTACGTACATTTTTAACGTTCGCCACAGATATCGCCGATAAATTATCATTATTATTATTATTATTATTGTATATATATCGAGGGCATATTAATGGTATTATATTATTATTATATTGTCCGTCCGAATGGTTTATGGACATCGTAAAAATTCTTCGGCCTTACGTGCCAACACATCATGATTAACCCTTATCCGCTTTAAGTGACATTTAGATCGTGCGCGTATGTGCGAGAGAGCATTTGGATAAAAGCCAGGCCGCTGGCATTACACACCGTGGAGGACTCGCGAGCGTTATAGGAAATGTTTACCTCGTGGGGTGATTCATCGGGACGGTTTATTATACGAGCCCCCTCGCTCGTAAATATTTGAAAAATGATTTCCTGTAAGTCAGCAGACAACTTAAAACCCGGGAAATAAGTGTGTAATAATCGAGTGTTTCAATAGCGTTTTGTCACTAGTCATCGTGAGTGTCGAATACTCGTTCGTATCCTGTGGCGGTGTTACGTGTCAAAACCGAAAGCACGTGGTCTGGCTCCTGGATAATTCGTGTTCTCGGCGTTTCAAATCGAAAGCAAAAAGTTTTCTATTTTAGTTCAATATCGACGCGTATTACGCGTTTCGTATCGTTACGGCTGTTTACGTTTTCGTAATTTACATCACGTATGATTTACAGTTAAAATAATTCAACTTGAATTTTCAAGTTTATAATTTAGTCTTGAATTGATTAAGACGTTTAGATTTCGTCATAAATCTCGACCCGAAAACTCGCTTTGAATTTTAAACAAATTTTATACACTTACCTAGTAGATACTTTATAATAATATACGTACTAAAAACGCGTTTATATGATATATAAATGTGTACACGTATATAAATAAATAAATAAATTTATATACATATATATGATATATATTAGTTATTTACTTATTTATTTATTAGCGATCACAATGTCATGAACAAAAACATGGTGTATTAATAAATATTATATTAAATGTTTATACGTCTTTATTCGTTTTTTATATAAATATCACATAAAACTATAAATTACAAAAAAAAAAAAAAGTTAAACTCGTATCAATAATAATATAATAATCTTTTTTCATAAAATTGTATGATGTAATGTGATATTGCAGACTAATAAATATTATCGTAATATATTATCTGGTATGTTTCATGTATTGAATGAAAATACATATTAGTGGATATTTTAAAGATTTAGTTTTGTAATGAAATCAAATATTTAGTTTTGATAATATAAATTTTTTATAAAATTACGACTGTGTGATTGCGTTTTTTCGAAATTATACTATGTTGATGCTGTTATCGACCATTTTTGGTTCAGGGTCCCCTTATTGTTTTAACTAGCTGCCAATGTCCCCTGACCTGATGAAACAAAAAACTGAGAGAAAATGTCGGATAAGTATACACAGATCAGTATTCTGAATTTGAGAGAACACTGATTATAAGAAAATAGTTTTGGTTTCGTTCTCATTTGGAATTCATTTGGTTCATTTCACAAAAATGATATCGTCAAAGTATCAGAAATTATAAACTGTGATTTTATTTCAGTATCAGTAGAGAATGTAATTCTACCGCAAATATAACAGTGAAAATATGCGTAACTGCTACTTGTAAGTAATAATGCGATCGATACTTACAAAAAACGTTCCCTAAATAGGTACTCAAAGATTGTCTGATATTTATTAAAAAAAAAACAAAACAATCTTAGAAAAAAAAACACTAGTTTAAGTACACTACGTACGGTCTACGTGGCATTGAATGTATTGACTACATTTCTTCCGTCATTCAAATTATTTTCGGAATTCCAACGCCTCTTCAAACCACTTGCTTTTTTTTTGGAGATAAAATAATGCCCTCCGAGTAGCGGTACCGCTTTTATAGAAAACCACTGATTTAGGTATTTTATTGTGTTATTTTTTATTCAGATTTTTACCGAAGGCCACAATACATATTTATACGACTATAAACAGTGGTATGTGTTTATTTCAAAACTAAATTTTATATTATATTGATTGCACCTTGAATTAATTAACCGTATTATTCTGTCGTTACCATAATAGTCAATAAACATTAACGAAACTGTTCAATTATGATTACTTTACATGATTTTTTTCAAACAATTAAAAAAAAAAAAAAAAAAGCATTTTTTATTTTATTCATGCCAATCGATAATTACAAATACATCTGCACCTGTCCGAAACAAGTCATCGCATATATTATTTTATTATTATTAAACTCGCGTATACGTATAATTTAGTTTTGAATAAGAATCGTTTCTACTATTATTATAATTACTAACTTATTTCGCAGTATAAAAAAAACACACACACACTCACAGATCGTTTTACAACAAAAAAATCTTTTGTCTATAAGTATAGGGTATATATTATTATCATTTTTTTATTATCATTTTTTTTTTGTTATATACATAAACCAGGGTTAGGTGTTAAACAAAAGAAAACGACGAAGAGGGAAATACACAATATAAAGAACACGTTAAATATATTTGTGCATACAAATATATAGTTAGCCAGGTACAACGCATTACGTGCGTTCTTATTCGCCATGTGTTGTTTCGTGTATAATTACACACACACGTGAACATAAAAAAAAAAATAAAAAATATAGCCTAGCCTAATTAGTCATATTATACGTGACAGTTGATTACAATGAACGTAATAATACGATCGGTGGTCGTAAAAAATGGCTTGTCGTCGTCCCCATTATATACAGCGCAGCTCGTACCTATATATTTTATCGTTTCTGTTGTGTAACACGCGTTATTATGTTACCCCGTGTTTCATTGGAAAACAAAAAAAGGAAATGGTAAACACCGTCGTGTCACTATGAACATAATTAGGACACACGTATGTACAAACAAATATATTATATTATGTATTGTGCGCGTATTGAATTTAAAAATCAATTTTTTTTTCACCAATAAATTCGCGATTATCGCTCGTTTTTTTTTTCTTCTTAATTCTGACGAAAAATCGAAAGATTCAAAATAATCAACAGACGTCTCTTGACAAGGCCCGTTTCGGTTTTTTCGGTTACAGTGGTACGCGGTGGACAAATCCGACTTGGCCGACCACGTGTTTTCGAAGTTCGTGCAGATGAGCGCGGACGCGGACACCGAGAGGTTTCTCGACGACTCGATCGAGCAGAGCGACCGGCTGTTGACGCAAATGTGGCAGTCGCTGGTGTCGTCCGTGTTGAACCCGTTCATGACGAAGACTTCGATCAACGGGTAAGGCGGTGCCCGAGACGTATTTTTTTTTATATTTTTTTTTTTCAGAGAGCCCATTGATTTTTATAATATCGTCTCGATGACGTGTAATAATATTAATAACAATATGAGAGACGACGGTCGCCTGAAACACCGTCATGCGACTTGGTCTGTAGTGTATAGGTCCCGACGAGACACGTTATTCGGGGCGAAATATTCCTAAAACCGTTGTGACGTCCATATTTACCTTTAAGCGAACTCGCCTGGCGTGCAATGTGAACGCGCACACGTCACGACAATATTTACGCAGTACGAGAGCACGTTAATGTGTACAGTTTTGAAAACTGTTCTGTTCTGTGTAAGACAGTTCACAAGATGTTTAGCGTCATTTTCCCGTGCCTTTGGATCGGTATTAATTGACGCTGTTTAAATTTTCAGTTCCGACGTGTTCATCACCTGCTGTACTAATATTATTATTATTCCATCTTGGTTATGCGGTGTTGACAAAGCGTCATACCGATATCGTTATATGAATATTATAATAATATTAGGCGTTAAACAAATAATATCTACTTATATTGTTTGATTTTTGTTTATTTTTATTCTTTAAACGTCAAATTTCACCGACGTACTTATTTGTCGAAAAGACGTACAAAATTATTTTCAAAAGAAATAAAACACTAGAAAAAAGTTTGATCCGAGAATATTATTAAATACAGCATTTTGAACTAATAGATAAACAGCTATACAAATCTTCATTCTAATGACGAGTAAACGTTACACAATATTTTTGAAAAACTTTGATGAATTAATTTATTTTTAACACTTAAAATAACGAACATTACTGTTGGTTGGGAAACTTCAAATCGTACGTTTAAGTGTAATTTAATGACCATCTGTTGTGTTCCGAACCTCCGGACGAATTCGACGATCTCGTACTGAGTAAATATTTTACGTTCTCGGAATTATGAAGAGTTTTTCGTGCTTATATTTTAGGTTATGACCCGATTGACCTTTTTTTTTTTTTTGTTGTTTTTGAGTAATTACTTCAAGAGCATATCGGTACGTCAAATCGTATTTGTAGTCATTTGCTACGATAAATTACGTATGGTCATCATACTGGTTTTAGTATAGAATGGCGACGTCCGAGAGAGGGACAAACAGCTTTGTGATTTGTGATTAAAGCGAAAATCACTTGATCTGCACCTCTCCTCGTAAAACCGAACGCTTTTCGTGTGTTCCTGCGGAACGCGCGTTGAACGTTCGATTATACGGCACAATCATGTACATGTACGTACATTACTGCGGAATGGCATTTCGCTGTATTAAATCGCAGCGAAAAATTTAATTAAAAAGTCATTTTTGAGAAGAAAAAAAAAGTCCACCCGGTGTCTTATATTATACGTACACCAAACGTCTGCGATCTATTAGAATTTATGAGATATAAGATCACAGGACCCCCACAATCCGCACGCCGCGTACAATATTTCCCAGGGAACCCTATCGAACCCGTCGTCTTCGTAGCGTATCTACTGTTCGACACGCGATCGTCGATTACACGATCTACTCGTAATTATGTATCGTGTGCAGTGGCGTAACTTGGGAGAAATTCTAGGGGGGGGCAGTATTTATTTTTAACGAAAATTTCAACGATATAGCGAAAAACTCCAAAGCCTAAAATTATCAAATTTTAGAACTGTGTGCATCATGTTTTATTTTTGAAGGGCTGGAAAAATTTAGCTTTTCTTTTTTAATTTGTACTTCCACTTTTAGATTTTAATGCTCAAATATTTTCAAATATATACCGCAAGTTTTCGAATCAATTTTTTACTGTATAAACAATATAATAACAGAATAAAAGATATATAATATATATAGTTTAAGTACACATAATATAGACACAATAATTATTGTACAATAGGGTCTCGTTAGTCCGAACATAGGCTAATCCGAAGGACGTGGTGATCCGAACGGGCTTGAAAATTACCGCATAGCTGTATTAATACATATTCATGTATGTTGATTAGACTTTTGCGGGACTTATACGTTGAATTTAATCAACGTATAAGAACTACAGTTCAAAAAAAAATATAAATATTTTAAGGGCTAAGGTTCATGGTATGTAATTTATTTACTGGCTGTACACACGTACATAATTATAATAATTTTTTGCACGCATTGTCTTTTTAAATAACGAATTTTAACGGATTAATACATATAAAAATGTAATATAAGTATAATTTAAAAAAATTATAAAATAAAAAAAAAAATTTAATTCAAATTACAAAAAAATTGATCTTTTTTTTGAAAATCATAGATAATCCGAACAAATCGGTAATCCGGATGGCCTCTTTCCCTAACCTCGTTCGGATTATCGAGACCCTACTGTATGATGTTTCATACAAAATGTAGAAAATATTATACGTTAAGATTTTTATTATTTAGAACAAAAGTGTTTTATTGGTTTGATTAAATTAAAATTTGAAATATAACTGATGGTAGAGGGGGCAAAATATTACCTTTGCCCTCCTCAGTTAAACGCCCGGAGGGGCAGTTGCCCCTCCTGGGCCCCCTCCCAGATTTAGGCTTATTATCGTGTGCGTAGTACGCGACGAGCGGTTTTATTCGCATTTACGACGATGACGACAATAATCCGATACGAAACACACCACGTGCGGCTAACACTCCATTATGCGCCGTGTTCCAGTCGTCGTCGTCGTTGAATATACACACTCGTACACACACACACTCACACACACATACACACGAACCGTCCATTGGCCGCAGCGCGTGAGTTTGTCGTCCGATTGGTCGGAAGTAAAATATATTTTTCTTTCGTTTGGTTCTTTTTTTCTTTTTTTCTTTTGTACATCCTACTTCCCCCCACGTCCTCGACCTCGCGTAATTAAGCTCGCCGTCGCCGCAACCGGTCCGGTCGTCGTCGTCGTCGTCGTCGTCCGACGCGCGTCTCATGCATATTTCATGTCGCGTACGCGCCCGTCAACCCGGCCGCCGAACAGTCAGGCCCGGGTCGGGGTCGGGACGACGTGCGCGCGGCAGAAGAAAAAGAATATATTGTCATCGGAGAAAACCGCGCGCGCAAAAACGCATCGTCCGTCCGTGGGATATTTTATTTTTTTTTTGCCCCGTTTTGTCGTTTTTTTTTTTTTTTTATCTCTCTCTCTCTCTTTCCTTTTTTTTTTCACGGATTTTTTCTCATTTCTTCCACGGCCGCGCGCGGCAAAAATTCTAATCCGGTTCTGCCGCGTCCTGCACTCGTCGTCGTCGTCAGCTTCGCGCGGTCGCGGTCGAATCGACTATGTGACACGATATATACACGTCATTTGCGCAACGCATGAACACGATGTAATGCCCTTTTTTTTCGCTACTCGGCCGTGACACTGAGGAAACGGCCGTTTTTTTCGTCCGTCGATATCGCGCCGTGTTTTCATCGCGCAGTCAGAACGACCCGTGCGCGATTTTCCCCGTACACGTGTTCACGTCGTGTACGGGGTGATTTCCCGAGCATTTTCATTCTGTTTTTAACTCTGTTCATCTAACGCTCAAAGTTGAGTTTGTTCTCGTGCACGGTTTAGACCGTCAACAAAAGTAGTGCGTTTTTATGAAAAAAATAATTTTTACCATTTTTTTATTATAATTTATTTTGTTTGACGATTTGACACTTATATTTTTATTATTAGACCAATAGCTTAAAATATATATATTAGAAATTTTATAACACCATAATAATAATAATAGAAATTCAAACAAAACATTTCTTAAAAAAAAAAAAAATCTCCTTTATAATATCATTTATTAAATATTGTCGTGAAAAACTCAAATAAAAAAAAATATATATATATACATTTTTATAGTCGATACTGTATAAGAAAACTAAAAATATGAAAATCACTTAGGTTCATAAAAGAGGTTTTGTTTCATAAAAATATAGTTGTATTGTTCTTTTGAATATTATACGGAAATATTCATATATACCTAGACATCGCATGGGTTTAAAAATTGGGCGAGCATGCTTGAAAAATCATCACCTGGTATAAAATGCACGGTGTTTTATGAAAGAGCAAAGTTAACGTTTTTCGGTAGTATAAGATTCAATATGATAAGGTAAATGTCAAAATAAGCGTTTAATGAGAGTATATTTCTAATTAATTCATTATTCACTTAATCGTTTAATAGAATGATGGGTAGTCGTGATACATTTTATTATTGCTAGAAATAAATCTTTGTAATCACACGCTGTTTTTGTGATATCAATTATGCCATGAACTCTATCGGAGGTTAATAAAAAGTTTGGGAATGACAACTGGAAGTGAACAAGTTTATTAGTTTACTTTTCACACGGAGTACTACTTTTTACCGACATGGTATGTGTAAAAACAAGAGTAAGTGGCTAATGAAAACTGAACCCGATGGAACCATTATTGGTTTTTGACCATTTCTATGGTGTTGTATCAACGGGAGTGTTGTTTCTGAAGTCTGCAGGAATCTTCACTGCGGTTCAACTATGAACGAGTATAAACAGAACGGCCGCCTAGAGCAGGGGTCGGCAACCTTTTTTGACGAAAGAGCCAAAAGTTACAATACGCAAAATTTTCCAGATTTTAAAGAGCCCCTAAAAATTTTTGTAATTTTTTTAAATATAATTTCGTTTTTAAATTTTAACAGACACAATAATAATGAAATTAATTTATAAAAATACAATTAATTTATAATAAAAAAAAAAAACCTATTTTTATAATAGGGACGGCGTATGACTAATTAGTTGTAGATAGCATCGCGATTATCGGTTTTAACGGCATGTACTATATAGTCTATAACAAACATTTTACAACGATAGACTGTGCTCCGTGCAGGCAATATCAAATTATTTTATAGACATTAAATATTGTTTTTGAACATAAAATATTGATTTTTATGTGTAGCTGGAGAGCCGCAACTTTAGACCGAAAGAGCCTCATGTGGCTCGCGAGCCGCAGGTTGCCGACCACTGGCCTAGAGCGAACAATCAGACAGACGAGACGATGGTTTTCTTAGTTTCCGTACAGCTCGTTGAACATGGTGGTAATTCATAGCAAGGAGCACGTCTTATTAGTTATTATTTAAACATAACTCGTAGTGTGAGATATTCAAATTATGAATTTACATGAGAAAGAAAACTGCAAATGTGAACTCGATACGTATAATATATTTTTCCACTGTCTGTTACATTCCATCGTTATTTATTTCACTTCTTTACTTAATTTTTCTCCTGAATATACCGTATACGTGTATCATATTGTACACGGAACGCTAATCGTAATGCGGCGTGATGACTAATGGTGTCGGTACAAAAATAAATTTTGACGCGTGCAATAACGTGCCGTTTATCCTTTCGTCGCAGTTCATAATTTTTCGACCGAGTGTTAGACGAATATATAATATAGTCTTATTGTAATCGTATTATAATACGAACATATTATATTATTTATTTATTTATTATGAATAAATCTATTCAAACGGAAAACGACCAAGTCTTTAAAATTAAAATATATATATATATCTACAATGTAGGTACATAGGTTATATGTTTTTCACAACTTTAGATCTCTCGTACTGTGGTACAATGTACTTGCAGTTTCTGCTGTCGTATATGCGTGAAATTGTATATAATTAATATAAAAAAAGTTAATATAAAAAAAGGACTCATATTCGTATTTAGAACTAACCCGCAAAATAGCGCTAAGTGCCGATGAGGCAAAATGCGCTGAGGCAACACTAACAAAAGGAAAAAAAGAATATGTATTGTGAAATTTATATCATTTGTTTTAACATTGGAAAATATTTATTGTAGTGTCTATGATACACATGATTACAGTTACAAACAATGAATATGTATTGTGAAATAAAAAGTCTTGTTTAAACCCTGGGAAATAATTAGAGTATCTATGATGCATATAAGTGGAGACGAAAAGAAAAAAAAACGTAAAATTTGAAAAGGAGGGAGTTTTGGCTGAGAAAATCGAAGACGATCGCTGGGTGCTTCAGTCCAGGTTTGAGGCACCCTTCGAGTAAGGCTTTTATTTCGATTGAATGTTATTGCTGTGTGGTGTAACACAGTAGTTTTTAGTATCATTTTTATTTCAAACGTTTGTACCAAAAGTGTTTGAATAAAATTTTCTATTACAAATTTTAACGATTTTGAGTTGAACAATTATTTTACTCCGTCTTCTATACCTTTTCTTCGATGAGATAAATTATAAATCTTTTTCTGCGTAGTAGTAAAAGTGGTATCAACGGTTAAAGGTAACAACAATAAAGGTTATAAATAATTTTGAACTCTCATTTTAGAGAGTAGAGAACTTAGCCGTTTTGAGAGTAACAATATTTATTCGCCGTTACGCAGGACTTTTTGAGTCGCCGCGTATACGACACATGCCTACGATGTGAATACTTTTTTATCATGCTCTCGGACCACTAATTGGTCTGTATCGTATATTACAGTGGTTATTTTTATTTATTCACTTAGACACGAAGACCCGTAATAAAGTGTACGGAACACGTCATGTTAATTGGTCCGTGAGTAACCCGATGACATACATTCGAAAGTTGGACGTTACTGTATTAGCGTATGTTAATTTTACATTTGTCACGCGAGCGTATTAATAAAAAATATTTGTGCAATCACATTACGCAGTGCGCGGTCACGTCTTTAAAAGTTTTGTTGATCCGAAGTCTTTCAACGAAATACGCACATAAAAGCGTCGGACAATTAATGATAACGTAACTATACGTATGGACACTGCGAATTGTGAAATAAATAACATAATAAGGTAATTTATTGCATATCATGGAAATAATTAAAAGCCTCACGGCTAGTCGAAACCATTCTATAAATCTGTTTCCGTAAATTAATTAGAAAAGGATACCAACAACACATCATTCCTACGTAATGCCCCGGGTAATTATCCGAGCACAATTAATTGTATACGCGTTACTATAGCAGCGATCAATGCATTAATATTAATTCTCATTACCTTGATAAATGATTTAGTGCGTTTTTCCACGTATAAACTTACGATATAAAATATTGCGTTACCGCCGTATGTGTATGTGTGTGTGTGCGTGCGTATGCGTGCGCCTGTGTTTGCCGACAACAAATGGTTTAAGAAAACAAAATACACGTCCAGCCAGTATACATAGCACTCTCGACCCGATCCGACGGTTTCGATTTAAATTCATTATTTTATTGCCGGCCATAGAAATTTCCTCGACTGCGGGTCGCCCGTCTGCACGGCGAAACTTTCAAAGAGATACCCTCCTGGTGAATACACACACACACACGCTCGCTCGCGCCCACCCGCCGGCCTGGTCGACAATAATTACGAATCGGGTATTGCGCTCGCGGCGGCGTCACCTGCGCGCGCGCACGCTCTCGTACAGACGTCAGTTTAGGATCTTAACTACCGTCTATCCCGGCCGCCTCCTCTCCGGCCCCCGTCCCCTTACATACCCCCGGCGACCCGCCGCCCGCGTCACAAATGACTCTGTGCCGCGCCGCCGCCGCCGCCGCCGCGTATTTATAAGCCGCCCGAGGTTTCTATATAATGTGTCGACGAGATATTGTCGGCATCGATTCCCGTTTATTATACGCAACGCCGCGCCGTTACCGCCGTCGCCGTACAGGGTGGTTTCGTTCGAGCACGTTCACTCCGTTTTTAATCCCGCATAGTGCTCGAAATCGAGTGCGTTCGCACGCACTTTGCGAAACGCTTACAAATTACGATTTAATATTTGCATTTTCGTTGTTAGACCAACGGAATCGAGAGATAAACGAACATCGTAACATCCAAAAAAAAAAAACGTGTTCTCTTCCGTGTCCGATCTATGCCCTAAACAGATTTAAGAAAATCGATGAAATTAAAAAAATATACATTTTTTCGCGAAAATGATTTTTTGTGTTGACCAAAATTGGAGTCCTTTTACATTTTTTTTGTTTTTTTTTTTTTTAATTTTGCATGAAAAGGATTCAAAAACGTGCGATACGCACACAGAATCGAAAATCGGGTGAGTTCGGTTAAAATAATCATCACCCTGTATACACCATAATATACTAGCTATAAAAAAAAAGAATACACATAATACCGTATGAGTGTGTGCGTGCGCTGCACACACCTATATGAAATAACATATTATCATACGCGTACGTGTGTGTGTGTGTGTGTGTGTGTGTGTGTGTGTGTGTGTGTGTGTGTGTCGTGCGAGCGGTACAAGGGAGTTACCCCCCTCCCCCATTTCGTTCTCCAACAACCCCCTCGAAAACACCCCCGCGAGCGGATTCGGACTACGGGACTCGAGCAACGTGTGCGTCGCCGCCTCGCGCGTATACAATACACGGCGTCGGCGTCGGGTAAATCGGCGCGTATTAAAAAACCGTCGGCCTCGGAGCGCGGGCGGGGGCGCTCGGGTAATCTCGCTAATGATATTTTGATTACGCGCCCACGGTGGTACCGCCGCCTCCACCGCCGCCGTTTCAGGGATAAATATTCACGTTTTTCACCGCGCGCGCACACGGAAGGGTGTGCGGCGTAAACGACGCATTATATTATTGTTGTTATTATTATTTTTTTTATTATTATTATTATTATTATACGCGTGTGTATATTATACGACGTACACGCGGACGGATGGTCGTGAGGCGCACGGAGAGAGAGAGAGAGAGAGAGAGAGAGAGAGAGAGGAGAGACTCGCAGCGATCCGAGGGATAATCTTCGGAGACGTGCACGAAAACGAAATAAAAGAAAAACGGTTCTTTTCTTATAAATATCGTGCGGAATTATTTTTATAAAAGGTGTATATACACTGGCACCCCTCGACCCCGAGGCCCGTTTATTATCATTATCATTATTGTTATCATCGTCATTATTATTATTATTTTTATTACTATTATCATTATTATTTTTATTATTTTTATCAGACTTAAATTTGTTAACTGTTTTTCCCGTTACGTTCCCATCCCGTAGGCCTCGGACGCGTTGTGCGAGACGCTCGTGTGTAACACGTAAACAATACATTTGAGTTTTTCTATTGTGTTTTATGTTTTATCGTAGAACCGTATGCCGTTTGTACAAGACGCGTGTGCGGTGGCGTGTTTTTCGTTGCACGCGACTTTTTTGTCCACGAAAACGATTTACTGCATACGCGGCAGCGGCGGCGGCGGCGGCGGTCGTCTCTCTCGTACGTGTGTATTTTCATTCGGTCTGCTTCTGATGTTTTCGATTCCTCCGATACGCGTTCCCACCGGAAATCGACGACCAACAACCATCCCGCTCGCGTACACACACACAGCGGAGAGAAATAATTATACAATCTATACAGTAGTTGTTATTACCGCTCGCGCGCGGTCAAAGTGTGAGAAAATGCGGTCGACATCAGAAGCCCGCCGAACGGCGACCGCAGTCTATTCAATTACCCGTCATCCTTGACGCGGTCTTTTAATCGTACATGGTTTTACGTAAATTATCGCGTCGTTGTTGTCAAAACGTCGTGTACGGATCGTCCCCCGGATCCTCGTCCTCTGTACGAAACATTCTCGTTGCCAGTGGACGATTTCGAATAAGAACTATAGGTATTATAATTGTCGTGACACCTTATTGTATGTTTTTCGTCTCACCCGCCAGAGGTCCGTTGATATTTTATCCAAAGTCAATAGATAATTACTAGGGCTCGGATGTTGTAGGAGTTGCATATTTTTCTATATTATGCTCTCCATTTATAGCAGACCAAGCTATAAATTCGAGCTAAACAATGGCGAGTTCAAAAACGAAAAATTAAAAATGCGTGTTTTGCATATTTCGTCAATTTTAGGAAAATAGTGCATAATTCAATGATTTCATGCGCATATTGCGCATATTTAATATTTTTCAAAAAAAAAAAAATTGATTTTATTCTTCCTCGACCGATGTATTTTAAGTAATATTCTGATGGACGAATCAATGGATGGACTTCCCGAGGAGTTGACCGGCAATGACTTAACGTTTTATAAATTTGCTCCGATGACATCAACTGACGTCGTCGAAAGAAGTTTCTCTAGGTACAAAAATCTTTTATCGAATAATCGACGGTCATTTGAAGTTGAAAATCTGAAAAAAATTCTGGTGGTTCAATGTAACAACTTAACATGTACTTATTATAAATCACGTGTTTATTTCATATTTAACTTTACAAATATTCAGTTCAAAAAGAAGTCAAAACGTCAACCAATATATGAAAATAAAAACTTAATTTTAAAAATAAAAATTTTTTTTTGTACATATTTATAAACATTTTTCGATGCATATTTTACAATTTTTTCGTGCATATTTTCCTCTTTTTAGCTCCTATAACATCCGAGCCTTAATAATTACCGTTTATTTCCATCGTTTGGCGTACTGTCGCAGATATTGGCTAGAGTGTTGAGCGGTTTTGAATTTTAACGGACCAACACTTATTTAGTTATTATTCGAATAGTAACTTTTTTCTTTTTTGAATCCTTTCTTTTTCAAGGTATGGAATAAACAACCTTAGTCGATATTCGAATTGTATTCACTTTAGAATTATTGAAATGATTTTAAAATTTAAAACATTTTACTCGTATGATAAATACGATGATTAACGGCCGGGTTGTGACCAGCTGTTCATCGCGAAACCGACCAAAAATCAAAATCAAACGTTTATTATATAGGTGTATAATGTTTCATGTAATCGTATTCGGTTCGACGTTATTATTCGGAAAAAATCACGAGAAATCGATACATTCTTGATTTTCCAAAACTCGAGTTTAACAATCACAGATATATGTATGTACATATCAGTGGCGTATTTTGGGATATTTTTCGGAGTGTGTTCAACATTTTTGGGATCATGCACACACGTAGAATTTCCAAATTTACACCCCTTTAAAATTATTCACAAATTTAGATAAATCAAGTACAATTTAACTCAAAGAAAAACTATATTTTTTGTCAACTCACCTATATTTAGAGCTAAACAAAAATTAATACAAATTTAAAAAATACCTATTTAACTTTTCGCACTTTGTTTTGAATTGAATTATTAACTTAATAAAACTAAAACATCGATTGAATGTACAGTACGAAATCTATGCGCCTTTTTTTTAAGACTGAGTTGTTCAATAACTTCGTTTATATCAATCTCAATTTCTCTACGGATAGCTAATACTGCTAAGCAATTTAATCGTCGAAACAGCATTGAAACCACTAACAATAGCCGTAAACAAAAAACAAAATTCAAGTATTACTACTGAGATTACTAAATTCTGCCGAAAATCAATAATTGCAAAATATTTTATCAAATAATGCATCTAAAGCTGATCACCAAGTCAATAATATAGTTACCAAAAATAAGTGCATATAAATAAGTACACTTCGTGTTCATGAAATACGTTGATCGCGGTTTACGTTTCACGATCGATTTTTGTCGAAATGATCATACTATATTATTCAAGCTTGAATTACGGCAAACCGTGAGATTTTTTTTTTTTGATTCGGGGGAGGGTGTCCAGACACGGAGGACAACCCCCCAAAATACGCCACTGGTACATATTATATTTCTTTTGAATCCTGCTGATGTTTTATCTTCTCTATGCTCAATCGGTGTCCACTGTTGGGCGATTGTAAACTCGGCCCGAGGAAAAAAAATGTTCAAAAGGTCTATTGTAAACTCGGCCCGTGTTTTTTTTCAGGTAAAAATAATTTAGGTGTAAACTCGGCCCGGATAAAAATGTACATATGATTTTCTTATAATATTTTTGAGAACTATTTAGCATTCACCGGAGGACACAGAGAGGAGGCGATTCTCATTATCCTCCTAAAAATTATTTTCATTGTCATATTATTATTCATAGTATGGAATTTGTTATATAATCAATGTAAAATGTATTTATGTACATTTTTTTTTAAGGAAAACGCCATGTTTTTAACGTATTCATTCACTGATATTTCCTTATTTTTGTATTTTGTAAGTGTTCTTTCTAATAGTTCTCTTTTTTTTTTTTAGTTTTTGTATTTTGAAATTGAAATGGTTCATCTAGGCTGTTGATTTTAATGTAAATTTCTGTTGGTAGTTCATTTAATTTTGCAATGACGGCATACATATTGGAATGAGTGGAATTGAAACTTGCATTAAAATGCGCATGAAATGATTCACACGCATTAGTTGTTAAACACGTATCAACTGATGCACAGGACCATATATCAGGTGGAAACATAGCATCTTCTCGTATGTATGTATTGATTAAATAATCTGCGCTTATTATATTTTATTGGTAAATATTATCGGGCTGAGATTACAACCGAGCTTTTTACTACCTGAAATTCCGGGCCGAGTTTACAATCTACCTACTTTATTACCTAAAATTTTCGTGGCCGAATTTACAACAAAAAAACGTAATCGCGGGCCCAGTTTACATTTGCCTCCACTGTTGATGGTACGAGCGTATCCGTCCGGAGAAAAACTACATCCGTTCTTGTGACTCGACTGTATAAGTCATATATATATTATATACACACACGTTGAGATGTTCTCGTATTAACGTAATATCATTACTGGCGGCCAAGTACATACGGCCAAGTCATCGGCGGCGAGCGGCGTGGCGTGTCTAAATACGAAGTGTGTGTGTGTGTGTGTGTGTGTGTGTGTGTGCTGGTCGCGCCACCCGACGTCTCTTTCACACACGCGGCGGCGCGCGCGCACACACGGACACACCGGTTACATCATGACACAAGTGCGCGCGTAGACCCGAAAATGTTATTAAAGTTGATTAAATTAAACCGGCCAGAGTTTTGGTTGATTAATGATGATGACGGCTCGGAATCGGCTTCCTGGCCAGTAGCCCGGGATCTTTATTTTAGTAGACGCACACCATACAATGTACACGTGTACCCGAGACCCATTGTCTATGCGCTGTTTGGTCATTAAACAACCGGAGGCCTGATGATTACTATACAATGCCTTAATTATTGCCCGGGTCTTGTGAATCGAGATGCTACGTTCTATCTGTCTCTCTCTCTCTCAGTCGATACATACGCGTATAATACACGCTTTATATGTATATGAATTATGTACACGTGTGTGTGTGTGTGTGTGTGTGTGTCTATGTATAGTCTTACACCGTCTTATTCTTTTCGTTTGCCCCTCTTACCGGCGCAGTCTATTCGGTTTCATTCATTATTGTGTACAAAATCTCAGCGTAAAAATTACTATCAACGAGTAAAACGTATATGTATATAATGTAAAGAGAGAGAGACGGAGTGATATAATGATATCAAGAAAGGGGGGTGACAGGGAGACGCGAACCTTTCACGGTCCGTGATCCGAGTCCTTGAGACGGAATAAGCCAACGGCCCGACGCAGCTTCTTCTCTCTCAATTCTTCTCATTATGATATTCACCTATGGTGCACACATACTTATATCCATGTATATATATATACGTGAATACAATACATTCCCTCTGTACGGTCGTATATATGTATAATTCACTCGAGCACCTCCGCATAGTTACGCGCGGTATATCGTCCTATGTACTTGTGCTGGCCGACACTCCACCGTATACTCACACACACACATATATATTGTATACCTATATACTATGTATATGTATAAACACGTCTCGTTATCCCATCACTGCGTATGTATATATTATATATATACATATAAATACTGTACCCGAGTATATATAGTATATATTATATATGGTATATAGCGTACTTGTCGACCACCGTCGGCTAATTGCGCCCGATGGCGTTTATGCTACTGGTTGAAAAAACATACCTATACTTTGTGTGAGTACGCTAGTGTTACCTATTTCATTGTTCGATCGATTCGATTTCTATAAAACACAACATGTGTGTGTGCGTGCGCGTTTTACGATTTTGAACGAAGCGACGACGCCCGCGTGTGGCTGTTGAAACAAAAGCGAGCACAGCGGTAGGTGTGACGTGGCATCCAAGAGATTTTATTTAATATGTGTTACGCGTTTGACATCTTGTATATTATGATGTGTTAGAGATTGTTTGCGACGGATCGATAACACGGTCACGATTCCGCATTTCGCTAAACATTTCAAACGTATTTCGTTCCTTTTGAACGTCTAAAATTGTTTTTTCCGTCCTATTTCCGTAAAGCTTTTATCTCTAATTGTTTCACGACTCGATAGTAAAGCGTAAACGGCGATATTTTTATTCGAAAAAATCAACCCCTCGTCGTTGATTTCCGTTTGGAATGTTAATTATTTATACTTTCTGTTTCTGAAAAAAAAAACACGAAATCTTTGTTTGAAAATAAATAAAAATCGATTCGCTAATTTTGTTTTATCTTCTTCATTTGTATCAGCTATATTATTAATAACAAAAAGTCAACAATAATTATAATTACGTATAGTGTATTCTTTAAATTGGTAATCGTACATTTTTTTATCTGTTACGTATTTAACTTTAGGACATTATACGACGTAATGAAATTATATAAACGCGCATAAATTGGTTTTCATCAAATGTGTATCGCCACGATTATTACAATATTTTCGACGAAATGGCGATTCCGAGACCGTATATATCTTTATTTTAGTATTCAATATGGATACCATGCGATATTTGTCCCTCCAGATATTTGGAGTGGAAAAATAAGTTTTACAGAGAAACTTTAAGTTTCAATAATATAAATGCCCTTTGGAAATTCCTTAAGTGTTTTATGCATTGACAATAAATAAGGCTCGATATGAAACAGCGACAGTTTCTATGGGGAAAACGAGACGTGTACTTTTTACTTTATTTTACACTTGCCGTTTAGGATTTTAGTTTTTATTTGTGGAACGGAAAAGGCGTGCAAGGCAAACGGCCATCATAAATTGTCTATTCGTGCATCGATACGGGCAACGGACGTACAACGTGTGAGCGTTTTATTTTTAATTTGTATTTCTGATTGGGTACACGGTCGAAAGCACGTGTGATTGATAAATAAAACTTCGGTTATCGTGACGTTATGAAAACGGCCACGTAGTCTAAATATAATAATATGTTGTTTCTGCGGTGTCTGTTTGATTTTTCACATTAAATTTACCCGGTGGTCGATTTTTATCATTTCATATAGTGCTCTCTTCGTTATCGCGGTGTTCTTATTCAATAACCATCAAAAGTATGCGTGAAAAATGTGAAATCGTACTTAATTTAATGTTTTCACTGCGCGACAGAGAATGTTTAATCGCGTTTTCCGAACAAAACTTATTTTTCAATCAGAATAACAATAATTATTATTCGTTGATGGTTTTTCGTAAGTAATTCGTGTATTGTTGTACACAGTGTATTTGAACTGACGGCAGCGTTGGATCGAACGATTCGTCAGTTTCGTATTACCGTCCACTAAGTATCCGTAAAAAACATCAAAAATAATATCGTTTTCTAAGAACCCACGCTAAACGATCGCCTTCCGAAAATGGTAACGAAGCAGTGTATTGGTTGTTTTTTCGAATATAGCACGAACACAATATCGTACGTTATTATGATCATTATTATTATTATTATTATACTTTATAATAGAAAAAAAAACACGTTGCTCGCATATATAGTTGACACGGAATTGACACCCACATTTTTTTTTTTTTTTTTTTAATTTCAGACAATCCGTAAGATGCATATATAATTCGTATACGTCTTAAACGGTCGTTGCTATTCAAATAGGTATTTTCGCATTGGTTTTGAAACGTGTTATATATTTTCCCAGCATCGTCTTCTCCGCCACCGTCGTCCCGCGCTCCTCGCGAGAAAGGCACGAAAACGACACGACAATATAATAATAAAGTAATTTTTTCTTCTCGCTCTTATACGTATGAATATTGTATATAAATATATATATATATACGTCGCGTTATTATTATTATTTTTATTATCATTATTATTATTATTTTTTTTTTTTTGGATTTACGATTTAGTACGGATAGTTATTATTATATCCACGGCGGCGGAGGACGATGACGCTTCGGAATCTCGTTTTATATTTTCCTATACTGACAATAATGGGAAACCGAAAACATAATAATAAAAACGTTCTAATTGCGAGCCGCGTGGCCATCTTGGATGTTTTTAAAAAAATGAATCGACGTTTTGTGTACACAATGACAGTTTTGTGATTAGTACCTACGGATTAAACTAGCCACGTACCTGCGCGTACGTATTTACTAATACACGTGCAGGCCGGTAAACTTTCTACACACACACACACACACACACACACACACACTTTTAACGTATAAGGCGCAATAATAATATTATATATTTGGTCCTCTGATCGATCATTGTAAAATATAAAATACGCGCACGCTGTCGCTATCCGTTATTCGTTTTGTGTATACGACAAGAGACAGTGCTTTTTTTTTATATTTACTACTAAACTTTATTTCGAACTTTTCCCGTGTGCGTGTATTCTATTATACATGTAAAAATAGTGAACTTTTATTAAAAAAAAAAAAAAAAATTAATCAATAAATTTATACTTCAACGTATATTTATAAATAATAATATACAAGCAGGTAAGTATATATTATGTGTATATATTTAATCACCGTTCGAATTGTGTTTATATAATGTCACAATTATTAATTGCAGTATATTTAAAACTATTTCACGGCAATCATAAATTAGAAAATATATTCGTATTAGGTATGTTCATTATGCAATTATTTTATGAAACAGAAATTTTATGAAAAGAAAGGACGCGTAGTATTGGATAATAATTGGATTGTGAGTAGAAATCGTTATCCTTCACGTATCTACTATTACTGAAATTATCTATCTAACCTTTTACCTATTTTGCAATTTATCAAGATAATTACATCTCCGTTGAATACCGTATTCTGTTTGAAAATCGGCAATTTTTCAAATTCAAACGTTTTGAACTTTTAAAGTGTTTATTAAAAAACTATCGTATATATTCTATAATTTATTATAAATTGTATTGAATATTTATAAGAATTAAGAAAAAAACAATTTTAAAAATAATTTTGTATTACCTACATAAATTATTTGTCTTATATTTTACCATGTGCATATGATTTATGGTAACTCTTAAGGAAAAGGAAAGAATAACAATAAGAATAATACTAATTATACACGAAACTTAAGATGAAAACGATTTTTTTTTTTTTTTAATTCTCTCACATGCATAATTCTATTAACGTATTTGAATAAACATTTTAATTAAACTAAATTAAACGTAGAAGAATAAATATTTATAATTATTATTCATTTTAAATCAGATCAAAATTAATGAATAAATCAATTCATTAGAATTCTTAGTTAATATTATTTTATCTACATTAATATAGTCCGGCAATGTTATAGATTGCTCTCAAAACGTAATTTCATTGATAAAATAATAATTAATATGAAGTTGAATTTTTAATGTGGAAAAGAAATTGGGTTCATTAGTGTGTACGTTACTAGGCGAATCTATGACGTTTACTATTGATACGT
The DNA here is from genome assembly GCA_027580255.1 of Therioaphis trifolii. Lineage (NCBI taxonomy): Eukaryota > Metazoa > Arthropoda > Insecta > Hemiptera > Aphididae > Therioaphis > Therioaphis trifolii. The sequence continues at coordinate 4,891,202 of CM050407.1, forward strand.
ACCTGTACATTGTACGTATAAGACTCAAATCATGTTTAATAAATCATTACAAAACTATTTTGTAAAACGTAAAAAGTACCAAGGAGTTGTGGATAAAATATTAACCAAGCTTACGAAAGAACGTGTATATAATTCGTCAAACTTTTACACAGACAAATATGTATTCGTTTTTAATTTGTTTCCTATATAATTTAATTTAATATTAATAGCGACTGTTCGAAAGTTTATTGTCTATAACATTTTGTTGGATATTAGATAATCGACGTTTAAAAGTAATGAATAATCGCTACTGCTCACTATATTATATTACAAGGTAACGAAAAAAACAAGTACAACCTTATAAAGTAATTAAGTATACATGCAATAATTTCCATTTAGATATTGCAGGACTTTTAATTTAAATAGACTTCGTATAGTCGATATAATCACTAATCAAAGTAAATTAACTTTATGGTGAAACGCATTATCTAATTGAAGTTTAATAGATTGATACAACGTGTATGCAAGTTATTCCTTTCGTCGGTATCTATAAGATATCATCGTATATCTAAATCTACCGATAAATTTCAACATTTAAGTGAATCACGTTCCGAAATATTTAAAACACGATGTTTTTTTTCAATTACATTTTTAATAGTTGAAATATTATTGCTTACCAGGTGAATTGTCTGTCCTCGTACCGTTTATTAAAAATATAATAATTCCCTACCAATAGCATACAAAACGTATATAATGCATCATAACGATAGAGTTATCATTAACACATAAAAAAAAAAAAACTTAATTCACCGAATAGGAAATAAAAATTGGTGTTTGGTATATAAATGTGTTTAAATATATCAATATAATATATACATATTAATTAATTTATACCTTTGTATAATAATTAACGTATAATATATATATATATATATACGTCTATTTCGATTAATGTTCATTCTTTTTGATTTACTTTTATGTTCCCACTGCACGCATTGTACTTTGTACTCGGTAAAATAAAATCACTCTTTATAGGCGTTTTCAATAAAACTGTTTCCACTATATGTTCTTATATCCGATGTCGTGATATGCAAATGTATTGAATGCCCGTACGAGCGTATTCAAGTGAAATCTTAAACGGTTTGAAATTACCGTACGATTTCAACTCCTATGATACGGATTGAAGCCACGTCACATTGAGTTTTCAGAAATGGTGAAAATTTGATACCTTACCATTCGATAAATCAACGATAATAATACCTACGATAAAATAGTGGTACTGACTGACGCTTTGATCATCTGAGATTTATGTAATCGATTTCATACGGCCGTGGAAATGACGGCGGCGGCGGCAGTCGAGGTGCCGTGTAATAATCCGCACTCGGGATCTTCGTATTCTTTACTGTTCCCCGGTACCCACTCACACGCACGCGCGCGAGCGCACACACATACAAAAAATGCACAAACAGTATATTCGTTTATGTACTCGTATGCGAGTGTGTGTGTGTGTGTGTGTGTGTGTGTGTGTATGTATGTGTGTGTGTGTGTGTGTGTATGTATGTGTGTGTGTGTGTGTGTGTGTGTGTGTGTGTGTGTGTGTGTATGTATGTGTGTGTGTGTGTGTGTGTGTGTGTGTGTGTGTGTGTGTGTATGTATGTGTGTGTGTGTGTGTGTGTATGTATGTATGTGTGTGTGTGTGTGTGTGTGTGTGTATGTATGTATGTATGTGTGTGTGTGTGTATGTATGTGTGTGTGTGTGTGTGTGTGTGTGTGTGTGTGTGTGTGTGTGTGTATGTATGTATGTGTGTGTGTGTGTATGTATGTATGTGTGTGTGTGTGTGTGTGTGTGTGTGTGTGTGTGTGTGTGTGTGTGTGTGTGTGTGTGTGTGTGTGTGTGTGTGTGTGTGTGTGTGTGTGTGTGTGTATGTACAAAACATGCAATATTTTTACAATACGCACCCCGTTGCTGTGTGAAGTCACATGCGCACTGTAAATACACACACACACGTGCGCTCGCGCGCGCACAGTAACACGTACGATTTTTTTTCCACGTTTATTTTTTTGTTTTTACTCGTTCTGTATGCCTACGACGTCGACGGCCACGACGATTTTAATCTCGACGATGATTTATAAAGTCTATCGGCACGAGGCTCTGCCGGCCGTGGCGGTTTTTGCGCGCCGCCTCCGTTACAAAACGTGTCGACGGCGGCCGATGAAACCAACGTACGTACGTGTGTGTCCGTGTGTGTGTGTAGATACGAAGCAGGCTCAGCATCAACTGAGGCAGCGTATAATAATAATAATAATAATAATAATAATAATAATAATAATAATATGTATAATTTGTATCGGACCTATTGGTGGTTGGACCGCACAGACAACAATGATTGCCTTCCCACCCGGCCGGTCCTCGTCGCGCGCTCGGAATTTTAATAAGACGCTACCGTGTGTGCATTTATACGTCCATGGCGTGGTGCGAGGTTTATGCACCCGTTCACCGCCGACACGGTGCTACGACAACACGCTGTGGCCAAGGAGCCGATACGGTCGCGCGCACCGTCCGCCAGTCGGCCGTGTTGCGTCCGTGTACGTTGTAATGTGACAACGAACCGATGTCCCGGAGGAACGGGCCCCCCGCCCCCCGGATGGCGAATATGAGGAAAAAACCACCTTGTGGGAGAGGGAATCGACCAGCGGACGCGCGGGCAACGGGCCCCGTACGAACGAGGAGAGTGAAAAAACACGTCGGGAGGCGATCGTAAAGCGAGAAAAAGACGCGCGCGACAAAAAAAAAAAAGAAAGCGTTTAGTAGGTACGTGTTTATAATGTATAATAATGACTGTAAGGCTCGGATGTTATAGGAGCTAAAAAGAGGAAAATATGCTTAAAATTTTATCAAATATGCAAAAAAATTTTATAAATATGTACAAAAAAAAATTTTTATTTTTAAAATCAAGTTTTTATTTTCAAATATTGGTTGTCGTTTTGACTTCTTTTTGAACTGAATATTTGTAAAGTTAAATATGAAATAAATACGTGATTTATAATAAGTACATGTTAAGTTGTTAATTATTATAAGTATAATGTGTATATTTGTTTCAAGGGTTTATCCCGTATATTTTATAAATAAATAAAAGTTGTTACATTGAACCACCAAAATTTCTTTCAGATTTTCAACTTTAAATGACCGTCGATTATTTGATAAAAGATTTTTGTACCTAGAGAAACTTCTTTCGACGACGTCAGTTGATGTCATCGGAGCAAATTTATTAAACTTTAAGTCATTGCCAGTCAACTCCTCGGGAAGGCCGTCCATTGATTCGCCCATCAGAATATTACTTAAAATACATAGGTTGAGGAAGAATAAAATCAATTTTTTTTTTTTTGAAAAATATTAAATATGCGCATGAAATCATTGAAATATGCACTATTTTCCTAAAATTGACGAAATATGCAAAATACACATTTTTAATTTTTCGTTTTTGAACTCACTATTGTTTAGCTCGAATTTATGGCTTGGTCTGCTACAAATGGAGAGCATATAGAAAAATATGCGACTCCTACAACATCCGAGCCCTAATAATGAGCAAATAATATTGCGCTCGTCGACAAATTAAAACCGCCGTTTTCGTCGTCATCGTCGTCGTCGGCGGCACATCATAATCGGATAACAACGCGTCGACGGAAATATTATATGTAAAAATCTCCCGTAGTAAGACGTATGCACACGCATAGGTATAATATTGTGTGTGTGTGTGTGTGTGTAATACGAACAACGCGTACATAAAAAACGCACTCGCGGCTCGGGTGATTCGCTGAAAAAGTGAATAACAACAACAATAATGATAATAATAATAATAATAATCTAACACGCATTTTACGTACTACCTATACACCGTGAATAAATAACGAGGGTGTTATGCTTAAACGCGCGTTTCCAAAACGAATCGCCGCCGCCGAATACGGTTTTGTTCCCGCCGCCGTCATTATTTTTCTGCCCGATTGTATCATTTAATTTCGCAGCCCGGAGACGTCTCATGTGAGTTTATGGTGTGTGTGTGTGTGTGTGTGTGTGTGTGTGTGTGTGTGTGTGTGTGTTTGTGTGCGCGCGCACATGCTCTTATTTTATGAAAACGCATTGTAACACGCGTAATAAAATAATAATAACAATATTATTATTATTATTATTAATGTGTGTGAATATCGACAGCGACGGTAGCAAAACGCCTATATACACGTACATTATTATACACGTTTCTTTATTATTATTATTATTTTTTTTTATATATATATATTCATCGAAACTATTTTATAGTGCGTTTTTCACCACTGCCCGTGTTCACGAAAAAATCTAATGTCGACGTTAGGGAGAGAGAAAATATGGATATTTTGTGGTATACACGCGCGTTTCGAACGCGTGTAATGTAATGCTGCACAAGTTCAATTAACCGATCTATTGTGCGCGATCGCGGATCGTTTACGCGGCGAAAGACCGAAGCCGATAACGAGTATAACGACCCATTCTCGGCGGATGTACCTACGCGTAATGTACGGTTTATACGTAATACGACGGCGGCGTACGCCGGGATAACTCGCGAACGTTCGCTAAAGACGCGCGCGCCACGTAATCGTATTAAACGGGAAAATCTTTGTGTTGTGAGAGCGAACGTCGTCGTTTGAGGAAAGTCTAGAGAAAATAAAAAAAATAAAACCTCTTTGGTGCGCACGTAGGTATAGCACAGGTATTTTTTCATATTCCCGTAAGAGATATCCCTGTATTCTCAAAACCCCTTTTGACGTTTCTGTTTACGTCTCGTACGTTTTTATCGATTTATAATTGCGGTAAGTGTGTGTGTGTGTGTGTGTGTGTGTGTGTGTGTGTGTGTGTGTGTGTGTGTGTGTGTGTGTGTACACATTATTTGCTGAATTCTGCAAACGATATGTAAATATTGTGTGTAATAATATCGATGTCGTTATAATCGGATATGCCTGAACTGCAGACACGAATATTATACATTATAATGTACTCATTAAAATTATCCGTTTCATTTCGTACAAATTAGCGAAAACGAATTTCAACACGACTTTATTATTTAGTAGTACTTACGACATGTTGTCACTGTGTCCTCGTGACATTAGTGTTTAATTAATTAAACGTATCCCGCGTGTTGCTTTGTTGCCATATAAGTAACAATTAAAGTATCGTTCATAATGATAATAATAATAATAAAAAGAAAAATAGATAAATCTAAATGGTAGTAAACGTTTCTGGCGAAAACAAAAAATAAATATTGCGATATTAGTTATTATATACGGCGGTGCAATGGACGGGTTCCACCCAGCACTCCGAGAACCGTACCTATAAGGTTCAAGAACGCGGACGATATGTGAAAAATGTGGGAGGGCAGCACTCTCGAGCGCGAAACAATGGTCAAGTAGATACTTATTCACAGTAGATAAATTATGATTCTTGAAGTGTCAATAGAATTAACTCGAGAAATTGTATATATATATATATACAATGTATGATATAATGTGTGCGCGCGTGCGTCTACAGTTTCACGTCGACGTCCACTACAGCATGCGATTTCAGCAAAAAGTCTCATGATCTGTATGGCACTGCAATAGATCCATCCTTATGGCACACCCACACACACACACACACACACACACACACACACACACACACACACACACACACACACACACACACACACACACACACACACGGAGTCGAATTTATATACATTTTTACCGAGCATACTCGCATGCATAATATAACGGCCGTCGAACGGAATGGGTAATTTAGAAATGGGCGGCCTGGTTTGCGCACTAATACCAAAAAGACAACTAGTTTGCGCACAAAAGTACCACTCGTTTGGGCACAGTTTACCTTAAATTTAACGACGTGTTTGCGTACAATCGGTAGGGTCGGAAAATGTTTTTTTCCTAGCCGGCATACATGGAATTTCGAAGTGAATGAATATCACTATGTCGTAAATTATCGTCTTGATTTACCTACTTGAACTCTCGTCTAATAATCTTTTTTTTTTTTTTTATTGAGAGAAAAAAAAGAGGCTTCAACATCTGGGGTTATTAGCCATGTATACATTTTACATTGTATGAGTTACATTAATAATTACATTCAAATAAAAGGTTACAAAAGTCTTAAATTATGGATATAAAATTTAAGGTTAAGGTTTGTGTACAATGTTAATTTGAGTAAGGAAATTTAAGATTTTTATGGTGTTATCTTCATGGAGAGCTTCTTCTAAGTTGTTGGGTATTGATAAGGTATTTCTGATGTTTTGGAGGTTTGGGCAGTCTAGGATGATGTGTTGAATGGTTAGGTCTTCTTGGCATTGGTTACATATGGGTGGTGGATCTTTTCTAATTAAAAAAGAATGGGTCAGAGAAGTATGTCCAATTCTTACTCTGACTAGAGTAACTTCTTGTCGTCTGTTTAAATTATGGATATGGTGCCACTTTTGGGTGCATTTTTTGATTTTTTTTAATTTGTTGGAAGGCTGAACAGAATCCCAGTAACTTTGCCATGTCATATTTATTTTTTTTTTAATGGAAATATTTATGTCGTTTGCCGGTATGTCAGTGATTGTTGGATGTGAGATGGTTTTAACTGTTTTGTCTGCTGACTTTTTGGCCATCTCCTAATAATCTTATTTGGTTGTATGTGTAGTTCTGTCTCGGTCATACGTTTTGCACTGCTGCAAATCGTCTCTTTTTTTTTCGTTTGTTCTGTATTCGTTATGATCAATATTTGATCATTTTCAAACCGTATTACTCGAGTACATTGTTGGTTTGAAATAGCTATAGCTTTGCACTTTTTGTCCGTACAACGAAAATACAAGTCAACGTTTTTTTTACTCTGAGTTTTTTTTTAACCTGAAATTGTTTATACTCATACATATTATTTTATTGCCACGATGCGATTAAAACACTTCACTTAATACAAAATCCGTGTTAAAAATTATAAATGTTAAGTCGTACAATACGTTCCGCTCACTGAAAATTGTCACGTTAGACTACATTTGCGGTGTAATAATCGCCTGATATATTGAAAGATAGTTATAAGTGTATAACTTATAATCAAGCGAAGTCCCGACGGGATGTTTCGTTTCAGGTAAAAATAAAATAAAAATATTAGACTGTGCGCAAACTAGTTGCAGCCATAGAAATCATTTCGTAACTATGCGAGTGCGCATTTCACCATTATAATAATATGAGTTCGCAGTCCCGCGTATTTGCGACGTACTTCCCTACCGGCGAGGGTAGCACCGTGCAACCCCCTTGTAAAAATAAACTCGCGAATCGGAAGGAAAAATTGCTATTTCAGAAAAGGTGTGATGCCATTTCACGAGAGCTATACCGTCATTACTATTTGTTTATTTGTTGACAGGGTATTGAGCAGGGTAAAAAGAGATTCACGATCACCGTATAGACTCACTGGTCACTGACGTATACGTTCTTATTTTTATCGGATACTGTACACTTGTTTTCAGTTTTGAGTTTTGTTGTTCTTAACGATTGTGAGTATAACGTATGAATTCAAAATTTCACTTCGTACAAGAATCACGCACCATAATGACGTCTTGTATCTTGGATCTTCGTCGGCTAATATCGTGTACAATGTACATATTGTTATCGTTCACCGCCAGTCAAAGGCGCGTTTGGTAAATATCAATATGGTGAATTAAAATTGAATTCAAAATTAAAAATTAATACGATTTCAAACTTACGTTTCGAAAACTAAAGAGTGCTTGGACTACGAAGTCATTGTGCGTGTCACGTCTTACACGAAGCGGCTTCTAAAGGTACGCGTCCATAGGTACGCATCGTACGTATCGGACGAATCGTATGAAACGGATCATTTTGTGGTAGTGCGTCCACTGTATCCGTAGCGATCGGATTGCCGATGCGACGGTCGGATTTTTTTAATTAACATTCGCGTTTTCGTTGCGAGTGAACGATCAGTACATTACAGTACAGGTAATCCGTATGACGTCATCCGCACCAGTCGGAAAAGTTGCCCCTTCGATCAATTTCGTCGGCATTACCGACGGACCGATACGTGCGATCTGTCCGCTGCCGGCCAGTGGACGCATATGTATAACTTACTATACTAATAATTCTAAAATCCGTTTCATACGATCCGTACGATACGTACGATGCGTACCTATGGACGCGTACCTTAAATCATATCGCTTGTATTTCAATCGCATTCTCTTTGCTGCCGGTCAATTCTAAGCAACCTATACCGTGTGTCTAGCGTATACCGTAACCGCTGTCGGTGTAACGGACGGAGATTACTGCGCATTAAATCGTTGTGCACGTACGTCGCGTCGGAAATCATTTAATGCGACTGTTTTATATTAACGTTGATATTGCAACGGTTTCGAAATCTCGCGTAAACTCCGTGGAACACCTTGCGAATTTTTCCCCGATTTTCACACCCATTGTGTTCCGGACGGAAATTTGTCGTATTTCTCGTGTTTAATGCATCGTTATGACTACGTATACGTGTACAATACAGACGTTCGCGTCGTATACACACGCGTGCGCCCCAAAACGCGATCGTAACAGCGGGCAGGATTTCTATACGGCCGCTGCGTACATGATACGTACACGTACACGGCCGTCCTTTTCGGACGGATTTTGTCTGGCCCTCGCCCGGGGCCCCGCGCTCTCATCACTGTTGGACAGGCCCCGTTTTCATAAATTCAATAAAAAAAAAAAGTAAAGTCGACGAGGAAAAGAAATGTATAAATCATTTTTTTTTTTTTTCATAGAAAATAAAATTGTTGAATGGAACTCAATAAAATGTTATAAAATTATTCATATTTTATAATAATATTTAATAATTTTTTCTTTTTATACATGAAAGGTACAAGGGAAAAACGGTAGTAGTCCATTTTTCGCAATTTTGATTTTATGGTTTGATTTGATAGTACGTTAGGAGTAATATCGAGTGTTGAAATCGATTCAGTGAAAGAAGCTTTCAATCTCCTATTATTTAAGAGGAAATATTATGAATACTGGTGAAGAAAGATTGTAGTCCATGCTGTTGTGGTGAAAAAAGGTTGAAGTCCATTTCCGAAATATTTGTTTTTATTTCCCCTTCTGTTGCACTCATTATTAAAAATAATAATAATAAAGATTTACTTCATTTAAAACAATTTTTACTAAAACAGGAATCTCAAAAATTCTACGAAAAGCTGAAGACAAAAGAAGACATTCAGGACAGTGAAGAAGATTATATCGACAACATTCCTTTGGATGAAGCCGAAGATTTAAAAAAAAATAGCATTATTTATGCAATTATAATTATTTATTTAAAGTGAAGAAATTTTATTTTAAATAATGTGTTCCAAATATCCAAATTTTGTATTTATTTCAACTATTTCTCAAAGTTGATACTTCGACTAAAATAATAAATCATAAAGCGGTTTTTTTTTTTTTTTTTTTTAATTATTGGACAGATAGAAATCTGTAAACTTTGTTTTTGCTCTCCTGAAAAATATACAAAAATGGACTACTACCGTTTTTCCCCCGTACCCTTGACATATTAGGCACAAATATTTGGGTAGGTACCTACTACAAATATAGGTACTAAATTTGTTGAGACTATTTGCGCACGTTTGAGTTTCGAATTTGGGAGCTATATATGATTGCAACTGACGATAGCGACATTTTAGACATTTTGAGCCCCGAAATTTTACTCTGCCCCCAGCCCCGCAAATCATCGGGACGGCCCAGTTTCTCTATACGATGATTTAATATTCGATGTGTGCGTAAAAGTCGGCGACGGACGCGTGTACGACGTACACGCGGAAGTGTCTTACGTCCGATTAGAATACCTATCTCGTAATAACTCAGTGCGCACAGTTTTCTCACCGTGGTTGACGTTTACGTACCTATCGAATATATTGTCCGTGTTTAGAGTGCGCCTGGAAAATAACTGGTCGCGTCGACGATTCGGTCGTCGTTCGGATCCGTTTCCGGATGGCGTTATCGCCAAAAGGATTTTCCCGGCGAAAACACGGACCGAATCGCGGGGGGTGGAGGGGCTGGTGGTCCGGAAGACCCGGTGGTCTCACGCTCGCAATCTACATGCGTATACCATCGTCGTGTGTTTGCATTTCGGCGGGGAAAACACGAAGTCGAATGCACATAGTTGTTTTTCCGAAGAGTGTTTTTTTTTTACCCTCCCCGCGCGCAATTACTCTCGCGAACACTCATAGAGAATATTTTTCTAGAATACAGCTAACGAGATATTTGTTTTTTTCCTCGACCATTAAATAACGAACTCTTGCCAAGTTCCTAAATAAACGCTTGACGGTGGAAAACTTTTGCGAGACTAAAAACGGTTTGAGAAAACGCGCTCTTGTCACACCTATATATACGATTTTCGATTAAATTGCAAGTTTGAAAATTTATTTTTCCCGCCATTATTGACAGTGTTTTTTTATTTTCACTAAATAAAAATAACCATACCGTAAGCTTTGGCACGAGTACAAACGCACCCTTTTTCCAACTGTTTCTACTCTAAGTATTGTATTCTCTCGGAGTAAATAAGCATTTGTTAATTTCATAACTTTTGATTTTATAGTTATGTATTTATTCTGACTTTATCAGTAACCTGTTAAAGTCCCTTAAGTCCACGCTATAAATACTTAAATTTATAGTTATTTAGTGATGGGCATATCCGGATTTCAAATATCCGAATAATTCGGATTATCCGAATAATTTTTGTTATTCAATGACTCATTTTTATATTTTTCATGAAATAAATGATATAACCTTTTTTTAATATAGGTTCGATTGGTACTATTTTTCCAACGTATTCCAATAATGGACGATGTTTTGCGCAAAATAATAAAAATAATTACCTATGGAATTTAATGGTTTTTTTGAATTGGCCAGCACATATTTTATTTATAAAGATTAATTATTATGTTTTATTAACAAACTAAAAAAAAAATAATGAAATAACGTAACATACTATTTTACAGTGCTATTACGAATTAATAACTAGTAATTGATTTAAAATCAAATCAACAAAATAAATACTTGATAACAGTGCAAAAATTATTTAAAAATTACAAGAAATACCATTCATAAACTACCATTCATTTAAAATAATTATGAGTTACATTAAAAGCAAATCCATATATCCTAATAATCCGGATATGAATTTGATTCAAATCCGGATTTCGATATCCGAATATCCGGATAATTCAGATATTCAGATTTCATGCCCATCCCTAACCATATACACGTACCATTCCGTTTTAGAATGCTTATTATCGTGTACATTTAAAACATATGTATGTATATTTTTTTTTTTAATTGGAAATTTTGTGATGTGATTAATTTTGTCAATTAATTATAATTCAAGTACAATAACTCATCACAATGTTATTATTATTATTTTTTTTTTAGTTGGTGTATTTAGGACATATTGTATACACGATATTTAATGAATCTTATCAATCGTCTGAAAAATCATTTCGGTTTACTGGTCCGTTAAGTTACATCAAATCGTTTAACGATTTGAAGGGCATAATTACTGCCTGCATATTCGGAGTCGAAATCAATTAGCACGATAAATTTAGTATATGAAAATAAAAATTATGAGACTTGGTTGAAAACATAATTTTTTGCGTTCCTATGATTTCTCAAAATTACAAATTACTGTGGAATATTAGATTACGGTTGAATTCGTTGCACAGTTCTCAGACAATACAATATATTATTATGTTCAATATAATATAATATGTATAATATAACTGTGAACGTGAACGAGTGAAAATAGCAAGCGTTTACGTATATATACTATATTATTTACACGGGCAGTAATGCTATTTACTCTGTTCATAGAAATTGTCCTAAATCGCTGATTTTGTCTCTGTGAATCGCGTGAAATTCGCAGCGTTGCGTACAATGCCAGCGCGCATTTCAACGAACTCTATGTTCACCATCGCGTACGTACACGAATAATGACGTTAGATATCTGACATATTATATACCCGACGAACGCGCGTTAACGTGAATATCGTTATCGAATCTGCACAAAAATACAATCGCTTGGCCGTGCGCCGCCGTTCGTCGTGCGACCGAGCCCGACGGGACCAGGCCCTTCGCTTATAGGGTACGAGCAAGCCATGCGTTGCTTTAGGGCGGCAAAATATTTTAAGGAAATCGAGGTGGCAAAATTAAATCATCGAATGTTCAAAAAAATACTTCTCGAGGTAAAAAAATTTGAGTATATTTACAGTTATCAACTTTAAAAAATGTATCTTAATATTGCGACCAGTTTAAGAATCGTTCTTATGACTCCAGTGACTGTAGCGGCTGCTGGAAGAAGTTTCTTTGAACCAAAACTTACGGAAAATCATTGAAAAACTTGAAAAATTTAGTACGAGATTTTGCAACGAAAAAGGCAAGGAAAGTTAATTTATAATGCCGCACTATATAATTTCAAAAAGCTATTATAATTATTATAAATATTTTTCTCGTTTTGATTTTTATTCAAACGAATAGTACCTTTGTATATGATGTACACTCGTGTTTTATTCTAATTTTTTTCAAAGTTGTATATTTATTTATGGTTTTTTCAAATTCAAATTTATGAACCAACACATCGACACAAATTTGTCGATTTCAATATTATTCATGTACTTATTTAATTTAGTATTTTAAGAGCAGCATTGAAATTTTCGCTTTAGGGCGGACGATATGTTACGACGGGCCTGGACGGGACATAACAATAATAATAATATTGTCGTCGTACCTATACGTGTATTCAGTACTGCAGGGTGCCGACGGAATCCGAGCCCAGTTTTCTGCCAGTAGTGACGTGATGTTTATGTATTTAAATAAATCGCGCACCCGCGTAATACACGGTATTATTATAATGTTGGGTTTCTCTAAATTGGCGGGTGGATTTGAATATACTGTTCACAAGTCGCGAATATCAAATCAAACCGTAATGAACGCCTGTTGTACGCCCGCAGTAAAATATTTATGCGTCATGATTTAAATAATCCCGCGGGCTGTGCCGCGTCGTGTCCGGCCGTCGTCGTCGCGCGTTTAGCCCACGAAAACACGCCGCGGCGGTGTAAATAAATTCGTACACGCCGCGGCGGTGTAAATAAACGCGGCGCGATTTTCAGCAACACTTTCCAAGTCGTTTTTAACCTAACCTAGCCGTATAATAATAATTATAATAATAAATGATATCTGAATCTTTTCCCGCCGACGACGACGACGGCCCAACGTCCCGATTTCTTCGTCCGTGCCAGTCGTTCCGTCGGAGACCGATACGATGTGATAAAGTTATTACAATATTGTTATGATTGCGCAACGGCCAATGAATATTATATAATATTATGTCTTGAAATTAAAAAAAAAAATAAAAAATTTATGTTCGTTTTTATTATCGTCGTGATGATATTATACTATGTGGATACCGGTCGGGTAATGACTTATTTTCGCGAGGAATCGCAATCAACGTGCATTGTACACTGATCAATGCAGACGATCGTCAAGGACTTCGGAAAGTTTATTTCCAAACACGACGCATTATGTCCGTATCGACGATATCATTAATAACGTATTTTTACAACCGCACGAGCGACGACTTGACGTATTAATGTCGCGTTTTTCTTACAAGAGCTCGAGATTTCGTTTTGTAACAATAATCTGTTTTGTAGTTTTTACGTTATTAGCTCGTACGTTTTTTTTTTTTTTTTTTTTAATCTGTGGCCTGTGCGTTACATCAGGTACATCATAGTGTAATAATTACTTTTTTCTCAGTGGCGTATTTACTGGGAGGTCCAGGGGTCCGGACCCCCCCCCATTGACTCGTGTCTCGTACATGTAAATTTTTGTGTTTTTATATGATTAATAAAAAAAAATGTTATCATAGGATATGAACGATTTTCTAACAAATTTCGAAGCTTCAGTTATCAACATGTTCAATAATTATTATTACTATGATTTTTCGTTATCAGTTTGGTACCAAAGATGGTTCTTGGTTATTGAACAAACGCTCTGCTGTTATCAAAATAAATTATATGATGGCGGTAGATAATAATGATGACGGACGGTTTCTCTTATTTAAGTTATATGGTTAGGTTATAAATATATGTTAGTTATATGGTTACTTATAAATGGCGCTTACCTCTAGGAAATTAGATTTTGTTTTGTAATCATGTTTTACCACAGTAAAATATTATTTAAATTTAATTACAATAAAAATTTAGCAGTCTATAAATCCTCATGTTTTTTTTTATATAGCACAGAAAATATAAATTTTAAATTGTTGTAATCATTGAATAACGAATATGTTGGTAATTTACTAGTAAACTGCTTACATAATTTGTTAATCATGGTTTTATTATTATTACATAGTACCTATATGATAAAAATATATATTATATAAAATAATTTAATACTGAAAAATTGTAAATGGTCTTATAAATATGGTATATTTATAAAATAATAAGTAATTGAGGGGGTGTGGGGGGCAAAGCCCCCACGACTGTATTCCAAAAATTATCTGGACCCTCCCCGTGACGAATTCCTAAATACGCCACTGTTTTTTCTTTACGATTTTATTCGGCCGTCGATAAAAACGCGACGAATCTAAAAGCTCTAGGGGCCCCTAGGAGCTCTAGCTCGGTGAATATATTATTATCGCCGCTGGTTCGAATTACAAAGAACGATAAAGAGGCTAAAACATTAACCGTATTAGTTTCGAGAAACCCTGTAGCCGCCGCACGACGACAATTAGCGAGTCCCATTTTGAAAATAATAATTTATTACCCCCCTCCGCGGCTCCCACCCCTTTCCGCGTATCGTGTATCGCGGTCGTCCGGCCCGCTATCGATCGTACCACCTTAATTTTTACTACCGCATTTACACCGGAACGGGTCAAAGGAGTACCTATATACATTTTGCATTATATACGTGTACAACGGGGCGAGCGTATGATAATAATATATTTAATATGCACGTATAATTGGACTCGGTTCGATCATTATTGGCGATCGGGCCGATGATGGAAGCCCAGGACGTATATACGTATCGCACACAAATACGTTATATACTCGTATATATGTGTGTGTGTGTGTGTGTGTGTACATAGCCGATGAAATAGAGAGAATAAAGGACTGAAAGGAGACGGGAGAGAGGTGGTATGTAAGTGTGAGTATGGGTGTGTGTGTGTGTGTGTGGGTGCGCACGGTATGTATATCACTCGTTATTATACGTGTATATATGGAAAAAAAAATACCAAGAGGGTCGGTCGCGCGCGGTAGTGAAGGGTCGACGTGGTGGACTTTGCGGAAACAATAAGTTCGAGACCAGCCGTGTAATTACTTAATTCATTATTCACGGCGATTAATTATTCAATCTCCGATATACTGCAGCGCGTTATATATACCTATATAAATGTGCGTGTGTGTGTACGTATACGTATATTATTATAATATAGCGTGAACGAGTGGTGTACGGCTGAAACCCATTCGACGGATACACGCAAAAATTAAAAGGCCCCGACGATAAATTATATAATCCCTTTTCGTCCAATAACCGTAATTACACCGCCGCCGCCGCGCCGCGCGCATAGGTAGGTACGTGGCAGGGTATTGGCCGGTGCGCGCGGTCGTGTATCGTTTCGAGAAAATATAAAACAAAGTGCTCGGCGGCGGCGGCGGCGGCGTATTGGTTTTTTAATAAGTAATTATTTGGACTTCCTATTACGTAATGTACTGCGGCGTACAGCGTGGTCGCCGGTTTAATTTTATCTTTTTCCACCGCGGCAAATTACGTTTCGAACGACGTTCGGCGAGAGGTTTGGAAAAAAAAAATGAAAACAAATTATTATCATAATAATTATTGCGTGTTATTATTATCATCATTATTATTTTAATTTTTTTTTTCGTATTGATTTATTCGTATCACGGACGTGATGACCCGCGTGGTTCGACACAATGATTTTTATTTTATTTTTATTTTTTATTTTTTAAGGATTTTTTTTTTTGTTTCGCGTCCGTGGTGATGGTCCGTCGTCGCGCCGCCCCATTCAATGTTCCTCTTCTTCGTACACGCTCGTGCGCCTTATCGTTTACGTTTTCGTGGGAGTAACCGAATTGGTTCCCATGCGAAAAAGGTATTTTATTAAGTTAGGCCGAATTGGTTCCCGTTTAAAAAAGGTATTTTATTAGGTTGAGCCGAATTGGTTCCCGTTTGTGTACAGGTAATCTTTAATTTGGTACAAAATATAAATTAGACAGTATAAAATATAAATGTACCTACACGGCTACACTCTATAATCTACAGTATAAATAGTATAATATACAATAAGATGGCAATATATTTATATATTGGAAGTTTTGCAAATTATCGGTGATATCCCTATCAATTAAGATAACGATTGAGATATATGTACATTTATAGAAGTTTGCTTTAAATTTGCAAATCAACGATTTAAAATTGTATATATTAAATCATTTTTTTTATAACACACATAAACGCACGTTTTTTAACCAAGGCTTCTTTTAAATTGACAGTCCTGAGCCCGTAAAATTGAGAAAGAAAATGTGCGTAATTAAACGGGAACCAATTCGGCTCAACTTAATAAAATACATTTTTTAAACGGGAACCAATTCAGCTTACCTTAATAAAATACTTTTTTCAAACGGGAACCAATTCGGCGTGTGGGGTTAGAGCTCGGGAACCAATTCGGTACCAGCCCTTTTCGTGCACTAGAGTCTGGGGTTGCCATATTTTATTTGACGAAAACCGTGAAAAACTTCTTTTCATTTTTTTTTTTCTTGATTTTCTGACAATACGATTTAATTTCTAACACGCATTATATAGATAATATTTAAATATATTTGAAGCTTTAAAAATCAAAGAATATAATATAATAAAATGTGCAATTTTTAATGTATCCGATGTGTTCTCCGTGGGCTGAAAAGTCTGAGTTGTTTGATACTTGGCTGAACTGCGTACTTTTTGAAGCAATGTTTTATTGGCAAGTATTGACTGATAAAATTGACAGCAAGACATGTTACGAAAAATTGTATTGATTATCAACGAAGTCTCAACTGTTCTTCTTTCTATTTTATTTCGCGATTTTGTCCGTGTGCTATTTACCGACGAAAACACTCGTTCCGCTGCTGCATTTTAGCCAGGTAACGAGAAAGAAAATTCAACAACTATTAATAGACAACTAATTTAATCTTGTGTATATTTCGTTCATAATTATCTCAGATCTCACTCGTCATGACCTTTTTCATCAAAATATGCCTATAATAAAAGACATACATAAATTATCGAAGTCTCATTCCGGGACCAATAAACACATTATCGGGACACCGGGACGCCTTACTCAAAACCGGTACTGTCCCGGCCAAGCCGGGACATATGGCAACCCTACACTAGACGCGAGATCGGCGGCGATCGACGACGTGTCGACGACGACGACGATATCCGTCGTGGAACGATTCGACGTCGGCCGTCGTCGTCGGTCTCGACGCCTGGATTGATGCCGGGTGACCGGCAGAGAGTGCGGCGACACGCTCGGTTCGAAAAATCATCGTGTACACAAAGCCGTCGCCGGCTGCATACGAACTGAGTCCCAGTATCACCTTTTATGACGAATTGAGTCCCGGGTTGTTTTAGGGCAGTGGTCTTCAACCGGTGGGTCGCGACTCGTTTTTGGGTTGCGTAAGCTTTAAAATTGGGTCGCGACAAGTCTTCTTTTCAAAATAAAAATTAAATGTATAAAATTACTTAAAGGTAAAAAAATATTTTTTATTTATTTCATATTTTCATATGAATTCTATACGTTTTCAATTAATAATAATTAAAAAATGTTATTTTTATTTATTCAGTTTTAATACTGCAAAGTATTAAGCAAGTTTAGATTTTTTATAAAGCTTACGTGGGTCGCGAAAAATGTAGGCCTAAAAAAGTGGGTCGCGAGTCCAGAAAGGTTGAAGACCACTGTTTTAGGGTATATATCAATTGAGTCCAGTGAAATTTTAGGTATAATACTAATTGAGTCCATGTTTTAATACTAACTGAGTCCCATAAAATTAAAAAAAAAAAAAAACATTTTCCTTCCCATTTTTACAGACTCAGGGCTGTCTGTAAAAAATAAATTACAGGTATGGTTAAAAATGTTTTTTTTTTTTTTTAATATTTTATAATATAAATATATAATAATGTAGGGGTGTAATATAATATGAATAATTTACGTACAATTAAATAAATGTAGATAATGGTAAAATAACATTTTTGTATTGGTAAAAATTTATGGGATAAGCTTTGTACATATTCAAAGCTACTTATTGTGTTCGATTGCAACAACTGCATATTTTGATGGCTGATTTCTTTTTCTTTTTCTTTTATACAATTTCTTGAATTAATCATAATATGAACACTTCTAATTTTTATATACGTTTCGCATTGTATATTCAACAAAATGTTTATAAATTGGTAAATGTTTGGATGGCCTGAATTATTATTTATACATTGCATTAATTTTCGAATGAAATGATTCACAACTTTATATTTTACTCAAAATAATCCTGGGACTCAATTTAGTATACAGTGCCGTGGCCGCCGTGTCGCGCGCGTGCGTGAACACGACGATCGTGATTTATCCATCATATAATATGATACGATATTATGTCTGCCGCGTGTACACGAAGATCAAAAACGATAATACGTTTACGTTGTATGACAGTGTTGTGGAACCGCGACGAAAAGTGTTTATTTACCGCGCGGTGGTCGGAGTCGCACACACTCGGTTACCCCATTAAACTTTATAGTTGAAGTATTTTTTTTTCTACGATATCCAATTGAAATGTAACGACAAATCATTCGGTGATAACATCAACCGTATACGGCAAATAACCTGTTGGCGGTGGTACCATCACATAATACGGTACACCTTTATATATACCTATACACGTACTGCCAGTTGGCCGTTTGTAAGACGTCATATATATATTATTTTTTTCGAAAAAAAAAATAAAATACAGTTTCTAATCGAAAATCATAGTCAGACCGTAATAATGTTTTACGCTTGTACTGGCTGGCGTGAACGTGCGGTGTAAGTAGGCGATACTATTATAATATATTATACGCGTACGATCGTTTATAGAATCGCGATTATTATTGTAATTCGACGTTGGATTTGACATTTAAAAACGCTCGTTACGATCGACGAAATAAGTTGTGTTTTTTTCATTTTTGTTTTTTATTATTATTATTTTATTTTCTTTAATGAAAAAAATATATATATATATAACCACAGTCGAATGTAAGAAATTAAATTTTCGATTTTCCGTCAAATGATTACAGTCGAATAGTTTTAAATTAAATTCTGATGGGTAAAACATAAGAGAGATAATCATTTCTTTGCTGCGTAGTTCGTTATTATTATTATTATTTTTTTTTTTCATTAAACCGTGTTAAACGGAAAAGAATAAAACTGACATTTTTAAAGAACACGACCTTTGACCTCTGATGTTATCCCAAATATACGTCGTAATTAAGTTACCTGTTAAAAATATATTTTTTTTAATGAGCAGCTACTAATTAAAATAATCAGTGTTAAAAATTGTTTGTTTAAAATGGGTGTAATTAATATGTTTTGATTACGAGTATAACTGGGTTCATACCCAAATCACCCACTTCCAATTCATCAACCATTCGTTCATTAAATAATATTATACCGAATGCGTCGACTACACGAGTGTATTGTACATAACTTAACAGTTAGATGACGCGAAAAAAAAATTGCTTTTTATAACAGTATTTTATTTACGAAAAGTGTATCAGTACAACCTAAATACACCCAGCACAAAGCACAGTGGGAAAATATGCGAAATTTATCAATTAATAATATATATTATACAGTGTGCCTCACAAAGGCATGGTGATTTTTCGTGTATTTTCAATGTATAAACTAATCGTTTCTTTGTGAGAAATTTGTACACATGGTTTGAATGTCGAAAATACGTGTTCAACACTTAAATAAATAAAATTAATTCTACGCATTTATTGATAGACCAATATATAGGTTGGTTAATTGATGTTTTTGATGTAGACTTTTTCGTCTACATTTTTTTTTCAACCCTCTTCTGTAAAATAAATTGTATTTGGACATACGAATTAAAACTAAAACTTGAATTGAAATAAAAATCAAAAGCTCAATTGCTTAAAATAACGTTTACTAAATGGCGAAGGGAATTAAAAAACAATAGGAGAATATTAAAACCATTTAAGACGAAAAAGTTTAATTTTAATTTTTTTATTTGTACTTTTATACTTATTCTGTGGTATAAATTCGTTCATATTTGAAGCGCACGATTTTAGAATTTTCGAAAATATTGACACGAGTGAGTATTTTGTACTTCCGATCCATAAGTAAGTGTCCGTCTTACAATGATAATATGTGCTCTATATACCACCGATCTACCACGGAACGTGACAACACGCTCTACCTTATAAAGATAAGGTTGACTTGACAAAATATTTTCGACGTTATATCCCAAATCAAAAGCGCTATCGTAAAAACGCATATTATTTTAAATCAATCGCTATACTATTTCAGGCATATCGATAAGAAAAGCGAATTCGAGCATATTGCAGAAAAATTATTTGCAGAACGATTACAGAGTCACTACAAAAGGGTTGAATGAAAACCGTGTGTATACGACGTTTTAAGTATCTATATATTTTAATCTATATTGATAATAATTGCTTACACAATTGAAAAATATTAACAGATTTTGGAAATTTTGAAAATATTAACAGATAAACATTTTTCATTCTTTTAGATCGAAATGACATTTAGTGTTTTAGTTTTAATTGAAAACAATTTTACGTATATAATATGCATTATTTATACATTGTTCGTACACTAATATTTACTTAGTAATTATTTTAATGATACGCGATGTAATAATTAATTATTTTGACATCGTACCGTTAATTTCGAGTAAAGCGTATACTGCAGTCGTTATGTCACTGCGGTAAATCGAACTGAACTAGGATATAGCTGAGCAAAATAAATATCCATATACATTTTGAAAAATAAAACCTTTTACTCTCGTGACCAAGCTTTGATTCTAACTTGAATATACGTTTGGTTCTAATACATTATGTAATAAATACCTATTATATATTACAATTTTACGTAATTTTACTGTCATTACCAAAATGTATTAACATTCTTAACGACTATTTATTATTATTATTAATGACTACAAAAATTAAATTAAAAAAATGACATTTAAGTAACTAAATAGTTTTTTTATCGTCGTATATAATCATTTTGTACCATTAACTTATTCAAACAGTGTTTTTTTCCTGTAAATCACTTTTTTTTTTTTTACTGTTTTATCAAGAATTTCATTTCTTTCTTAGTGACCGTAATGTAGTCACCCTAAAGATATTAACATTTAAAAATGCCCTCACACGAACACAAAAAAAAAAGATAAAACGAACGAACATAAAAAAAAGTATCCCCACATACAACTCCTATTACGGAAATTAAAGCACAAAACGATCGCATCGTTTACTAATCCTTTTTTACTGCTCTTCGGGTCTTTCGGTCTTTTTGCTGTTTTATTGTCGTTGACGGAGATTTTTTTTTTTACGATTAATAACACGATATTTTTTCTAATGACACGAGTAGTGTTAAAGGAGAAAAAAGGTAACGCGCGAACATAAGTTATGACGAGAGAACTAATTTTGATTTTGTAAAAAAAAAAAAAAAAAAATACTCATTATCATAATATTATTATACACTGGGCGTTTGTACAGAGTCGTATAAAATACGTTTTTGTCACTAAGTCCTATGCGCGTACAAGTAAATACATACATATATGGCTAAATCGATAGTTCAACGCCGCCGGTTGATTAAAGTCGATATATTGCTCCGCTAATACGAACGCTCAATTTATTTTCGAACATCAAGTCGTAATAATACTCTTGCTAAAATTAATATCAAGTGCAAGACGTAAATGTCTTTTCAATATCCCAAAATGGTTCGTATAAATATAATAATAATAATAATACAGCGCACTAGTTGAAATCTTCCGAATTAACCACACGCGAGGCGGTATCCGGTCAATTCGGCGAAAGGAGGTCTTATCAAACGGAATAATGAATGATAATAATAAATTACGTTCAATTACGATTCATTAATAAAAACCATTGATACGAATCATAAATACTGAGGTCAGATTAAAACTTAAAAAAAAAAAAACAACTAAAAATCAATATCGTACGCTAAACTTTGTAAACAATTTATTGATTCTTCATTTAAAATAATACCTACATCTTTATTGTAATATTTCTCGAGTTTTTTTCCATTTCAGTTTTTTGGTTTCCTTCTTTGCGCGTCTCGATATGTGCCATTTCAAGCCTGATTATCCTGTCGCACAATTTAAACCTTCAAACGAACGTCTTCCAAATCTACATACGATATTATATGCTCATTACGGCCACCAATTTATTTTTGATAATATCATACGAAACGAATCATTAAAATGAAATCTCATAGCGTTTATACCGTGTTGTTTTTACTGTGATCACTGCGATAATCGATATGCTCGTCAATGACGCACCAATTAATTCGTCCGCCACCAATTTTCGAGAACATTTTCCTAAAGTCCGTTCGGTGAGATGTCCGTTCGTCGACGTGTCAGCAATACATGAACCCACGCGACCGAGCAGAATTTTTCATTTTCAACTGCACGGTGGTAATTTGTCACGTGACGCGGAAAGGCGTGTGTAATGTTAGTGTAGGGTGACCATGTTAAAAAAAAATAAAAAACAGGACTAAAATGACTTTCTTAATTTTTAAAAAATAATTTAATCAAATTTTTCATCACAATTTTTAATCATTATAAAAACATAATTTAATATACCTTAAATACGTAGTATCTAATGTATATTTAATATTATTTCTGTTTATTTAAAGCAGTTACAAAACGTATACATTTTTTTTAAATAAATACATAAAATATATATATAAATAGTAGTTACTCAATAAATGAAAACTTCTTTTAATGTTCTGAAATAATTTATTCCTATACTCGCTTTTCCGAAAACTTTTTTATTCATATTGATGATAATTTTTCGGATCGCATACCTGCGCGTTTCAAATTTGTCATCTTATTTTTCCGAAAAACTTCTCAAATCTAATAATTTGGTGAACTTTGTGTACCTATATATTTTACGTATAAAACTTAAACAAATTTATAGCGTTATTAGATTGAATTAAAAACAGGACAAAAAGCGTTTTGAGAGACGTTCGCCAGGACAACAGGACGCAACTCTAAAATAAAGGACAATCGTGTAAAAAACAGGACGGACGGTCACCCGATGTTAGTTGTTAGTGTAACCAAATTTTTTTTTCAAACGCTCCGTATACGTGCGAAATCGTAATCGCACAACACTATACTTTGTGGCGACGTCACGGCCGCCGCCTCACCGTCCCCCGTGAAATGTGTGATCTACGCGCACTGCGGGCGTACCAGACATGTTCTACGCGTGTTATGATATTATTATGTGCGTGTCCAATACGCAAAGTCTGCCGTTAGGTTCGCGACCGGTGCGTGAATCGAGATTGAAAAAGGTAAAACCCCCGGAGCGTGGGATGGGGGGAGGGGGCAAATTTCTAATTACTCGACCGTACATTATAATATACAAAACACGTGTCTAGTGCGGCGGCGGCGGCTCCGCAATGATATTGTTTCGCCGGGTTTTTACGATTATTTTTTTAATTTAATTTATTTATTTATTGTTTTCTTTTTTTTTACGACCGGCCTATAATTATTATTATTATTATTATTCGGGCCTTTAAGAGACGTGGCGAATCGTCGTGCGCCGCTTCCCCTCTCCGTCTCCTCTCCCCTCTCGTCCACTGCCGTCTCCGGCGAGTTCCCGACAGGTGGTTTTTATTTAACGCGCGGGACTTTAACGACCGCGCGACGATAAATCTTCGGGTCCACCACGGTCCGGTGTTTGCGAGCGCGCGCGCGGCGACGGTGGCGGCCACCCGGACCGGAGTCGGCCGAGACGTCGTGTGTCCTTCGCATTGGATACGCCGAAAAATAAAGAAGGAAATTCACTCGTGCAGTCGAATCGATATCTCACCTTACATATATAATATGTTATATTATACGCGTATTTTTATTTTTATTTATTTATTTTTTTTTTTTTTTACAACGCGTACCTACACACGCACGACGGTAAAAATGTTAATTCGTCGTCGCTTTATATATATGTATACGTACACGTCGGCTGCACGCGCGTTTATAGCCCGAGTTAACATTTTATTTGCCGTCGCGAGATAATAATAATAATATTATTTATATATATTGTATTTGTGAACTCGTAAAAACCAAAGAATTAGATAGGAATTGTTTATTCACAGCGTTTAGTCAGAACTGAAAATATAATACGATACGTTCTCGAGTGTAGACAATAGGCATTATATACTACGCACGCGAACCTGCAGTGGCGTCATTTCAGTTTTTTCTAGACTAGGGCGACGACCATTTACTGATAAGCCGACTGAATTTTTTTTATGCCGACTAAAATCTATCATATAACTATTCTCTTGTTTTCGTGAGGGGTGAAAAAGTATTATTCATAATCGTCATTCGTATTCGTCGTAATACGACGACTCCGATTATTTGGCTGCAGATTGAATAATATTTATTATTTAATCGATGTTTGTATACAAATTGATAATAATATGAAAATATCTTTTCTTATGGGTGGAATTGTAACGACTATAATATGTATAGACTAAACTAGTCCACTAAGGCAGAGGTTCTCAAATTTTTCAGGCCAGGCCCCCCCTTTTGGTTAACTCCAGACCTGAGCCCCCCTCATAAAAATAATTTTAATAGTCATGTTTAGAGTAAAAAAATGTTAAAAACAAACAACAAATATTGATATTAATATTAATATTACAAATTTATTTTAAAATAAAATGTATTTTTTATAAAATATTTTAATTAATAGGCCAATTTTAATGTGATGGGTGGGCTTGTTTTTTTTCATCACAAGGTTTGGTGAAACGAGGAGAGATATTTGATAAAGCTGCTCTCAATTCTTTGCTGACATCCAGTCTTCCACAGTACTTAGACTTCATTGATGCTAGGGCAGAAAATCCTGTTTCGCACAAATACGTAGTTGCAAATGGGACTAATATTCTCATGGCTTCTTCAAACAATATCGGGCACTCTTCTTTTACACTTACCCAGAATTTTGTTAAAGAGTTGTCTTTTTCAAATGTAGCTTTCAAAAACTCATCACATTGAAGATCGATGAGCTGTTCTTGTTCTTCCAAATTCAACGAACTACTTTCCTTCAGCGGTTGAAATGGTTGTTTTACCCAAAGAAATGGTTGTAGGTCTTCATAAAAGTATTCTTTAAATTTTTCTTTTAAAGTTGACACATGATTTACAAAACATGCCGTTAGTTCTTGAAAAATTTCCTCACACTTAACTTCTTGCACCATGTTTAATAACGTTGGAAAAACAGTTAAGTCCGGTGTTTTCAAAGCAGCCTCCCACAGTGACAACTTTTAATGAAGCCTTGTATCTTTTCTTCCCAAATAATAATATTGGCTTATACATACGACAATAATGGTTTATCGATGAAACAACAAACCTTTTATAGATAATGGCTCGTTTTGATTGTTGCTGCCTGTATGTGATGTATAAATATACCGAATTGTATACAATGCAAAACGCGATTATTATTACGGACATTTCACAATTTTTTTTTATTTTTTCTACCAATGCAATGTTGATTTTTAAAATTGTCTTGCGCCCTCCTATAAAGCTTTTGCGCCCCCTGGAGGGTCGTGCCCCACACTTTGAGAACCTCTGCACTAAGGTATTAGTCTAAAAATAACGACGTTTTGTACTTGGTACAGTGTACCTGTTTAGCATTTGGGTATGTCAATATGTGAGCGCCCGTCTCCCATTATCTCAATTTCATCATTTAAATATTGACAATAATATAGTCAATAATTTGATTCATAATTTATTTTCTACAGGTTTCATGGTTTTATTATTATTATTATTATTATTATAGTTTTTGTATATTTTATATTTTTCATATGTACCAACTTGTGAGACTGAGCAGCTAAACACTAGACTGTGGCAAATGTATGAGTTGCCCCTCGCCCCCTCTCCCAGATGACGCCACAGACGCGAACGCGCGCGTATTGCACGGTGTGGCCCTTACGGTTATTGTATAATTTATATTTTGTTAATCGACGAACAATGCGCGAACCGATAAAACTATTGAAATCGACGAAAAGTCACGTTTTTATTAGATAACAAAAGACGCGGTAGGTATTTAAAAGACCGCGGAACGCGCGTCGTCTCGTCGTATTTTCCGTGCCCCACGCGGAGACCGTTTAACTCGAAGAGTTAACCCGATTATTCTTCTCGGGCCCGATGACGTTTATGACAGTCTGACGGTCGAAAGTCGATCGTTCGATTTGTCGACAGCGGCCGACTATCAATCATTAACAAATGTCCGCGACATAATACAGGTATCGGTGATAACTATTTACGAATAATAATGACGATGAATATTTTTGTATTTTTTAAGTAATGACCGTTTATTGACGTACAAAATAATTATAATTTATAACGCGATTAATTTACGAAAACGCGAGGTCGTTTTATACCTAGCTATATATATATATATATATATATATATATATATGATATCAAATCATATTTTATGTGATCACAAGTCCTAAAGACATTATAATATTATTATGCATTGGTAATAAATTGATAAAAAATCATAATTAGTCATTAAGTATCAATCACAATAATAATATTGTTTAGCGATAATCATAGACAAGGTCCATAGAGTACTCATAGACTATATTGAGTAGGTATATAACATAATGTAATAATGTCTATGATAATAGCTGATTATATAGGTATATTCTTCCTTTGTGGTAATGTTCAGCCTTTCCAAGATAGTCAAATTAGCTCGGTTATTGATCATAAATTATTACCATAATGATTGATTGATAGAAAACACTGATCTCTACAAATATAATTCATTCATTTGAATATGAAAATCCTATTCAATACAAATTTACTAAATAAGATTAACATAAAATACGAGGTATTAAATTCGATTAGTAAATAGAAAATAGAAATAATGATAGTAAAAACGTATAAGAGTAAAGTAAGTTATTAATTAATAAAATCGGTTCGGCAGCAAGTACCGTACAAGCAACTTCTCTTGAGAAGAATTATTCTATTACTGTAAGAGGGATAGTAGAGTTTAATTAATTTATTTATTCACTATCGATAAATATTCATCGACAATTATTAATAATAATAGAATTACAAAAATATTTCAATCGTAATAACTGTCAATTGGAGTCAAAAATTAAAAATAAAAAAATAAAAAATAAAAAAAATAAACATTATTTATAATCATGTACCTGAAACCCCTCTCAGAACGAATTTCTATCGAATTTAAAGAATTTTTACAAAAAAATGACGTCATATTGGGCCCGCCATCTTGAATTTTGAAAAACTGAAAAAGGATTCGAAATCAGCACCCTCGAAAACCCCTTACTACCCTTCGAGATTTGAAATTATATATGAAATTTATATTGCGTGCATAAAAAAGTCAGTTTTTTACAGATAAAAAACAAACCGCTGGACCGATTTTTTCCAGACTCCTTTCAGATCTAAGTCATGACGTGGCGTATTGATTGATATGGTCATTAGAAAATTCTGTCCAGTAGTTATTGAGGAATCGAAAGCCAAAATATGTCTACATACATACATACATACATACATACGTACGTACGTACGTACACACATACACACACACACACACACACACACACACACACACACACACACACACACACACACACACACACACACAGACATCACTCTAAAAATACTTGTAAACAATTGTCGAGGTCTTGAAACGTAAAGAAAACACAAAATTACCTATTTCGATTTTCAGACCTATTATAATAACTTCTCAAGAGAAGTTAATAAAGTTTATGAGAAAAAATTATTTGACATCTGTCCCCGCCATTCCAATGAAAATTATCTGAAGAGTATCTCTTCAAAAACGTACAAAAGAAAAAAAAAATTGGAATAGAATATCCGTGTCTCTATATGCTCTTCCCTCATTCGAGCACTGCTGCCCGTCTGATATAGGTGCGGACATTCGTTATCGTGACCGCGGGTCGAAAATTCGTACGTCGGCCGAGAGTCAAATTTTATTATACGACTCTGCACCCGTTCTATTATGTTTAGGTACTTACACGGCCGAAAAAGTAATCGGCACATAAAAATAAAATAAAACACGGCTAGTATACGTATATGACGACGTTATGCGCGTTATACCGCCGCCGCCGTGTGAGGTATTTTCCTTCGAGTTTTATATAATAGGTCTGACTGTACGTATATTCTCTATCCATTCTTCGGTCGTCAGACGAGCCGCCGCGACGTTCTGTAGCGGTCAAATTCTATAAAAAAAAAAAATTTCTTTCATTTTGATTGCATTACACGTGTGTAATACACCAACACGCCGTGTCCCTGCTGCGGACCGGTCGGCTGCCGGAGGTCATATAATAAGCGTGTGTGTGTGTGTGTGTGTGTAGGCTCTCGTCGCTGCGAAAATAAATAAATGTATATATATACATCATTAAATCGCGATGGGGCACGTCTTGCGTGTTTAAAACGTTTTTGCGCAAAAGTCCAGTTTCCGAACAATGGCCATATTTTCATATATATATCCATACCACTGTTCGAATTAGGATGATGATAATTATTATCGTCGTTCGGTTTTTTCACGTTTATTTATTTATTATATTATATAATATATATATTTGTTTTATTTTATATATTATATGTGCAAATACGTTTTTTTTTTCTCTCTCGCTCGGCTCGATTACTCGGACAATAAATCTGAGCACATGTCCGGCAGTGGCCGACAGGAATGCGGTCGTCAATTGCCATCAGCCAGCGGCCGATTATAACAAGATGAGGATAGTTATAAAATATATAAATATATATAAATAATACCCGTGTACAGAGAGGCGTATAATAGGTATTACGCGCGGCGCGGGTACACGCGTTTACGAAGACAACGGCGGCGGTTATTTAACGTGATATATGGAGCGTCGCGATTATTGTGCTCCTAAAAGAGCATTAAATAGCGCATATTTTCTACGCGACACTGACGACGCGACGTGTGTCGTCCGGGACGTTCACAATAAATTACCCGCGAACGCGAGTCGTGTGCAAAACGAACACATTGTCGCCGCGCTTTGTACACTCGCTCGTACATATATATATATAGTTATTTACACTCCTCTTTAATAATGTATATGGTCCGGGGGTACCGCCGCTAAACATAGATAGGTACAACACGCTGTTCCATACGTGATCACAATAATATTTTCGTATTTTTATTTTTTTATTTTTTTTTTTAACCCGGTCCCGTGGTGGAATATACGCGCGGCGGCGTGCGCAGACTTCGATTCCGGGGACAGCCAGCGATCAAACGCACGCGAGCGATAAATATTACCTCGTCGATATCAATTTTATGATTTTAGTCGAAAACCGTGCGAAAAAATACGAAAATTCCGTACTTCGGCTGTTTATCAATCGTAATTTGCTGCGATACGTTTTATTACAAACCAGATGTTTTTAGATTCTGATTGAAGCGAAGGATCTTATGGTTTTACAATGTTGTTTATTTATTTATTTATTTATTTATTTTCTGTAAACACTTTTTCGTATAGAAATCCTTGTCCGAAAGTTTCGTCCGGCAACCTTTTGGATTCGAAATCGAACTGAGATGGTACTTTAGAGAGGTCATTTTTCCAAAATCTCCATAGTTTTTACAGTAATCAAGAATGACGATCGAAAAACTGAGTAAAAACGGTAAAAGCGGTAAAAATCCGCCGTAAACGAGATTTTCACTGTTCAGATTTTAGGTATTTAGTCATAAACCGAAAAGTATTGAAGCTAGAAACTTTTATCCAATATCAAATACATGCTTTTTTATATTGGACAACATTTTCAGAACAATTAAAGCACTTTTGACTTAAATATAGAACTTTTAATTTACCAAATTGTTTGAAAGTTTTTATGTAATATAATAATTTTAAATATTTGACAAAAAGTTCTGAAAATCTAATATGACCTTACTCATATACCTACCTAATTATCCGAACAAAAATTCAAAAATCGTGACTCAGGATTTTTTTTTATACACACTTTAATAAATTATTATACGATTTTTTACGATATTGTCTGATTTCTTTTAAGTTTATTTCTAATGAAATATTGAGTATTTGTTAGAAAGTTCTGAAATTTTAATACAAGTTTACTCTTATACTAAACTATCAATACCGAAAAAACATCAATAATCGTGACTCGAGATTTATTTTCCAAGCATATTATACAAATAACCGTAAAATACGTAAACAGTATTTAAATAATAATATATTATATTACACTGAAGCTTTGCTCAGAAATGAGTCATCATTTCTTTAAAACTTGATACATTCATCACCAATATCTTGTCCGAGGACCGAAGGGACGAAGGACGAACTTGTACCACCATCATCTCACCTACCAGCTTTTTTAAATGTGAAATTTTTCCCACTGAAGTGTAAGTTCTATCGAACATTCTGTTGCGAGCACAAAACGGTCCTGTCAAAATCGTTAGAATTGTGTTTTGCTCTCTGTTTTCAATCCATGGGCTGGCATGTGACTGTATTTTCTTTTTAACCGGCCGATAACAATATACGCATTATTCATTATATTATTAGTTATTGCCTTGTTGATATCAATTGTTTGAAAACAAAGTACAAAGAAATTAAAGTGCGCACACGTAGGTTTAACAGTTGTCATAACTAGACGTATTATTGATAAAATATTGTAAATTCGAGTATTTCTCTTCTATGATATTATGCTAAATAATTTTGATCGTTTAATATGTAAAGAACATAATATACACGCAAACACCTACAGTACATTTGTGATTGATCTCGAGTTTTCTTCTTACCGAGTCACCGACAGATTTAGTCCAGAACATAACATTTTGTGCGTACAAATAATGTTACTTAAAAAACGTATTCTAGATTCTGAGAGAATAGCGGACAATCTATTAGTTTCACAATGATGATCACTTTTCTTCTTTAGACTAGAGACAATTTTTCGAGTAGTAGAATTAGATCTCATAGAATTTTATTTAGTCGGTACTTTAGAGGTTTTTTCCCTTATTCTCATACGTTTATCCAAACTTAAGAAAAACTACCGAAATTTGTCGTAAACAAGATTTTCATTTAATCGATTTTTTATTTATTCGATCATGTACCCAAATGTAATGACGCTATAAACTTGAAATTATCTCTAAAAGTCTGCAACACTCGTATACAGACTTGACAAAAGTTTCAAAAAAATTGTTGGCCCTTTTTTGAGTTAAATATTGAGTTTTTAAAAGTGTGTGTATTTATTTTGCTGGTAGCATTTTGAAATTAAAACCTGCAAATTTAGCATAATCTTACTCATATATTTAACACTGTAATAACATCTGAAAATCTTCGTACGGATATTTTATAAGCATTTCGTTTGAATGTCGACTGCATTTACTGTGAATTCCAATTTTAAATGTGCATGAAAGATATTTGGTGTATCCATTCCTTATATTATGGTATAGATGCCAAAATATGTTTAGGATCGTTTAGTAAGATAAAATTTGTATTCAGAATTCAATATCGTATACGGTTTTGATCAAAAAATAGCTTAACGATAATTTGACTAAAAATGGTGAAAACATGTAAACTGCAGTTTACACGGCATTGAAACTTTTCACAGTATCGTTTCACCACCGAATACAATAAAATGATTTATCGTTTCCATAAAAATTCAATATACATCCACACAACCATAATTTTGTTTACAAATATGTACTCGTGTACGCGCGGTAATGATTATATTATGAATTGATAACATACGATTTTAGTGGACGACGAAAATCGTTGAAAACTAAAACTTTACGGGCCAATTCGAATAAGTGCAGATGTCCGACGAGAAGAACGGTCAAAAAAAAAAAAAAAAGGTTTGGGAGCGACATCGACCGACGTACGACCGTGCCCAGGTCGAATCACGTGTACGTATACCGTTGTCGTATACGCGCAGAGCATATAAGTTCGCCGCGAATTTCCGTCTACGTATACACGTACGAGCGACTTCGATGACTCCGCGTGTGAATTTCAACGAGTAGAATCGGAAATATGTTACGGTCGCATTTAGCCGAGTTTCTTTTTCACACAGTGTAATAATTTACTGCGGCTATCGCCGATGCGCAATGATATTATTATCTATTTATATCGTGTTATTATTTTGATTGCAGAGTCTAAATTGCGCGTTCCCGAATAATTCATGGGTACCATAATTTTAAATATTAAATAACAATCGCGGAATCCTGTTATAATGAGATAATATGAGATATTATACGTATTATTCAATTGCGCTTTAAGGACATCAAACGTTTCATATAATTAGAGATTTCTTGCGGGTTTTTTTATTTTTTTTATTTTTTTTTATTCCGTCCATTTCGTAATGAAATGACGGAGATCGTTATTACACCGCTTTTATCTCTTGGTCCCGAACGTGAATAAGAAGTAGATTACAAGACGTTCGTTTTTAATTTTATTGCGTTCAAAGTCGACATAAATACATTCATTTTTATGGAAAAAAAAAAAAATAAATAATAATAAAATAAACAATGTCAACAAGGTCTCTTCGTTATTTCGTGAATAACCGTGTACACGGTACACTGTGCGCGTGTGTGTATACAATTTTTTCCGTCTTCAGATTTTGAGAATTTTTTTCTCGTTTTAAATTTCACCGTTGCATCGTGAAAATTATTTGATTATTCCGGTGTCATTTTTTTCTGTCATTACCAGGGCTCGTGAGTTTATGCATTTGCATATCAATCTTGCTAAGTCGTATTCAATGCTAGGTGACATAGAAATCCATTTCAAGGTACTGTGGTTAAGTATGTGAAATTTTATGTTGCATATTTTTGCATACTTAGAGGTTTTTGAACTATTTGGCATATTTATGTGTTTTTCTGTCTTATTGTGCATATTTTTACCAAAATTCGATCAAAACGCAATCATTTATATTTTTACACAGTATGAAATATATATTTGAGTTTTCGCAACATCAAATTATTAAAAATAAAACGTATAGAGCAGATAAAGCGAGTACAAACGTACGTATACAAACGTATTTTTTGAAATTGAGTACATCGATATAATAAAATATCACTTTTAGTAAACTTTTAATGATATGAACGGACATTTTTTGTTATTTCAAAATTTACTTAGGGTATTTTCGTTTTTTAATCTACATATTTTTAGATTTTTAATGCATATAAATGCATATTTCTGAACTTTTAAAGGCATATCTCAATGCATGTTTTTCCAGCTTTTAGTGCATAAGTGCATACTTATTCAGGCATTTTTTAGAGCATGAACTCACGAGCCCTGGTCATTACTTATGTTTTGAACCACGGCAGAAATCGTTTGGAAAATTGCATCGCGCGCGCGTACGATTAGATTGCCATTGATCGGGTACATTTTCTCATTACGCCGAAACGAAAAAAAAAAACAAAAGAAATGTTAATACATAACGAGAGAGAAAGAAGAACACAGAAAGAGTGATGGAGAGTGACTATAAGAGAGCGGATAACCCGGCGCCGCCGCCGCCGTCGTCCGGGCGAAAGTAGGCGGTGCTTCGAGACCCTCGCGCCCGCCGTATTAATTAAAACCACGGCCAGAGCAGGCGCGCAATTAACGCGGGTCCTTTATGGTGTGTTCGTTCGTTTTTTTTTCTTCCTTCATTATTATTATTTTTTTTTTTAATTACTACTACGGGTGGTTGCCGCCGTCCCGATGGGTTGTCCTTCGGCTCACCAACCCGGTGCACACGACCGAACGAAACTTCCTCTCGTTCACTCGTTTCCCCTCCGGTGGTTCTTTTACCCTCTCCAATCCGTCCTACACGTACAGATATATTATATAATATATATTTAGTGTACGGAGATGGATAAATTCGCACCGCCGCGCCGATACGTATACTATAGTGATGGGTCGTTCCTGAACGAATCGTTTCAAATGAACGAGTCCGGTAGAGGAACGATTAGGAACGATTCCACCCGAACATTCCTACTCGTTCCTTCATTCCATTTCGTTCCTACGTTCAAATGGTCAAATGTACCAAAAGTTCGGTATTGTACAACTTACTGTGTCGTTGTCACGACCATAATAATTTGGAATATTTGAAAACTAATTATATTATGTTCTGTGATAATAGATAGCATTTTATCCATAGACCTTACTATGATTTTATATTTTTATCAAGGACTTACTAAGTCTGTGCCATAAATATATATATCGATTATAATATATAATCGGATGGGGGGGGGGTTAAAGGGAGGTATTTAAAATCTGTCTCCAGGCGGAAAATTTTGTTAACCCGGCACTGCGAAGTGGCTTACAAAGAAGTATGTAAACTGAAACGCGTGCTTGTAAATCGGTACGTATAATACGATTGGCTGGAAACAGTCCGTAGTAGTTCGGTTCGGTATCGGTACTAGTTAGGTAATGATAGTAAAAAGTACCGAAAGGAACGATGGAACGAGTCATTTGGAATCGTTCCTTTTGTGGACCTGGAACAAAAGGAACGATTCACTAAAAGGAACGAAAAACCCCATCACTAACGTATACGGACCGAAGCGGAGTTTCCCGCAGTTTTCCGTGCGTCGGTCGTGCGGAACGGATACGGCGTACAACGCGATCGGCTATCCTGTGTATGGAAATTTAATTCGAGTACACGAGTGAAATATATAGGTACCAAAATACATATTATACCAGGGTCGGCGAAAACCCGGGCTTTATTGAAAAACCCCAACCCAGTCGGGTTTTTTCCAATAAAACCTCAAAAAAAACCACAAAAAACTCAAAAACACGTTGGGTTTAATTGATGTTGTGTAACTGGGCGGTTTTATCGGGTTTTTTGAGAAAAATCCCGGGCTTTTTCTAAAAAAAAACCCCTTTTTTTTTTACCTACTTATATACTACTACTACTCATATGTGTTTCCTTTTTTGTCGTATATAGGTGCACTTTGAAAAAACAAATAAGGTACATTTCTAAAACTCACTTTATACTAAAAAAAAAAAAAAAAATGAAAAGTGGAATTTTCCCCTTGATAAAACTGGTTTTTTTCAATGGGTTTTTTAAATATTGAGTGGGTTTATCCCAGAAAAGCAGCCCAGGGTTTTTCCGGGTTGGACTTTTTCGTGCCAACCCTGTATTATACACGTAATAATATCGTGTTCGTATGCGTTTTATGGTAACAGCCATGGGCAGCCTGTCGTTCCAAAATTTTTCACTCCGATCGAGATAAATACTGCACCTCAGCGGTTCTCGACGACCCAACGTGTGCGACCCAATTACGATATTTATCGAATTTTCCATACGATCTGTTTGAAAAATGTTTAACGTTAACCACGGGGGAGATGTTTGCTCGTAATGAAGACGTGTGTTAAGTGAAAAACGTTTGATGAGGAATCACAAAAATTGAACCAACGCCGATCCATACGCAAATACGACTGTTCAGCAGTCGAGTAAAATGTGATTTATGATTTCATACGGCTGTAATGATCGTGACGGACGGATAGTGATAGTCGTACTTGTTGTCTAATCAAATAGATTCACATTTTTGTCGTATAGGCATTATTGACACAGTATTGTTAGAGTGTCTATTGTCGCAGGAGTGTACGATTCGCGTGTTATATCGATACCGAGATAAACGAGAGTCGATTTCTCGCCGATAACCTATCGATACCTGTCGAGTTTCATCAAATATCTCATTTTCGTAGCAACAACGTATCTTATTCTGAATTATATTTTATTTTCATGTTATATAACAAAATTTAGTTTCCTAGATTTTTCAGATGATTCGTCCACAACTCGCTAGTCAAAAAATCAAAATATTTCACAAATTACTATTTACCAGTGTCTCGAAGAGGCGTAGAGCTAAGATAAATTTAGATTTAAATAAAAATAAAAAAAAGTTTTCATCTCAGATCTCGAGGGGGGGGGATCAAACTCAATTATCCCCCCTCCACCCCGTAAATACGCCACTGCATATATACCGCGTGTGCAAGTCCATATAGATAATAGGTAGACGCGATGACCACGACGTAACGAATTGGCCAACGCGGCGTTGGTACGTAACTGCGACGGAAAAGAAGAAGACCATGCAGGTATATATGAATAAATATGTACATTATATATACCTGTATATATACTAAATACATTATGGCCGTCTTAATGACGTGCCGTGGAAAACAATGCTGATCGCTTTATTGTTTGCTAATGTCGCGGTGCTGCGAAAGTATTGACCACTGCTGCTGCTGCTGCTGCTGCTGTGGCAGTTATAACACGCTGTAATAATATTATATTATAACGATGATAACAGCTATGTGTGTACAATGCCCCCGCGTGGTGTGTGTGTCGATGCGATTGACCGTGTACGCTCACGCGTACGAGTACTATCCAATAGGTACGTAACGCTAGCACCACGACCTAAACTATTTTCTTTTAAATTGGTTCCATACTTTAGTAACCGATTCGTAACCATTCGTAACCACGATTTCGGAATTCGTAACCTAAACCAAGTAGGTACCGGAAAACCCGTTTTCCGCAAACGGGTGCCAGTGTAACGTTACGCCAGCACCCGCACATCGAAATAATGTAAAGTTCAAAGTTAATCTAAGCTTTAGTAACCGATTCGTAACCATTCGTAATCATGATTTTGGAATTCTTAACCTAAGGTTAAGGAAAACGGTTTTTCCGGTACTTGGTTCAGGTTACGAATTCCAAAATCGTGGTTACGAATCGGTTACTAAAGTATGGAACCAATTTAAAAGAAAATAGTTTAGGTTGTGGTGCTAGGCGTAACGTACCTCTATCCAATACACGATATTATTATTATAAATCCGGCCGGAACACGTTGAGAAAATATAAAGAACCGTTTTTGAAAGTCGTCGTGAAACGGAGACGCGCCGGCGAAATGTGGGAGAAAAAAAAATACGACGAAAACACATTAAGTATAACATTAATTCATGCGCGGTGCGCGTATATTATACATTAAAAAAAATAAAAATAAAAAATCACCAGTACAAGTAGACATAATATATATATTCGGAATCTTACTACGTAATTCATCTCAACGAGATCGTGAGCACGGCGAGTCCCGCCGATTCATTATACGCGTACGCCAATACGTAATTATTTTCGTATAATTGCAATTAGTGCGGCGGCGTGTGTATAATATATTACGGAGCCACACTGCAGGTACTTATTATCCGGCACCGCAGTGAACGTATAATATCTCGCGAACATCATACGAGACTCTGTGATGTACATGTACATAATATTACACACACACGTTTTATACGCTGCCTTTGTACGTACACGCGTGTAGGACCTACACTGGTAGGTATGTGTTCGGTACAATGGACGTTTCCCCGTCTGCGCAGGGCCATTTTCCTTTTCCCTCGGCTACGCGCACGAACGTTGGAAATTTCTGCAAACGGACCACCGACCACCGACGTATACCGTGGCTGCTGCTCTTGGTCGTATACGTATACGGGTACGGTTTAATTGGTAACGGTTCGTCGGTTTTATTTATTCACTAGACCACTCGGCGTGTGTAGTTATTTTAATTAAAAACGTTAAGCTGAAATTATAGAAAAAAAAAAAAAAAAAAAAAAAAAAAACAAGACCGATTAAAAGTCACATCGAATAACCTCGACGCGAAGATATGACGCGCGTAAATGAAACGTGCTCTTAACCTAGGCAAAATAATAATAATAAAATTATAAATTATAGACGTGTTGTACACGTACAACATATACGCGCGTATATCGTAACAAGATCGTGAGCTGGCGAGTAACCTAACACGTGTGTGT
Organism: Therioaphis trifolii; assembly: GCA_027580255.1. Classification (NCBI taxonomy): domain Eukaryota; kingdom Metazoa; phylum Arthropoda; class Insecta; order Hemiptera; family Aphididae; genus Therioaphis; species Therioaphis trifolii. The sequence continues at coordinate 4,929,318 of CM050407.1, forward strand.
GTGTGTGTGTGTGTGTGTGTGTGTGTGTGTGTGTGTGTGTGTGTGTGTGTGTGTGTGTGTGTGTGTGTGTGTGTGTGTGTGTGTGTGTGTGTGTGTGTAATTATATTGTATAATTGTAATTCCCGATCGATTTCGAACCTGATTTCTGATACACTGGCTCTGCTACGGCGGCAGTGCGTACGTTATGCAGTGCTGGATGGTTCTCGGGCGTATAATATATTACGTTGAATTATATTGTTATGTTATGCACACACACACACACACACACACACACACACACACACACACACACACACACGCACACGCACGCACGTCGCAGAACAATGGGACACGCGAAATCCTCCCTATCGCGGACACGAGAGACTCGCGATGATGCTGCCCGTCGCCGCCGCCGTCTTCGTGACGAGGACGACGAGGACGAGGACGAGGACGACGACGACGACGACGACGACGACGACATGCGTCTGCCGCGGCTGATTGACGTCCGTCGCCGGGTCCGGGATGCAAATGACGAAATTAAACATTGCGATCATGTGCACGGCGTATTTTTACAATATAAATTGTGCTGCCGGTCGGCGAAATATATATAATACATGTATGTATGCACGTATATGTATACACATAAATATGTATGTGTGTGTGTGTGTGTGTGTGTACAGTTGACCGCTTGGGAAAGAGCCCAATCAACGGAGCTGACTGATGTCGCGACTATATACACGTGTGCGCGTGTGTGTGTGTTTATTATACTACACTCATACGTATTCGCATTATATATATATTATATTGTGGAGGATAATAATAATTGCCGTTCGGTATATGGCCGATGACGACGACGACGGACGGACCGGGGCTACGGAGGTAGGTATGTATAATATTATTATACCGCCACGCTGCTGCCGATGATGCTGCTGCCGTTGCCGACATGGCTGCAGGTATGCGTGCGCGCAGGCCGTAAACCATCGCGACGTCACAGTCCGACGTCTGTCGACCGTGGTTAGGTTAGGTTAAACCTCGCGCAAACACGGTTAACCGCGTCGGAGACGGCGCGACGTGTGGGCGTGCATCCGGAAAACACTTCCGTGGTTTGTGTCGCGTTTTCTTCCGGCTCGTGCTTGACGCCGATTTTCTCGCCGCGGGGCTGGTTTTCACGAACCGCCGCGCCGCGCCGTCGACGTCGTCTTTTTGAAAATTCAACGTACACGCGAAGCGCCGTTTTTTTCGATTTTCAATCATGTAGCACAGCGGTTCTCAAACTTTTTTGTTCGTGGAGCCCTTATGTTCCTAAAAAAAATTACGGAGCCCCAAAAATCATAAATGTCTATTTGAGACAACAATAATTCATACAAAATGATGTCAATTCATATGATTTTCTTTTTATTTATTTTTTCTGTAAAATATGAAAATACACAAATTATTTAATTAATTTAACAGTAAAAAAGAACATTCTATTTTAGTAATTTATAAAATTTAATATTTAGTGATTTTAATGTGATCCATGATGTTGGCTTTTTTTACTGACCAGTATTTTAATATTTAGCCTGGATTCGCATGTCTGCTTCCGCATCCAATTTATTACGATATTTTGTTTTCGTTGATGCATATGATGAAAATCCGGTTTCACACATATATGTTGTTCCAAAAGGAAGAAGCTAATATAGCTTTTTTAGCCAGAGATTGATATTCGTTTGCAATACTGTTACTGCACCAAAAATCTGTTAATGATATTTTATCAAATAAAGTTTTTAAAGAATTAAATATGAATCGGTGGTCGTTTCAATGAATTTTTCATATTCTGTTATAGAATGGATTTAATAAATACAGATATGCCCAGGGAGCCACGGAGCCCCTAGACTACTCTCGCGGAGCCCTAGGGCTCCGCGGAGCACAGCTTGAGAACCGCTGATGTAGCACGATAAACGAAAATAATTAACCGATAATAATCAATCAAATTACGCAGAGTTCGAAGGAAATCCAGTGTGTTACTGTAAAAGTTATTGATATTATCGTATTGTTATTATTTCATGATTCGTTTAAATAATTCAGGCTATTGGATTTATCGTGATTCGTCGATACTTATCTAATAGAGATCAGCACGGGCCGGGCCAGCCCGACCCAGCCCGTGCCCGGCCTGACCCATACCGGGCTTGGTACGGGCCGGGCCATAATTTAAATATTACGGGTTGGTTAAAGGTGGGATCGTAATATTATTCATTGGGCCGGGTCGGGTCCGGGTCGGTCGAAAATAAAATTTATTAATTTAATTCGTAACACTATATATGTGATCTAGGTTATCTAAATTAATAATAATAATTGTATTCCCAGACTGTATGATATTTATAAACATATCACTGGTAAAAAACCAATAATACTATTTTAACATGGTCAAAAAAATTACAAACGGGCCTGGTCGGGTTGGAATTTGAAAAAATTACAAACGGGCCTGGTCGGGTTGGAATTTGAAAAAATTACAAACGGACCGGGCCTGGACGTCAACAATTTATATGTTTAACCTTTGGGCCGGATCGGGCCGAAAAAAAACGGCCCGTGCTAATCTCTAGTATCTAATCGAATGACGTATTATTTACAGCCGGCCCTGACGCGCTTTCGTGACGGCAAATCGATCTGTTGTTTCTCATAAACCTAACTTTGAAGCAGTCTTGTTCCCGACTGCAATCTGCAGTGATAAATGTCTGGGTGGATCTTGTCCGGAACTTTTTTTTAAAAATAACTCTGGATAATTTTAAATTTTCCGAACGATCCTTCTGCGTCTGCATATTAAGTACATTATTAAGTTACACGTACGATGGGAAATCGTAACATTGTAATGTGCCATTGTGATGCCTGAGATCTTGATCCTCGAGGAACTACTACCGAATTTGCCCTATGATATTCGCGCAACCGCTTACTATAGTTTTCAAGTCGGTTTCTTTGTGGTCGTCGATGTAGATAATGCAATACCGCCAAATTCAAAACCGTGTTTTGGCGGAGGTTGACAAAAAAGGAACCCACGGCCGGGTCCCCACATTAAGTGTATTATATTATTCATTTCTATCAGTTTCAAATCATAACGAAAGAACGTATTGAATTTATATTATAAAAACGTTATGACACAAATCGCTATTGCGAACTATATATAATATTAGACAACTATGGATTGACATTCAATGAAGATGTATCCGACTTTGGGGGGGGGGGGTTGATAATTCGAATTTAAATAACGCTTACGATATAAGTTTAAAACAAGCTTAACAGACAGGTAAGTCCACATATCTAAATTCGACCTAATATCCTTTTTCAGGGACAACTGCTTTAACGTTAGCCTAGCCAAAACACGTATGATGAGGTTTATAACCTATGAGTAAAGAGCGGATTTTTGGGTTCTTAAAACCTTAAAATATGATGCTAATGTGTTTCAAAAAAACCTTAAAATATTCCCTAAATATTCTTTAAATTTGTAAATATGCAAATATGTTTTTTTCTAAAATAGTTAAATAAAAACAATAAATAACTGTTAAGCGCCATTCTCTTGGTGACAGGTAAATTATTGAATTACAAAATATGTTAATCAGGTTATACATAGCTACGTAAATGTGATAAAATATATTGAAAAATACATAATAGTTTAGTAAAAATAATAAATAACTTTGCACCATTTCTTTGGTAATAGGAAATTATTGAACAATAACAAATGTAAATCAGTTGATACAGAGCTATACAAATATAATAAAATATAATAATTTTAAAACAAAAATATAGTAGTTTAGTAAAATATAATAGATAACTTTGCACCATTCCTTTGGAACATAACCAATTCGATTACAGACAAGTAGATAATTGAATGATTTTGAATTTTAATCACTTTTTAATCGAATTTTTTTTTTTCTAGAAAAAATTATTCCTGACAAAATCACATTTCGAGAAATTAACAAAATATACGAATTTTCATGAAGAATAATAGAATATATTTCTAAAATATGAAAAATAGGCGAAATATTCTCCTATGTCCAAAATATGCTTTGATATGCAAAACTGATTTTTTTCTATGAACGCTCTGTGATAGATAAATCGTCCACATATTTCTCCCTCGTAAAGTTGCATAAAATTAATAAAAATATGTACATAAAAACCTAAAGATCCGCTCTTTATCTATGAGCGATTAACCACATCACTAATCTCATATTATACGTCATATTATCCTTCAGACATTTCAAAAATATTTAATCTCGTATATTTTTGAGGCATCGAAAAAAAAATGTATATTATGAACTATTCTGACTTGTGGACACGGTCGTCGGTGTGGACGGGAAACTGTAAAAATCCACATGTCTCCCCACTTAGTGGGCCGTATTTGTTTAATTAGAATACGATAAAATCAACGAGATCGTACTGTGGGACACGAGATGGTAATAAAACAGTTTTCTGTAAACCAAGGTATAACATGACCCCGCCGTTATGTCATACGATAACGTATCTATTTATAATATTATTGCGCGAAAAGAGAAAAAGCGCAATAAAAAAAAAACAACCCATGATGCAAAAGATGGAGATGGATTCGCCTTTAAATTCGCGATATCACAAGATAAGAAGGAAAAGCACTCAAAAAACACAAAAGTGTTCAACTGCTCTGTATTAAAATATTAAATAATAATTCGTGGAAATGCTGGATGCTGAGTGCACTACAAACCTAACACCGACACGTGTTCTCGTGTACCTATAATCGTTTTTCTTTATTAATTTCTTGGAAAAATTGTTATTGCATGCGTGTAACTGCGAAACTCATGAAGAACGGTACATTTTTTTGTATATTTTTATATAATATTATACTCATCCGTACGCGCGCGCACGCACGCACACACACACACACACACACACACACGCACATACGCACGCACACACGCACATAGCTTATTGTGTATAGGTTTATTATTATTGTTGGAGAAATAAAATATTTTTAATATGATGAAATAGCGTATTCAACAAATGTGTGATTCAATTTTAATAAAACTTTTTTTTCTTAGTATATACATTTTATTACTTTTTTTATTGCTATTTTCTAATTTTGAACTTCTTTTAATAAATAAAACATTATTAATATTGCATAACCAACATTGATTTTTTATTGCATAAATTTTCGCCGATCCAACGTTGAATTATATTACTTTTTACTTAAATTTCAGTTTGAAAGAATACTTCCTAATCTTAATCATATTTGAAAACCGTGAATTATTAATATTTGTCTTCTTTCGAAATTGTGTGCTTTAGAATCCATCTTTTTTTTTTAATGTAATCAATATTATTTTAATTAAAATGTGTTTATATTTTAAGATATTATGATAACTCAATTTTTGTTTTTAATTTATGATTTTAAAATTTAAACACGGATCTTTGTTTTAAAAATGTTAAGTCATATGACTGAAGTGTTTGGTGTGTGTGTGTGTGATAATGTACAAAAACTATAACATTTTTTACATAAAATTATATCAATTACAAATAACAAAATTAAATTCGTTAATTTGAAAGTTTGGAAAATAATTAAACACATGAATTTATTACTCTCTGTAAAACGTTATCAGCTAGTAATTAGAAATTATCTCAAAATAGTTAATATTTGCGTTCATTACTATCGAATTTTTATAACAATTCATTTAATTAGATGAATGTTATTCTGTTCAAATGCAACGAATACGTTTCTTGGTAATCATTACCAAAAGTGTTTGAAATATTGATAGCCAATTGATTTTTTAATTTAAGTAGGTTACCTCAATGTCATTATATTCATAATTGAAGTATCGATCTCTTTAGAACGTTATACGACAGATAGCGGCCGTGGTCGTTTACACCGGCCACGGACGGCATACCGTTCGCGTACATATTTCGAAACCGCTCTTAAGATAAAAACCATCAAGTCGAAATAGAAATGATTTTCTGTCTTGATAATTAAATACGTATAGCATTTTTTTCAACATAAAATTACACGGTAAATGTTGAACGTTTTCGTTTCCGTCCAACCTTTGTTTCCTTATTGAATTGCGAACGAGGCCTGTTGGCAACGAATTGGTTGCAGTCAATCCTCCCCCCCCCCTGTGCGACATTTATTACGATAAAATTAATTTTTTCTGCGCCATTCTTTTCAAAATCGTATTCGTCAGAATTTTTTTTTTAAATCTGACATTATCACCGATTCACATCGGATCTCAGAACGAACGACGTACTCAGATTTAAAATATTTTATTGTCTACGAGACGTATTACTTGTCCGTCCATTCATCACGCATCTCGTTATTATTATTATTATTATTTTTTTTTTTTTTTTTTTTTATGTTTGTTGTTCTTCTTTTTTGATCGATCACCGTTCTTCAATACCAAAACGTCTTTATTATCTTCGAAATAAATTAAATTTATTTTTTATTTATTTATACAAATTTATTAGGTGCCTATTCAAAACCACCTCTTCTACACGCGACGCACGGTATTAGGCTTAAATATCAATAAGTATATGTACATACATAATTTAAGACGCGTTTGCCAGTTAAGGTTAACTGACACGACGTTGAGGCATATCATGTACGCCTACTCGCGGACCCCCTAGGTCTACGCCGATCATATATTGTGGACATATGTGCATTCATTAAACTTACGCTTTAAAAAACAACACCGGGCATGAAACGAGTTTTCCAATGAAGAAAATTCATAAAATATAAAAGCAAGTCTTTTTTTTTCTTACGTTATCGCAGATTTCTTTTTATTTTAGTTTATATATTATATACATACACTATATTTCCCAAAGTTTAATGCCGCCTTTATGAATTCGGTTCATTCGCGAATGTATACGCAATGATCTCCGTTTTTCCACGGCTAAACCCCATTTGAATAATTTAAATCTCCATCTCGGTTCGGAAAACGCCAATGTTAGAGTGGTCGTGTTTCGCGTAGCTCTGCATACTTTTGCATTTTCCCGGCTAATTTCTTAATATTTTTCAAACGAGTGCGATTCGAGTTGATAGACCCGTGCAGTGCGCCGCCGATATGAGAATGTTAATTTTTTTTCTCCCTCTCGCAAAATTATACGCTGAATGTATTATATTATCACTGCTCTTTATTCGCAGCGGCGCGGTGTACCTATATATAGGGTATTATAATTCGATTTAAAAACACGGTAAAACGGTAAAATATTCCCGTTTCGTTCGAATGTTGGTACGTTCATCACATAATACAAGTGCCGCGGGTTTTGAAATTTTCAACGCCGCCGTCGCGACTATAATAATAATAATAATATATAATTTATTGCATTTAAAGAAATTTACAAATACGATTTAAAGATTATTATACAACCAAAATATAAAATTTAATTAAATTACACAAATATAATAAATGATAAACGATTGTCTCCAAAAGCCTATGCTTGTGGAGGAGACAACAGTTCTTATTTGAGAGGTAATATTATACAAATAAAGAATAATTACAATGGTTCATCTTTATTAACAAATAACTTAATAGTAATGAATATAATAACACTCAATAATATAAAATATTAGATAAAACTGGAAAATGTTGAAATATAATATAATAATTGATATACACTATGTAGGTACCTACCATTGATTATAAATAGTATTTATTAGTAACCACAATAGTATTCATAATCAATGGTATTTACAAACAAATTTTTATCTTGTATTTAATGTATTTTAGATTCTGAGTGAAGCGAAGGATCTTATGGTTTTACAATGATGTTTATTTTTATTTTTTTTTTTTTATTTTTTTTTTTCTGTAAACACTTTTTTGTATAGAAATCCTTGTCACAAAGTTTCGTCCAGCAACTCTTTAGATTCGAAATTGAACTGAGATGGTACTTTAGAGAGGTCATTTTTCCAAAATCTCCATAGTTTTTCCAGTAATCAAGAATAACGATCGAAAAACTGAGTAAAAACGGTAAAATCGGTAAAAATCCGCCGTAAACGAGATTTTCACTGTTCAGATTTTAGGTATTTAGTCATAAATCGAAAAGTATTGAAGCTAGAAACTTGAAAATTTTATCCAATATCAAATACATACTTTTTTATATTGGACAAAATTTTCAGAACAATTAAAGCACTTTTGACTTAAATATAGAACTTTTAATTTACCAAATTGTTTGAAAGTTTTTATGTAATATAATTTTAAATATTTGACAAAAAGTTCTGAAAATTTAATATGACCTTACTCATATACCTACCTAATTATCCTAACAAAAGTTCAAAAATCGTTAGTAAGGATTTTTTTTTATACACACTTTAATAAATTATTATACGATTTTTTTCGATATTGTCTGATTTCTTTTAAGTTTATTTCTAATGAGTTATAATTAGTATAACAATTGAAGTTTAAATGAGTTATATCTAATTGAATATTTTATGAGGGTTTAATTACAAAAAAACTCACCAAAAATTATACAAATAACCGTAAAATACGTAAACCGTATTTAAATAATAATATATTATATTACACTGAAGCTTTACTCAGAACCGTTTTATACTAAAGAAATGAGTCATCATTTCTTTAAAACTTAATACATTCATCACCAATATCTTGTCCGAGGACCGAAGGGACGATGGACGAACTTGTTTTATATTGATCATAGTTATTAAAAAGTTTAATAGGGATATCATATTGCATGCATAAATGCATACCTATATTGAATGGATCTCTTTTACCAAATTCGGTATTATATTTATTTATTTTAAAATTATCGTTTATTGTTTTTCGTGTAGAATAATCGTGGTTGAAACCGACGCTATCAAGGTGATAGAAATATAAATTTGTTAGTAATTCTTTAGCATGAGATTTCTTTAGATTAAGAGAATGCCACGAGTATTAAATAATATATCGGTATTAAAACGAAATGGTTTCTTAAAAGCTATCCTTAAAAAATAAGTGTATTGTAGTTCTTAGCAAATTTAGGTATTTACCAAAGGTACTACCCCACACACTAATTCCGTATTTCATAAAAACCATTTTCATATTGCTAGGTGATAAAATAGTGTTTAGTGTTTTAAACCTACTAAACATACTTCTTAATTTTATAGACTGTGCAATCGCAGCGGACGAAAATGAAAATAAAGAACGATAAATAAACAGGCCTTAGCGCGCGAACGTTAACTCGGGACGTCGTTAGAGATTTCGAATGTTTTATCGACGTGGCATTATTTTCGGCGGCGGCGGCGGCGCATTGTAAATACCCTTCGCCGGCGCGGTTCATCTGCTCGCGGCATTATTAATCCCGCCGCATCGACGTGTATCGATTACGACGTGCTCAAATCTACGGAAAGCCCCGGGCTCGTATCCCTTTTCACTGTATCCGCCGCACCCTTTACCCGTAAAAGGTATTATTAGCGGGCCGCATTGTCCTAGCCGCGCACGGTCCTAGCTCGCGTGGCGACTTATATTATCCATTTTCACGGTCTGCTTAAAGTCCGGCACAATACAGAAATGATCATTTTATCCGACCGCTTTTCGCATGAAACGTATACCTACACGAACGTGTATATGTGAGTGTACGCTACAGTACTCTACGTATCTTAGGGGTCACGGTAATACCGCGGTATACCGAATCGAGGTCGGTATTATACCGGTATACCGTAATTTTTTCGTAAACGGCAGTGGCGTAGCCAGGATTTTTTTTAGGGGGGTGTTTTTTATTTAATATTAAAATGTATCTTGTGAGCACTCCCTATAATGTAGCCATTATACATTATAATAAATTACAATATGCGTTTAATTTCTAACCTTAAAAATAAATTGTTATACTTTTTTATAAATAATAATAACGTAAATATTAATAATAAAATGTATTTCGGTCTCATGCGGGGTGACTCTTTCTCGCCATATTTTCAACAACTTCTACAACAAATACTTTATGTCACGATGAATGTTCAGTAATGTGAACCCGTCAAGTCGATTTTCACTTATCGGACTCTTCAGATATGTCTTTATTCACTGGAGGGTTGAAAACGATCTTTCACTTTTTGCAATATTACTGGTAAAGAAGCTAAAACAATTAAAAGCCCGTATATTGATGTTTTGTATGTCTTCATTACATTCAGCTAAAGCAGTTACGACATTTGTTATACGTTTTGTTTTAATTTGTTCTTCCCCATGATGAAATTTCACCCAAAGCCGAATAGTCATCAACTTCAGTCTAGGAACATCGTGGCATATTAGTGTTACACAGGGTGATATAACCCAGTGTCGTATCAATAGATTTTACCACGACAGAATTGTTGCGACCAAATTACTTTTACTATATTTTAAACACAACATATAAATATATAACCGGAATAATTCTGGCCAAAGAAGAAGGGGGTGTTTTAACACCTAAAACACACCCCTTAGCTATGCCACTGGTAAACGGTATGCCGAAAATATCGAATATACCTTATTATATCGAAATCCATTATTATGGTGGTCTATTTTTAGACCGTACAACATATTTTCTTAAAGTAAATCCCATGCCACCGCTAGTGGTGCCACTACATAGATTATAGAAAAATAATGTATTACACTATACTAAATAATATATCTAAAACTATACCGGTCGGGTACGTATTTTTTCGTTCTTAAACTGTTGACGTGTGTCGCACGGTCGAATTCGTATCGAAATTAAAAAACAATTACTCTAAGAACAATATTGATTACAAACACGAGAAAAAATTTAATAAACGATCCGTTTTATCGTAATTGTATTACCTATTTACGAGTACAAAAAAAAATCGCATTAATCGATAGTTATGAAAATATGAACGTTAATCAGACTACGCATAAAAAAAGCTCGCGTATAAGTTTCAGGTCTTACAACTAAATTTTACAAATTACATGAAATACGTAAAAAGAGGATTTTGAGCTGTAATTTCAACTTAAAACGCGTATAAAAAATAACAAATCAAGTGAATCACTATGAAACTTGGATCACAGGTAAGAAATTATGTGGCGAATCTATTGGTAAAACAAAATTTCTTCCCGGGTTAATAATTGAAAAATTTATAAACGTATAATAATACAGCAATATTGAAAATATCGAATATACCGATAATACCGAAATATCGAATATACCGAAATATCGATGTAAATAAAAAATACCGTCACCCCTACTCTACACTATGTCAAGTATCCACTATAACCACCTCTTACCGTATATATTTTAATATTATGGGCTGCATACTAATTGCGGACAAAAAAAAATTGTCATCGATTTCGACCTAACAGTCGCGGACACGGTTTTCGTTATCGACATACTAATTGCGGACATTTATTTTATAAAAATCATTTAAGTTGCGGACACGATCTATAAATGGTGACCTACGAATTGTAAACACGAATATTTCCCTTCGCCACTTGTTCAAGACTATTCGTTTTCACTATACACATTTTAATACGAATAAGGTCGTCGTGGAACTGATTTAAAATAATTGTCGACTGACCGTCAAGACGGCGCCGACACATATTACTTCAATGCTGATGAATAATAATATTTTTATGTCGTTACAACAGTTATTTCAGTGTTTATGATAATATTAAACACTAATCATTTATCAATATTAGTACACATTATATTATGCTGATAACATAATATAACCCGTGTCCGCAACTGTTATATCAAAAATAATGATCGGGAATCTGTCCGCGATCAGTATGTTATATTTCGTGTCCGCAATTCGTACGTCACCTTTTTAGACCGTGTCCGCAACTCACATGATTTTTATTACTTTGTCTGCAACTAGGAAACACCGATATTATGCAATACTAAGTTTAGCGTATAGGTAAAGATCAGAAATTCTATTTTGAAACCGTTAGGATTTCCGTTTTATCAAGGGTCCGTTTAGAATAGATTTTATTGTATATAACATATTACGTACCTCATACATATTTTAAATGATACCTATTGCTATCTAGTACCTATATAGATTACAAAAAATACGCTACTTATTAATTTCATATATTTCTAAAAAACTAAAAATAGTTGTGTTGAAAGACGTATTTTAATTTTAAGAGACAATAGTACTCAAGTACTAATAGTTTATATTTTTGAGCGCCTCTTAAAACTATGTGTGTGTGTGTGTGTGTAAATAAAATGTGTAACTGTATAATCATTAAACTTAGAAAATTATAGTCGTATAAAGGTATACATTATACACTTACGGTTTTCGACGGTGGTGTTAAGGTCGCTAAATTTGGAAATTTTAAAACACGGTAGAAAATTAAAAAAATATAGTATGATACGATTAAATTGTTAAGATGTTATAAAAAAAAGGCCGACTTTCACTGGATTTGGAAAAGATTGTGAATAAGCATGTTTTATCAATTTGAAATTTCTGATTTTGTCTGAACAAAAATATGAATAAAAAATGATCAGACCTAAGAAAAAAAAAATCATTCACTTATTCAACTGTTCATTTGAGAATCTATAGTAGAAACCGTATTCTTATATATTGTTTAGATTATGAATGTCGTGATGTTAAAACTTTGAATCGAAAACGGCACGAGTACAAAAGTGTGTACGGGTATCACTGTGCGCTGCGTGTCCCGGAAACAGTCGACAGGACGACGGGGCGAATGGTCGAGACGAAAGACACGTTCCCGATATAATATAGGTACAGGACGTCTACATGGTGTCTAACCCTAGATTTATCCGTACGACTTCGTGCGCCCGACGTAATTATCGAGTCGTAATTCCACGCCTTCGGTTTTTATTATTTTTTTTTTTTTAATTAAAACAAATAATGTTATCGATAATTCCATTGCACGCGATCGTCCGAAGTAATTATTATGATACGAGCGTGTTTTCGACGTGAAATCGACTGCGTTAATTAACGAGAACGTCCGTAAGCCACACGTCTATAGTAATTGATTTCGCCCAGACGTAATGCGTGTGTGTGTGTGTGTGTGCACGATATATCAAACGTTATAATCTTATCGAAAGTCACGTCTGGCCGCGATCGCTCGTCTACTCGCACAACGGAATATACAATAACGTATACGCGCGGCATTGCGCGCATGATTTTTTTTTGTTATTAGCACCGCGGGTAGGACGAAAGCGAGTGTTACGCGCACAGAATGAACATGTCGTGTGCTGCCGCGTCGGACCCCTCCCTCCCCCCATGAGAAAATCCTGGCTACGCGCCTGTGCCGATTAATATTAGTTGGCCGACTAGACCGATAAAAGGTAAGTCGACACAAGAAGTTACTGTTGCTAGAAAATGTCGCTGCTTATCGAATCATCTATTGAAAATTTAATAGAGGAAATTGAAAAAAGACCCGCGCTCTATAAAAAAAAAAATTGAACCGATCAACATAATATGACTACAATATACAGCAACCTGTGTATTCTTTTCGCGAGCCGCGTGTGGCTCTTAAATCAATTTCGTGCAGGTCTTGAACCAAACTTAGACTTCAATAAATAAATAAATTATTTCATTAGAACCGTAAGATAATAACGTAAAAATGTCAATATTCAACAATAATAATGTTTTTTGTAGCATAAAATATAAACGTTCCATCATTTGATTTAAAATGAACAATTTGCCTTCATTTTATAAAAATTACTTTACGAAGTGGCTCACGTCGAATAAACTTTATAAATTTGCGGCTTCCAAAGTTAAGGTCAGTGGCCACCCCTGGTCTATAGTGTGCGCGCCCCAACAGCCCGACCACCTGACTAAACTATCGCGGCCGCGGATAAAAAGTCCGTATAGTGTGCGGGCTCTCGAAGAGTCGTCGTCGTCGTTACGGCCAGGTCCCGCCGCCGCCGCCGCGGCCCGGACGTTGATTAACAGCGCGCGATTTTTCCGTGCCGCCACGGTCTCGATCGGTTTTTATCGCTTTATGCAAATTTTCCCACACGAACGGAACTAATGACACGCAATCGTTTCCGGCGCGTGCCATCTGCACGTCGTATTAAAAAAAAAAAAAAAAAAAAAAAAAAAACGTGACGCGTAATGTACCTCCGCGCACAATGGCACCGCTAATAATTCCCGACCGCGGCGGTGACGATAATACGTAATTATTGTCGGGGACCGACGAACCGTAGGTGGAAAAATTGTTACGTTTTCGTCCCTCCGCGACGGACCATTGTTCGCGGCGGCGGCGCAACGGAAGGGCCGCGATATTATAATATACATACATACATACATTATATGCGCACACGGTGTAATATTATGCGGACGACGCGGCCCAAAAGGTGTTAATTATTATTATTATTATTATCAGTTATCGACGGTTGTATTGCCGATCGCCGATTTCGGTCGATAAACGCCGCGACGAGTCTGCGTGTGTGTGTGGGGTCGTCCCTCGCGCCGCCGGTGTTCGACGTACACGACACGCGGTAACATGCCCACCCGACCATTTATCAGACATTCGCTACGAGTCTACCGGCGTACGGCACCCGGTTAAAATAATTCGTAGTTTTATTATTATTATTATTATTATTTGTGCGCGTGTACGGAAAGACGCGGCACACACGCGGGCGCGCGGAAAACAATGGAACGCGATAATGAAGTAAACGCGTCGATCGCTAGACGGGATTTATGATCCGTGTAAATCGGCCGGGACGCGTGACGTCTCGTGTCCCCGCACGTATAATAATAATTATTATTATTATTACGTATTACGTATACGGGGCTCGGCGGAAAATTCGTGACGAGCGCGACGATAACACGACGCTGCAGCTGCCCCGGTACACTGCAGGACCCCTGCACGCGTGTTACGAGTTTGCGTACGAGCCTTGGCTCGAAAATATCGCGACGGTCCCTGCAGCCGGATTGACATTGGCGCAAAAGGAGCTTTTGCTCCGGGGTGGCAAATTTTCGGGGGCGGCATATGACTTTTGCAATACGAATAAAAAAAAGCTGGTAAGTGAGACGATGGTGGTACAAGTTCGTCCTTCGTCCCTTCGGTCCTCGGACAAGATATTTGCGATGAATGTATTAAGTTTTAAAGAAATGATGACTCATTTCTTTAGTATAAAACGATTCTGAGCAAAGCTTCAGTGTAATATAATATATTATCATTTAAATACTGTTTACGTATTTTACGGTTACTTGTATAATTTTTGGTGAGTTATAATAATTTATTAAAGTGTGTATAAAAAAAAATCCTGACTAACGATTTTTGAACTTTTGTTAGGATAATTAGGTAGGTATATGAGTAGGGTCATATTAAATTTTCAGAACTTTTTGTCAAATATTTAAAATTATATTACATAAAAACTTTCAAACAATTTGGTAAATTAAAAGTTCTACATTTAAGTCAAAAGTGCTGTAATTGTTCTGAAAATGTTGTCCAATATAAAAAAGTATGTATTTGATATTGGATAAAATTTTCAAGTTTCTATCTTCAATACTTTTCGATTTATGACTAAATACCTAAAATCTAAACTGTGAAAATCTCGTTTACGGCGAATTTTTACCGATTTTACCGTTTTTACTCAGTTTTTTGATCGTTTTTCTTGATTACTGGAAAAACTATGGAGATTTTGGAAAAATGACCTCTCTAAAGTACCATCTCAGTTCAATTTCAAATCTAAAAAATTGCTGGACGAAACTTTTGGACAAGGATTTCTATACGAAAAAGTGTTTACAGAAAAAAAAAAAATAATAAAAAAAAAAAAATAAATAAACATCATTTTAAAACCATAAGATCCTTCGCTTTACTCAGAATCTAAAATTTCGTGTATGTACGTGTTAAATCATTCAAAAATTTATACGTGATCAAATCGAATAATACAAGGTCGGCTATGGAAAAATTACATAATATTTTCGTTTTAATAATATATTTTCTCATTTTAGATTCTGAGTGAAGCGAAGGATCTTATGGTTTTACAATGATGTTTATTTTTAGATTCTGAGTGAAGCGAAGGATCTAATGGTTTTACAATGATGTTTATTTTTTTTTTTTTTTTTTTTCTTTTTTTTTTTTTTCTTTTTTTTTTTTTCTGTAAACACTTTTTCGTATAGAAATCCTTGTCCAAAAGTTTCGTCCAGCAACTCTTTAGATCCGAAATCGAACTGAGATGGTACTTTAGAGAGGTCATTTTTCCAAAATCTCCATAGTTTTTCCAGTAATCAAGAATAACGATCGAAAAACTGAGTAAAAACGGTAAAATCGGTAACAATCCGCCGTAAACGAGATTTTCACTGTTCAGATTTTAAGTATTTAGTCATAAATCGAAAAGTATTGAAGCTAGAAACTTGAAAATTTTATCCAATATCAAATACATACTTTTTTATATTGGACAACATTTTCAGAACAATTATAGCACTTTTGACTTAAATATAGAACTTTTAATTTACCAAATTTTTTGAAAGTTTTTATGTAATATAATTTCAAATATTTGACAAAAAGTTCTGAAAATTTAATATGACCTTACTCATATACCTACCTAATTATCCTAACAAAAGTTCAAAAATCGTTAGTCAGGATTTTTTTTTATACACGTTTTCATAAATTCGTATATGAATAACGACTGTTTTTACGTTAATTTTCAACTTAAAATCTGTATAAATCTTTTTTGGTGTGTCCGATCACAATGAAACTTGGAATATAGATATAAAAACATGTTTCGAATCTTTTGGTAACAGAAAATTTCTAACGAGTTAAAAATTGAATATTTTATGAGGGTTTAATAACGAAAAAACTCACCAAAAATCAGACAAATAACCGAAAAATACGTAAACAGTATATAAATAATATATTATATTACACTGAAGCTTTGCTCAGAATCGTTTTATACTAAAGAAATGAGTCATCATTTCTTTAAAACTTAATACATTCATCACCAATATCTTGTCCGAGGTTAGGTTAGGTGATCCCATGATAGAAAGTGCTATACACTCCTCACCATTATCTTGTCCGAGGAGCGAAGCGACGAAGGACGAACTTCCACCACCATTATCTTATCGGCTTTTTTTTTTTTTTTTTTTCTTTTTTTTTTTTTTCTTTTTTTTTTTTCTGTAAACACTTTTTCGTATAGAAATCCTTGTCCAAAAGTTTCGTCCAGCAACTTTTTAGATTCGAAATTGAACTGAGATGGTACTTTAGAGAGGTCATTTTTCCAAAATCTCCATAGTTTTTCCAGTAATCAAAAATAACGATCGAAAAACTGAGTAAAAACGGTAAAATCGGTAAAAATCCGCCGTAAACGAGATTTTCACTGTTCAGATTTTAGGTATTTAGTCATAAATCGAAAAGTATTGAAGCTAGAAACTTGAAAATTTTATCCAATATCAAATACATACTTTTTTATATTGGACAAAATTTTCAGAACAATTATAGCACTTTTGACTTAAATATAGAACTTTTAATTTACCAAATTGTTTGAAAGTTTTTATGTAATATAATTTTAAATATTTGACAAAAAGTTCTGAAAATTTAATATGACCTTACTCATATACCTACCTAATTATCCTAACAAAAGTTCAAAAATCGTTAGTCAGGATTTTTTTTTATACACGTTTTAACAAATTCATATAAATTCGTATATGAATATCGACTGTTTTTACGTTAATTTTCAACTTAAAATCTGTATAAATCTTTTTTGGTGTGTCCGATCACATTGAAACTTGGAATATAGATATAAAAACATGTTTCGAATCTTTTGGTAACAGAAAATTTCTAACGAGTTAAAAATTGAATATTTTATGAGGGTTTAATAACGAAAAAACTCACCAAAAATCAGACAAATAACCGAAAAATACGTAAACAGTATAATATACTATATTATATTATATGTAATATAATATATTATTTATATTATAAATAATATATTATATTACACTGAAGCTTTGCTCAGAATCGTTTTATACTAAAGAAATGAGTCATCATTTCTTTAAAACTTAATACATTCATCACCAATATCTTGTCCTAGGTTAGGTTAGGTGATCCCATGATAGAAAGTGCTATACACTCCTCACCATTATCTTGTCCGAGGAGCGAAGCGACGAAGGACGAACTTCCACCACCATTATCTTACCAGCTTTTTTAAAATTTAAAATTACGAGCCGTAGCACCGAATGATGTGTCTACAAATTATAAAGATGGAACAGCGGCATAGTATAACCATAAATATAGTCATATCAAACACAGTTTACGTACAATTTTGTAAAATTCTGTAAAAAATAAATGACTTCTGTAGTTTTGTCTAATCAATTATTATTTCCCGTGCCGCGTCATCGACTACGCTTTTTATCGTCTTATTTTTGTTAACATAAATGCATACCTGCGCCTTTTATATATGTATACATAAAATATAAAAAATTTAAGATTTCAAACTTGTAGTAGTTATTCACGTAATAATATAAGGTACCAAATTTATTTATTTTTTTTAAAATTGTTTAACTTGTTCATACAAGGTTTGTTCCAGCATGGTTTTGCAAACATTCAGTGCATGCGCAATGTTATAAACGTGTTCCAGCAGAGCAAATTTATTTAACATCTAACAAAACGTTTTCTGTTCCATCAGTGTAACAACATGTTATCAACTTGTTGGAAACGATAATTTTCTGTTGCGAGTTATATAGGTACGTTCGGTCAAATGTTTCGCGCATGCGTACAATTCAAAATATTAATTATTGTGTTTTTTGTTTTGACAGTTAGATTGACTTGTGTTTTTATACGAGTATTTATGTTTTATTTATTGATTGAAATTTCGAGATGGATTTGGAATTTTTCGATTCCTTGTCCTCTTCAACATCGTCCGACTATGAATTGTTAACACAGTAATACGCATATACCTCGGTAAATGGTAATAACCACAACCAAAAAACAAAAAAATCTTCACCATGGAAATCGGACATTCGCGCTTTGTGCTCCGTGAAGCACACTACATCTTGTATTTCAGAACCCCCGTGTTATCGGATCGACGTCGTCCCGTAGTTGTCGGTCATCTCGCGAGCGCACGCGTATACGTATGTAATTCACGTGATAGGTTTAGAAGACGTCGATGGCCGAAAACGCTCGGAGAAACCCTTGGATCTGGTGTTTCGGTACTTACAGTAAGCATATTATGTACACGTACGACACGAAGAAATTACCATTAGCTTACAGAGGTTTTCACTTCGTCCAACGTGGTTTTCCGTCGTGAGGTCACGATGTGTACGTAATATATTACGCTCATATGACTGCACGTAATGTGACGACGACACGTATTATACAGCAAGGTATAGATAGCATATTGCACTAGACGCAGTCTATGTAAACATCGGACCGAAATGTATTCGATTTTCACGAACGAAACGAATATGTTTCCGAGATCCGAATCGAATTTAATTTTAATTTTGTAGATGAATTTTCAAGGCAAAATTATTTATAATATATTGTACGTGTGTAATTTTTTCTGGTGTTCTATGAGACGTGTCTCCGTAAATGGAAAGGTGTTCCAAGTGCAATAGTGTTTATTTCAGCGTTATTATTATATCGTATTTTCTCGACATTTGTATTACACTATTTCCCCTTATGAAGTATTTTTAGAATATTTCTTCGTGTGTTTACAGCATTTTTGAAGTTTTTTGAGCTTTTTTACAATTTATTTTTAAAAGCGAATGTAAATTGCGCAACAAATTTTGTTGTTGCTCGTAACGAGTGTTTTTTTTAAGATTTTTAGGTTATTTCGCATTTTTCAAGATAATTTTAATACTGATTCGAATGTTTTTCAATCGTATGTTCACGAGTAAACTCAAAATAACTTTAATATCACATTGCACGAGACAACCAAAAGAATAATTTATACAAAAAACCGTTTGGAAATTTTAAAAAACTAAATCATTATCTATGACGGTTTAACCGTTAAATTTGAAACACAAAATATACACGGGTATTTAAGGATTTCATTACCCGTGTTATGGAATTGAATTTTTCGGTGGCTCTTTTCATTCAAAGTTGATAATAATGAGCAATAGTCTAGAAGATAAACTATTATAAAATTTCGTACAAATTTAAATGACAAATTTTAATTACCTCTTTTCAAAACAACGTTTTTCCATAGCTTCATCTGACGTTACTTCAACTTCTCGGTGGCATAAGACCTTACGAAATCTGTTTAGTCCAGTCTCGTATTACAAAACTTATTAACATACGGAACATTACACTTATATTCATATAAGTTTATAAAAATTATTAATAACAAATTATATCCCATCCCTGAAATAGTTATTTATCCTCTCTAAGCCCTAATGTTGAGAATGAACTCTCTGGAGTCTCTGCTAATACTGATAATGTAAAGAATATTTTCAACAGCATATCATATAATATTGGGCTTAAATTTTTATCATATGTATATAGTGTACATTATGGCTCTAATTTCAGAACAATTTTAATGTGGTACTCACTGATGAGCAAGTACATTCTTTAAAAATACAAATTTAAAAAATAAAACAGTCAATGTGAAATTCTAAAATAATAAATTCGAAATTAAAATCGAGTCATAAAAAAAAGATCAAGAGGGGATCTATACCCGATATCTCCTCCTACCCGTGCATACACTTCTGTACGTACATATTATATAGTCTTCTCGTGTTTCTGCAGCGTTGAATTGTAGTACACGAAAAACGAGCGTGTTAGTATACAATGCGCGTGGTGCCTAGCCCATCGGTAAAAAAAAAAAAAAAAAAAAAAAGAAAAGAAAAAGCAATAACAATAATAAATAAAAAAAAAAAACAAATCGTTTAAACAAAATTATCGATCTGTACCTTATAATTTATTAATAAAACATGCCATAAGAATTGTTTTTTTTTTCCCCGTTCTGTATACTATCGTTAATGAATAACTCGTCGATCGTTAATGAGACAATGACGATGAATATCGATGATGGACAGCTGTCCAATTGTATTAATTAACTATACAACATTTGCGTGAAAAATACAGGCCGAAGAAATGTTCCAACAAAGAAAAACGCATTTTTCATTTTTGATACTCGTGTATTTTATCAGGAACAATCTATAAAAAGTACCGGGTACTGTTGAAAAAAAAAAAAATCACGATCATTAAAAACATTACAATAAAGTTACAACATTCATTATATACCTACAGTATTGTTGTTTCTATGCGCGTACACTCGCGTACAACGACGCCGCGTTCTTTTAAATTATTGTCATTTTATAATTTTTTAAATTAATGTCAGTTACGTAACTCGGCCGTCATTATTTCCAAATCCGTATTAATGATTTCATAAAATATTTAACGGCCGAACGTAAAAGTAAAACGAATACAAACTGTTATTTTTATAAGCTCGCGATCGATTTAAAATAAATAACCCGTACCCCACGCTCGGATGTCTTACGACAGTATTATGATGGCCTGTGTACTTAAAGATATGTTTTGGATTGTCATAAAACCAAATCGAAGGACTATACATATTTCCATCGTGTTTTTGACGAACGGTCGGACGGAGGAAAATTCATTGAAAAAGAGGTTTTTTTCGATATGATGATGACCATGTCTCCCTCAAAGACGCTCGTGTTCCGCGACATCGATAAAACGTTGAAATAAAATGTTTTTTCGTACAATCCGCGATGAGATTTATTTTAATTTGTAAAAAAAAAATTATAACAGATTGTCTATTATCTTTTTCTGATAATAAAAAAAAAAACGATTTGTTTTAAGAGAGAACACTCATAACGTTGCTGTATTTACGCATCTTATGTATAACTGATTTAGTTCGGAATATTGCTTAGAAACTCGCCCTCCCCCCCCCCTTCTCTGTTTCACTATTACTCAGTGTGCTTTAAAAGTATATGAATATATCACCAAATGGTATCCCCTCG
The DNA here is from genome assembly GCA_027580255.1 of Therioaphis trifolii. NCBI lineage: Eukaryota > Metazoa > Arthropoda > Insecta > Hemiptera > Aphididae > Therioaphis > Therioaphis trifolii. The sequence goes on from CM050407.1 coordinate 4,951,105, forward strand.
TTGGACACCTCCGATAGCGAATATCTCGGAAATTTTTAAATGCCTCCGTCAAGGGAACATACGTATTTATATTTGAATTTCTCACAAGCGAGTAAAATCTCTCGTCTGTTTTGTTTAAATAGAAAACCTACCCTCTGACCTACCCTCGCACGCAGAAAGCCTCCACCCGGCGATTCGTATCGTGCGTATTTTATAGTGGATCAATGGGACTTATCGACGAAGGCGCACGTGACGCGCGCGGCTTTCGAGCTTGAGTTTCCGTCGGCGGCTCGACCCTAAACTGCCACAATCGTATATCGTACACATTTGTATAGTGTTTACGAGGTGGTTCTGGTTTCAACCCCCTTCCTGCCAAAGAACCAAAATCAATTATTTTTCTTCGAATTTTTTAAATCATAACATTTTTTTCTTAATCAAGAACGATGGGACGTATACGTAAGAGATTACATTAAGCACCTGTTGAAAAAGAGAAACCGATATCTTACGGCAAAGAAAAATTTGTGTGGTTCAGAGTAGTGATGTCAAAAATCCGGATTTTTGGATATCCGGATTATCCGGATATCCGAATCCAAAATTTAATAACCGAATAATCCGAATAATCCGAATAATTCGAATAATTTAAATGTTCATATATCTAATCTAATTATTATAAAGGACGGTTTTAAAAGTCAATGAGTCAAACTATTATTTTTTAATTTTAAGTTTTACCGTCTTAAATGAAACAGTCTAATACCTATAAATTAAATAACAAATAATTAATCAACAAGTTTAAAATATCCGGATTATTCGGATTATTCGGATAATTCGGATTTTATCCGTTTATTATTTGGATTCGAATATCCGGATTATCCGAATAGTATTGGAATCCGGATATTAGTGACACCACTAGTTCAGAGACGACCGTCACCGTTGTGAGGGAATGAAATGCGTGTGTAATCCTGTTGCTTTTCGACGATTTTCTAAAAATCGCTCCGTTTTTGAGTGGTTCTCGCTAAAGAACGATATCGGGAATCAGAGATTTTACGGTATACTTTGTTTTGAAAACAATATTTATTTTATCCGATCCCTTTCGCCGTTTCGAAAACAACTGGCCGTTTGTTTTCATCGTATCGTCTTCGCCGATCGACGCGCATTCTCAGTGATGACTTAATGAAAAAAACTCGACGTAATAATGCGGCGATTCAAAGTGAAAAACCACGTCGGAAAAACAAATTACCTACCTTATCGAACGATTCGCGGTATCGGTATAGTTTTTTCGTGCGTTGCTCGTTCCCGTCCGTTTCTCGTCTTCAAACCGACGAAAACAAACGCGCTCGCGAGCAGCGATAGACGACTATTATACTAATACAGAAATTTAAAATCAATAATTGACCCGTACGACTACGAGGTATAGTGCCCCTGACGTACTGGTATCGTATATTTTACAACGACGAAACTTCATCAAATCTATTGTCCGACGACGACGTTCGCATAGATAGATCATTACCCAATTGTTATTACCATAAAGTTATGGCTTTATTCTCGTCGTGCTCTTCCCAGAAAACTCGTGTACATTTTAAATTTAATGAATAATTAAATGTTTATATTATCCGAGTCGACGAGCACGGCCTGCGTCGGAAAACGATACGTGTATAATACATCATGCGCACAGGTGTATATAATATAGTGTATTAAATATTAACGATCTCGTCCGATCGAATATTTTATTCAGCGGTCGTCGTATACGCGTACGGTGTGATTAACTTATTTTCCATCAAACTTTTTCCCGGCTTCGGCACGCACAATTCGGCAACGTCGTTCGACGCGGACGATATTGTTTCGACCACGTACCGTATGATGACGGTAGGTAGCAAATATATTATAATACCATGCCCGTAGGCGCCAGGTTTTAAAAATCTGAATGGGTGCCTTGGTATCATATAGACATAAACGCAAAGTTTTTTTTGGGGGGGGGGGGTTAGTGCCCTGATGAATACAATGTCCCCGTATAATTTAAGAAATTGCCTTTTCAGAGGGTTAGTTACAATTTAATCCCCTAAAATGTGAATTTTAGGTTATCCGGTTCTCCAAATTGCACCCATTAGTGTCATATTTTTTGCTACTTAGCTAAAGTATTTACATTTATATATATACGATATATATAGTATTTATATTTATATATTTATTTATTTACTTATATTAAATAATATATACCATGTTGTACACTGAAAAATACAATTCCATATAAAATATATTAAATATACAACAAAAACAATATATACCAAATTCATAACTTATTTATTAAATAATAATAATCAATACGAAAAATGTATTGAATTTTGTTCGATTGTTTACGAAACAAAAGTGTTTTGTCGAATTTCAGATGAATTTATCAATGAATTGACTATTTGTTCAGTAGGTACCTATAACTTATATCTATAATTTCGGTTCAAAAGTCGTTTGCTAAAATGGTTGAAACTCGGATATAAATACACGTTATAAATTTCCATTATTCTAATGGGTGCCCAGCACCCCACAATAATGTCAGTGGGTGCCCGAGCCCCCCTCTCACCGGGCAGCCATGTACATGGCGCCTATGACCATGCCGCGTAGGTCGTGAAGGGTGTGCACCGGCCCGGCGCAGCGCACGTACCACCCTAGCGCGTCGGTACACACATAATCTATTCCGTCTTGTACAACGCATACGACGTGAATAACGGAGATATTATTATTATTATTATTATTATTATTACGTTATTGTTCTGTAGCAGGGGTCGGCAAGTGATTTCTATCGGAGTCCGGAAAATTAAAATAATACGTAAACGGGGTCCGTAGAAAAAATAATTAATTTTATTACATCATTCAATGGTTTTTACTAAAATTATTTGAAGATTGAGCACGCCTTGTGTTGTCATGGGAAAAATCGCATTTCTTGTCCGTGCCTAGTTACTCGAAATCGGGAACTCTTTTAGGACATCTAATACGAAATATGACCTCAACGATCAAGGTGAGAATCCGTTAACTTTGTTCTCTACTTGTTTATAAAAAAATTGTTTTACGAAACGACGCCTTTTTTTTTTAATGATCGCGACGGAAATCGAAATAACGTACTTATTAGATCGATAATTCTCGCCGGTCCCGGAATTTCGCACAACAAACGGATCGTCCGACCGGACCGTCTGTTTTGGACGGTTTCCCGAAAACGCATTTACCGCCCCACAAGGATGTTTCGATTAATTTTCAACTCCGATCCGGAGTACGTTTGTTTTTACTTAGTCTAGTCGACGCCCCGGCACTCCGTTAAATAATTCATAGTTCTTGAATACACAACAATTGGACGACGACACACCTACGCGCAGTTTGCAAAATGGTCAATATAAATACGTCGTTACAATTTCTCGTGATCTACTCTGATCGCGGTACGTTCAGCCCAGTTCGTTAGATACGCCTGATGACGATTCACCTGTGCAGTAACGACGAGAAGGCTTTTGTCGCTGTCCGCAGAGCTTTTGTGCTGCGAAACACTGACTGCTTTGTATTTACAACGCACACAAACCAGTCAAAGCAAATGAAGACCACGGAGCAACAACAAGACATCTCCATTTTTTCACAAAAATCGTTTTTTCAGCTATTATTGTTACAAAAAATATTTCACGTCGAGTAGTGCTACAGTTTAGACAAATCCGATCATTAAATGAAAAGATATTGTACAGATGGATTGTCGTCTGGTTTTTATTACGGTGCCACAACCGGTGGAATAATATTGTATGAACTCAATCTCAATACTTTTTTTATATTTAACCCCCCCTCCACTATCAAAAAAAAAATCCTACTCCTCTGTCGGGAAGAGGGTTTTGGGAAGTAAACTCCTCTCCAAAATATGCAGTGTTGGTACCTAGTGGTTTGAATTTTCAGCTTTACGAACCTTTTTATTTTTTTTACTAAATGATTTATCTCACATGTATAGACCCCCCGACATTTTTTCGAACTACCTCCCTGCAATTATATAATTATGTAATTTATACAAATTTATATATAAAAACACTTTTTTCATATAAATTACATTATTTTTATACGTTATAAGTAAAAAAATAATTTTACGGAGCAACCACAAGACGTTTCCAAGCAACTGTTAAAATTTTTTTTGAGTATTTAAAAGAAATTTTGAAATTTGTATATCATTTTCAATTATAATTATTACCGTGGGTATTTTAATGTATTTTTCGTAACTTTTTAAGACCATTTATACATTTTCAAAAAACAGTTTTTTGTTCTTCCTGGAAAATTTGAAAAAGTGGAGACGTTTTGTTGTTGCTCCGTTGTCTTCAAATAGTTCAAATCAACACGTATAGTCTCTAATACTCTATATTATATCGTATTACAACACGACAATATACAACGGCGTACGAATGTTCTACGAATTTTTTCTCGTCTAATCGAGACGACGGTATTACGCACGTTTGGCGGCTTTTCGATGCCTGGGCATTTTTCTACGATTACGACGGGCTAGACTATGCCGAACATTTTTACCCGCTCCTCGTCGTCGACTCTTACGCGCTTATAGTTTCTATATATTTTTCTTTCTAGTCTTTTCTAGTTTCTAGTCTTCGTGCGTCGGCTTTGAAATACGAGTGTCCGCGTCCGCGAACGCCACTCGACGAGTATTTTTGTTTTTAATCCGTCGAATCCTTTGCGGAATCAGTTGGACTGTAGCCGTGCAGTGTCACCGGAAGTCTTCTCTCTTCGTGACCACACCACTCTTTTCGTTTCGTATCGGTTTGTCGATATTCTTGTCAATACGTTTCTCCGCGTTGACTCGACTTCAAACTGATCCCGACGGGGTTCGAGTAGGATAATCAGAAAAAGAAGGCCGTCTCGTTGGTTCTGACCGTACCGTTTTATCGCTTACGCTTGCACACTCGTCGACATTTGTACTCTGCTTTGTCGTGTTCGTTACCGTTTTTACTGAAAAAAAAAAAATTGCACGTCTTTCCGATCCGTCCACGACTACAGATTTCATCGCTTCGGCGTGGGGAAAAAAATATAGGCTCGGGAATCCGATTTTCAGTGACGTCAGGTGATGTTTTACACGACTCGATTGTCGTGACTCTTAACACTGATTTCTCTGCTATTACAGCGTATAATAAGTTTTCGAAATAAATATCCCGACGTCGGCCGAATAAAAATTGACTTGCGGTTTGGACGTTTTACACGGGTGTAGACGTCGCCGAAGTAATTCTCTCGTAGTAAAATCGCGAATTTTCCACTGAGGTCATCAACGCGCGGTTTCACGTCGGGTGTAGTACGAGTGTAATATTACGGTCGTTATGATTACGCTCTGGAGTCGATTCTCGGTAATACTCTCGCGATAATCTTTTTAAATTCTTTAATCTTCCCGGGTGTTTTAATAAGCACCGATCTCGCGGAAGCCTTCAAAAAAAACAAAAAAAAAAACGGTATGTACGCCGAGCGGGTACGAAATCGCGCGATCGTAAGAAAACCGTTTTAATGAATAATTAATGGCCGCACGACAATCGCGTGGTGGTATGCAAGTCATTTTTTTAACGAAAAAAAAAAAAGGTGATTAAACTAATAACAACGTTCAAATCCGTGTTAGTCTTGGGAATTACCGACTTCCTTAATGACACCTCTGCGGTCACAAACGTATATATACTGCGCACGGCATGTCCGGACGTTCGAGGCGTGAGTTCGTTCGGCTTCCTGTCGTTTCATTCCGGCGCGATATAGCCGCGGTCTATGAATTTTTGGTTTCCGAATCAAACCTCCAGTTTTCGTCTCGTCGCACGGTTTTGGACGTGGTCCCGCGCAGCCGCCGCCGTTCACGCCCTATCACTTGAGTTCACAACTCGGATTCCATCTGCAGTCCTCGACATACGTATTATTATTATACCTGCATCGGTGGGTCTGCTGTGTGCCGTTCACGCAATCAAACAATTTTATTATGTCGATCCGTTCGGCGAGGTACATCATCCGTTTTCGATTGTTTTTCGTCTTTTGCCCTCGGCCTCTCCTCCGAATCGTATTTTCTCGATATACTCCACCGAGTCCGATTATTATTATTATTATTCGACGGAGACCGTCCAAAAGAGGGCGTAAGTGACATTTTCGAAATCACTCACGAGAGCTAAAAACAACTTTTTTACCACTAACTAGACTTATCGTTGAATATTTTTGATTTAGAAAAAAAATATGTCATCAAGAACAAAGTTGGGTTTCAGTCTATTTTAAACGATTATTCAAATATGATTTCGATTAATAATTGAGGCGCAGTTTTACAAAACTCTACATGCCCAAAATTATATAATTTCAGAAATCGAAAAAACGTTTGACTTCAATATTATTCATCCAATGAAAACCACTTTTTTGCTTAAATTGTATTTTTATGAGAAGGTATGATTCATATACTCGTATGCTTAATATTTCCACTAACATTTATGTAAAAAACAAACGAGAGATCAACGCATTTGCAAAAACCCTACAAGTCCGGGATTTTTAGTATTTTGTAAAAACTTTTGAATTTTTTGTGGACTCAACATAATCGAATATTACCTGAAATTGAGTTTGAGCTCTTATTCAATAAACTATGTAGGAAGGAAATACAATACAATTTTAATATGAAACATACATTTATTTAAACTGTATTTATAAAAAAAAGTTAATCCTTTTTACTTTTTATACTTAAAAAACAGTTTGGGGATTTTTTAGGCACATTTGAAATATTAGAAAAAGAATTAAAAAAAAAAACATTTTTATATTAATTAATCGCTTAAAACATACTATCTTCATTATCACTGTCAATTACGTCATATAACGTTCTTATATCGATTAATTCATTAATTATCGATAGTAAATAATCGATAATCATGATCAGTTTTAATCAAAGGATTTGTAGTGTTTTGAAAAACCTAATGGATTTGTCGGGTTTTGCAAAACCACTCGAACTTTTCTTTTACTTTCCTAATGGACTGATCGCGTTTAGATAAACCGATATGATACAAATAGATGCGGCTTAAAATTCTTTTCAAAAATAAAACAAAAAGCGAATTTATTCATTTTTGGCGCTTGTCGCGTTTCGTGAAATCGTGCCTCAATTTATATCGATTGAAAGCTGAATATAATATGGATTCTGACGCTTATATGCCCTTTTGGATTGTCGCCGTCGCGTCATATACTGACCGCACGCTAATATAAAGATTATTAACGTCGAATAATTGTATTACGTTGTCATATTTCGTCATCACGTATGAAACCAGTTTATTCATTTAGCAAAATTTATTTGTTCCGAATGCATTATTCATAACTGTATTTTTAATTCGGTTTTTAGACCGAAATTTTAATTTAAATATGTAACGCGTGACGACGAGAGAAGTACACTATTCTGTATTCGCATGGTTCGTATTCGTTTGAGTGATTAAAACACACCATAATATGTATTATTCGATACTAAAATATTGTATTTATGACTAGAGCGTCGCGTCGGTACCATGAAAACTGTGTGCCAACTGTAGAACGATGAATGAGGACTACGAGAGCGTCGTCATTACGTTTGTTAAACGCATTGTTCTAATGACCTTAAATATTGTTCTAAATTTACCGAGTAAAAAGCGCGTTATTACTGGGAATATAATTTTTGAACAAAAAAAAAAACATTTCTCGTGTTTATTTCGACGATTACTTTTTAAGTGCATAATGGGAAAACAATTAGAAACTAGATACCAATAAGAGTTCATTCCAATAACCATGGTCGGACGTCCAAAAGTGCTATCGCAAATAATGTGAAACGCGTACGGTTGTAATAATTTTATTATTGATCCGTTTAAATTGGCAGTATACGATATAATTGTTAATTTGACGTTTTTCGATGTAATACGAGATGATAATATTGTTTTCGGTCGTTTTATTTTTTCATCGTACTCTCGTCATGATTTTTATTGCAGTTCAAGTACGGATGATCAATTAACCCGATCGTCACCACATTGTTGTTACTTACACAAACACGCGATCATTCACCGACACGTCGGGCTTTTGAAAGCGAACGTTTTACCGTCGACTTTTGATCGGTTTTTAAAACGCGTACACTGTAGATCCGTCGATAACCAACCCGTTCGCCTGTTAAAATAGGCCGTATAAGGTAACGGCCATCATAAGCATAATCGTAAACCCGCATAATCGAATTCACTTACGAACATTATTTTGAATCACGGAAGTACCCTCAGCTGAATTAAATATCGATGAATACGATTAGATCGAGAGGAGAAAAAAAATCAAAACTTGCTACAAAGACGGGTTCCGAATATTTTTAATCGATTGCCGTGCCCGCCATGTCGGGATGATTTTTTCATTACCCGTTCGTTTCTCTCTCTCTCTCTCTCTCTTTCTCTCTCTCTCTCTCTCTCTCTCTCTCTCTCTCTCTCTCTCTCTCTGTCCCTCTGTCTCTCTCTCCCTCTCCCCGTTCACATATTATAATATAGTTGTATAGGTAATATATCAATAATTTGTTAACAATGGGGTAAAAAACCTTTTTACATAACGATGTATATGTGTGTATATATACGTATAATATGTGTGTGTGTTCTCGAAACATTATCGACGTACGAGCTCGGGAAAATGTACCTCCGGGAAACACAAAAGCCAGACCTAATGATCCATACGGGTTAAACTGGTAATATTATTATTGAAATAATATTACGCGCGTACGCATTTTCTATAATATTACAATAATAACTTGTGACGTGTATACTCGGATCCTACGTGGGTACGAGATAATTCAACCGGCGAGTTTCTTACACCCAAACACTTCACTTTTCTAGGTCAAGTAGAGGTGTGTAATACACACAATACCGTGTATCCGTGTTCACAAGGGTGTATATTTTACTCGAGAGGATTTGAGAGCATAATCAACCAAAAATGGCATTGTATTAATATTTCCACGGTGGAAAATTCCGTTACACCGTGCAGCGTATATAGATACGTGACGTATAGTTATATTATGTTATGTTACTATGGTTATTTATTATTATTATTACTATTTTTTTTTTCAAAGGATATTTACATGTATATGATTTGAGGTTTCTATATAACCACCAACGTTATTATTGAAATTGCGACGCAGCACCATTTTGAGTAGTTATACTTCTAAAAACGAATAATTACAGTAGGCAATACGGACATTTTATTAATATCGACTCTTGTTTTTAATCAGACAACAGTGTTATAGAAGTGTTCGTAAATCACGATCGCGTTTATAATATGTCACTGGAATTCCTACCGAGATATTATAGTGTACGTCAAAATATTTCAACCTCGAATCTTACGAAAGAATAACCGATTTAATTTTGAGTTGTGATAATGTTGCTTTTCACGTCATCCGCTCACAATAATATGATATTTAGTACTCGTATTTACTCAATTAAACCGGTTTAATCGACTTTTGAAAATGTCTCGTCCAAACGTAAAATCATTGCCGGGACAAAACACGACGGTTTTACGAAATACCAATGCACCTCTACGTACCTGCGACGCCGGCGTGTTCGAAATGGAAATTCAGTTTTCGCAATACCGACTAAATTTATTTTTATTGATTGATAATCGAGTGTATTGTGTTCTGCTGAATGTTCACATTTTTCATTTATGATTCGGGAAACCATATGCGCGGTGATGTTATTTAAGTTTACAACATTCTTTATTCTATATACGTCACTCAAAAAATATGTAATGTATTTACCACAATACTCGCACCTGAGACATCGAATTCCAAATTTTCCATTACTATAAAATCAAAAAAAAAAAAAAAGAAAGAAAGAAAGAAAAAGCCATACACGCGCGTGCAAACTCATCCAACACGATATATTCTTTAGCGAATACATCGAATTCAATTTCCATATCACTACTCGTAACGCATATTATTTTATTATACAGGGTGTCTTATTCCGGAGTGAACAACTATATCGGTATCCCCCTCTTAGTCTGTACGACATTAATACACGCATCTCGAAAAATATTTATTGCTTTCCTTTAAAACACTAATCTCCAAGTCATCATTCGATATTTTCATATAAATTTTTATGTGATTTTTTCCCTTTGTCTGATTTTTTAAAAGAATATGGACTCGATTTTCACAAATGGTGACTTGTGATTTTAACTTTCAATCATTCAAGCTATTGTCATTAGTGATTTTCTATAATTTTCAATATTTATGTACATTTTATAGGAAAATAGCGATTCAAAGCTAAGTTTTGAAATTTAAATTGGTGAATAACCATTGAATCAATTTTTAAATATCCACGTACTACTACAACATAAAATTTACTGAGTTATGGTAATTAATATACCACGAGTACAATATTAAATCAGATCGATACTCATTTAGTGCAATGCATAATTTAAATCAAAATTAGAAAATGTAATTTAGTTGTATAATGTTGACTGTTTTTCAAATATGATGAAGAAAAATGTAATTATTGAACTAAATTGGTTTTAATGTAAAAGTTAATTTCTGAATTTTTTTATTTTTTATCAAACTCTATACTTATAATTTAATGGTCTTCCGGTCAGGACGTGCTCAGGATCAATATTTATGACAAGTCCATTTTTGTTTCAGCATTTATTTTAAATTGTGGATCGAAAAGTTTTTCTAAAAAGACTCATGCGTCTATTAATCAATAATTATAATTATAATTAAGTTTCAATAATTAATATTTATAAAACAAATACAATAGATAGATGACATGTTCATAAACATTATGAAATATACTTGTTGTTTTTAATTTTACAAATTGCATTTGTATTAAGGAATAAAAAAACTTATTTGAGCAAACGTATTACAAAGGTATGAAAAAAATTAAATCAAAATAGTCGCGTCTATTTGAATGGAACCTAATTTTAACTAACCCGTGCTGTTATTATAACCGGTCCAATATATAAAATAGTTTTATTTTAATATCTTTCGTCGAATTAAATAGTTGTGAAGTATAAAGTCGTTATTTTTCGCGTCTAAATTGTTCACTTTAAACATGTGTCTTTATTGTACTATACCGAAGTTTATATTTGGCTTACCAAACATACCGACTGAAGGGCACAGTACTGCTTTCAATACGAGTTTCATCCCTTCAGCAGCACACAGGGTGGTTGTTCGCAGGAAATATTATAATGTTTAACCAACGTAAAAATTCAATTGAACCGTATTGAACGAAAGTCTTTATATAGAGCAGTGGTTCTTAACCTTTTTAGAACCACGGAACATTTATAATTTTATAAGATTTTTGCGGAGCACTAGGTCGTAAAATAGAACAATACTTTACATTTTTTTTTAAATAAAATTACAAATGATACTCGTATTTAGTCAATGTAATAATATAATAAAATTGGTAAATGATATAATATTATTGAAGACAAAAAATTAAATTATCCCAGTAATTTTAATTAACAATAGTTTTTTAATTTTTTTTCACCAATTTCGAAATGTTGGCGAAACACGCACTTTAGCCAAGTTCACGGAGCACTAGTGTTCCGCAGAACACCGTATATGGAACCACTGATATATTATGATGAAAGTGCTTTTTTATTAGTGATTTGACCGTTTTCGAAATGTAAAATCGTGAAGACACGCGAGTGTGCAGCGATACGAGTGCGTCTTTAAAAAAATAAATAAATAAAAGTCAATAAAACGTTAACGGCATATATTCATATGGTTATGATGTTTTTAATGATTTTGACTCGAATTCCCCGTTTCCATCTCGTTCTCTCACACGCTACCTCACTATACCTCTAAACGACAGTTTTGTAACCATGACGACCGAATAAGTGGTTATTGTGACGACGACGACGACGACAACGCGCGCGGTCTCTCGACTTCCGTTTTCCTGTGCGCGCGTGTATATTACAAATATATATATATATATAAATGCACATGAGTGTATGAGTACTATACCGCTCGGAGTGTATACTCGGGTGTGTGTGCGTGTGCGTCCTATCTGCATGTCTCTTCTCCGTAACACGAAACTATTAAGTGATCAAAAGACACACACACACACACGCACACACACACACACACACACACACACACACACACACACACACACACACACACACACACACACACACACACACACACACACACACACACACACGCACGCACGCATTCATACTACTGCGCGCTCGTGCGGGGTTATGACGTGGCGGTCCCGTGTGGAGTTTTTCGCACATTTTCCCATACCATAACGTGCACGCGATAGGAACTCACTGCTGCAGAGAGTCGTGTGTGTGTGTGTGAGCGTTTACACAAACGCGTCGTTATATACGATGTATAATATAATATTGTATATAGAGGCTTGGTGGTGCTGCAGGCGGTGGATGGAAAAAATGAGACTGCGGTGGCGAGTAGTGTGTTAGGTGTTTTTTTCCCGCCTTTTTTTACACCACCGCCGTGTGACGTATTGATTTTATCCCCGGTCTTTTTAGAGCCCGGGGAAATTCTTTTCCTCTCTTTAGTCTCCTTCCGCCCGACTCCGTCGCCGTTGTCGACGTCGTCGTTTTCTCCTCCTCTCGCAGAAATACCTTATCCCACCGCCGCCGCCACCACCGTCGCCGTCGCCCACACCACACGCCGTCGTCGTATCCTCTCGTTTTCCTCCGCCGCCGCCGCCGCCGTTGTCACCGCGGCGTTGCCTGTTTTGTATGTATACACAATATCTCGGGCGGTTTTTCACCCCTCCGCACTCCATCATCCTGATTTCCCCTTCGTTTCTCTGCGAAAGTATTCCGTATTATGTACACGATGTGGGGGGTAGGAAAAATTATATCAACGTTTCTCGCGCGCGTCCGTATCGAGATAAAGGAAAAACGAGAGGGGAAGCCACCTGGGTCGTATCTGTGTGCGGCGAGGCCGTAGCCGGACCAAAGTTTCCAGAGCGATTCAGTAATCCGCTGATAAAATTATATAAATATAAAAAAAAAGCGACACATCATTTGAAACAATCAATAGTTATTACGATCGACAGAGCAGTTCTTTTATGCTAACAGCGTACCTCTCACTGCATCGCCTATCAATAACCTACAACGGAGGACCGGTGGAAAAACTTCTCGACCATCAAACGTACTAATAAATTAATAACTATACCGATTTTGTCAATCGATAGTTGTTTGTGCCGTATGAAAAATAGAAGTATCGTATAACGCAGTGATGCCCAACCTTTTTTCTTCGGCGGGCCATTTTGGTAAACAATATTATCCTCAAGCGGGCCACAAAGTATAAAATTACAAAAATAATTTTACGCATTAGACTTGTTCTCATACCTTTTATTAGGCCTATTGAAAGATTATCGATTGAGGTACACTTCGTAGGTACACATTAGTTTGATCAAATTTGCGGATCGGAACATTTAAATTTCAATCATACGTACGTATTTTTCATTTTTAGTTAAAGAAAGATAATCTCAAACTTCACATCGAAAACAAGTGAAAAACATTTTCACACAATGTTTAGTTTAATTTTTTCTTTTTTCATTGTTTTTATTTTACGAAATTCGTAACGGGCCACATAGAATAGTTTCGCGGGCCACATGTGGCCCGCGGGCCGTGGGTTGGCCATCAATGGTATAACGTGTGGCTCGGTACCTTCACAGTTTGTTACGTAGAGTTCCCTTGAATAGATTTTCGAACCAATTACGTCGTGTACGTATTATACGTAATAAATCAATAACGAATCAAAACAGTTGTTGGATAAGCAATATGATCATAGTTTCAAGTGGTGAACCGTTACAACTGCCGTGTATAAGGTTGACTAAAACGTGTTTTTTTTGGGGGGGGGGTCGACCTCCGAAACCTCTTTCGAATACGTGTTAACTTTCGTGTGTATTTCGCGCGAATCGTAAAGGTCGTGTCCGCGTGCGCTATACAGACGATAAATAGATCACGGACGGACACGACGCGACGCGCGGCGATACACGAAACGCGGTGGAGACACGCGAAATGATATACTTAGGAGAAAATCCTTTTTGTTGTGCGTACACCTATAAATATGGGCGTGGGAAAACGGACAAGAATGAGAAAGAGAGAGGGATAGAAAGAGAAAGGGATAAAAGAGAGAGAGAGAGAGAGAGAGAGAGAGAGAGAGAGAGAGAGAGAGGAGAACCGCAAAAACAAAACAAAAAGTAAGTACATAGTAATAATAATGATAAATAAATGATAAAGAAAAAAAAAAGGAAAACCCCACCGCCGGAGAGAGGCCCGGACCAATGCGGTCGTCGAGTGGGGGGCGAAAAAGGAATCTGCGGCCGCGCAAGCGTCGACCACCCCAATTAACAGGGCTGCTTTTAATTAGTGGACCGCGCGTGGGAGGGATCTCGAGGGATTATCGCGTCCGTTCGCTGTCGCTGCGCCATCCTCCCGCGTCCCTTTGTTTCCGCGGCGACTCGGCTGCCCCCTAAGTACGTACACACACACACACACACACGAGCGCATATATATATACGTATATGTATCCGTCGCCGGTCTTTCTTTATACGCGCAATATATCATTGAGAGTCGCCATTTCTATTATTTCTCCGTGCGCGTTTCTGTGCACGCGTATATCGCCCCGGCATTTTTTTTTTCTTTTTTAATATTTTCAAATGTGAAAATATCCCTCGAGAGTTTATACACTTGCGTGTGCGAATGTTTCTTTTTATTTCATAACGCTCGCACCACGTATACACGCACCTCTCTCTCTCTCTCTCTCTCTCTTTCTCTCTGCCGCCGCGTTTTCGCCCGCGCGCCCCACGTGAATAATTTTTCATAGGCTTTTTTTCGGAATACTGTTTGAGCGGTCGAGGGTTGCCGCCAACACTCGCTCGGCAACGGTTCACCACCCCGCGGTCGGGGCCACGCCGGAACGGCTTGGCTAAAATAATGCGATTTCGTTTAGTCGAGTCTCGGTTTTGTCAACGACAAATTTCCAGCAGTGAAATACCGTGACATTTTTCGTGTTTCATCGAGTTCAGTCGTCATCAAAATAGATGTCAATAAGTAAAAAAAAAAAATTCTTTAGTGTTATTTATTTTTTTTTTTGTACGTTTCTTTTAAAAAATTACACTCCCCCCCCTCCTTCTCGGGTCTTCTCGGGAAAAATTTTAATAGACACAACGGCGGCGAATGGCTGCAGCGTATCACAGTTTTCGTAAACTTTGATCGCAACATTTTCATGGCACCGAACCCGAATACATTTTCGCTATTATACTCATAATAATACGGTGTACGACGCGCGTTTCCTTACAGAGTTGGAAAAACACCACCGAATCGGTCGCCTGGACACGCATCGCGCCCGTCCATCGTCTAAATTAACGATCGATCGCGTGTTTTAATTATTAACCGCGATCGACCCTGGCACACTGCAAAAGCCACATCGGTCGTGTGATGTATATTTTCATCCTCCGCTCGTCGGTCGTCGGCAGCTTCGAGTTCAACGGTTGTAAAAATTTTCGTCTCCACGCGTGAGATTCCGCGCGATAATAACTCGGAACTATATACACATAGATTACAGGACATACACGAAATCCGGCCTCCGGTAAAATAACGATCTCAGCCTTTAGCACACTGCACCGTTGTCGTTTATACGTATACGTGTATATAGGGTGGTGATTTTTTCCAGCATTCTCGTATGATTTTATAAACCCAGATCGTGCTGAAATTCGATTTTTTTATGAACTGTTTAAAATACTTACAAACTAAATTTTTTATTTGAAAAGAATTTGTTGAATTTAATATTACGGGACTATTTTTTTTTTTTTTTTTTTTTTTTTAAGATAGCTCGTTAAATTTTTTATATTATACATTAAGACCAATGGTTTAATATATGTAAGCGTTTTATGTACAGAGTAGCGACGAAGAGTGACAGTGGTCCCCGTAAAATTGTTCTACTACCATAGTTCATCGCTCTAAATTGAATATACTTAATGCTTAAACATGTGGTTCAGTAATAAAAATCGAAATATCTAAATATCAAAAAAAAAAAAAAACCCGACATTCTTCCAAAATGTTATGATAAAAATAATGGTTTTCATTCAGGAAAATTAGAAAATTAAAAAATTACATACATAAAATTATAAAAATTCTATTATTTTTTCCCCGATAAAATATATTACTATTATTATTTTGTTTTAATTTTACACGAAAAGAAAATTAACTCTTCGCATTACACGTGGTTTTTGAACAGGAAAATATGTTTGAAAAATCACCCAGTACACATTTATGTACGATTCGGGTATACTGTATCCGTCTTTGAAAGTTTGAACGCAGGATAAAATGTTATCGGATTGAATCGTTTAAACTACTACAACGGTAATTAATAATTATTATCGTCTGATTTTAAGTGCGATTCAAACCGTCCATTGGCGAATACCGATCATTGAAAATATTGATCGTGCGTCGATCGCATAGAAAATAATATGTATAATTATCGTGGTCGGGATGGTTGTTCGTTTAGCCTAAAATATAGTCTGACCGCGACCGGTCCAATCATACGAATAAATAATTTTATTCGTTAGTGTCTAAAGTTCTAATATAATTTTTATTCTCGTGTTTCGCAAACGTATTAAATCGATCTTAAAACATTGTAATATGTGACGTAGAGAGCGAACGAAACGTTTCAACGACATTAATAATTTCTCGAGATAATACAGTGCACACACAAACACACACACACACACACACACACACACACACACACACACACACACACACACACACACACACACACAGTTATACGCGCGGTGTCACATAAAACAAAAAAAAAACATTTTAAGTGCGCTGTTCGCGTCTTAAATTAAATACCTTTTGATTTTCGTCCGGCACACCGAACAACGTGTAACGGAGTCGTACCCGTACACAACACGAGAATCGTATATTATGAAAACATAATTAATAATTATTATTGCGTGCGTCTTAGCCGGTCGTTATTCAACGAAACATTTTATGTGTTGAAGTCGTACGTAGGTATACGCGTACGTATCCATAAATTACGTGACTTTTATTACACTCCTAAACGACAGTGTCTTCTGGGATTGTTTTCACCGTGCAGTCGGGTCGACCGGGAGAAGGAGAGAAGACATTGTTTTGATTTTCTAATCGCTCCAAAACGCAAACCCACGCGCGCGCGCGTTCGCTAAACAACCCATGAAAATAAATTAAAAATTAAACACATTACATTATACCTGACCGCCGTATAGGTACGCGTGTTCGGTGCTAAACGTGTATTAGCCGTACATATTTCACCGTGAACTCGGCGAGAACGAATAACAACAACAACAACAACAATAATAATAATAATAATAATAATAGATTTACTACATTATTCGGTTTCACAATGAGAACACATTTTTTCAAACAGATTTTTTTTTTTTTTGTCCTTAGGCTGTTTCGTCGTAATGCGCTGTAATTTTTTCCAGTCACACACACACACACACACACACACACACACACAGATGATGTTATCTATCAAAATTAATTTATACGTCATTCGGTTAAACGACCTTTTCGATAGGCATCGTAATATTCAATACATTATTGGTCGGACGACGGTGCCTAATGGGTGCCGATCGTATGTGCGCGATTAAACGCGCGAGCGCGACGACGGTGATTTACTTAACCTTTACGGGCGCTGCGAGGTGATTTCGGAGGTTATGATATTATTTTACACTACGTTACACGATCAAAACAGCATCCGTTCGGGTACAGATAGCATCGAAATGACGCTGTCTCGGGCCGGCTGCACGCTGTATACACGGTGCACAATTATGACGCGTATTTAAGTACGTGCAATAGTACCTACGGCCGAAATTAAAACGTACCTGCCCGGAGTATTGTTCAACTCGGTTGTTTTCCCGTCGGCGTACGTCTGACTGCCAGCACGTTGTCGCTTGTCGATCCGAAACCGTTTAACAGGCGATAAATCTCGTTCTCGTGTCGTTTACGGCAAACGAATCCCTTATTTTAATCGGGCACGTGTACGTGTATAATATGTATGCCTATATTGAAATCGTTGAATAGCACAAACGGCTGTAGCCCATAAGCGCAAAATATGACCCGAACGCAACCCGAAAACGCAAAAATAAATATTCCATAAGCGCAAAAAAAAAATAAAATTATTTTTAACAAACCATAAGCGCAAATAAATTTTACATAAATAAAGTGTATTTTGTTAAAATATAGTCATTAATATTAAGTTTTTGTATAATGAATTTGAAAAAAATTTGAAATTTAAATTACATATTAGTAGTATAAAATTGAGTACCTCAATATTAAATTTAAAATTTGAAGCCCACGGTTTTCAAATAGTCCAATCAAATATTCAGTTGAAGTTCAGTACTGTCGTATCGATACGATAATAATAAACTTTAACTAATACTATATTAATATATACATAAATTAATAATTTTAAAATATAACTTATTGTGTAACGGGTAAAATATTTATTTTTGCGCTTTTATCCCACTTCTAAGGTGCAAAAGCGCAAAATGAATTTGCGCTTTTGGTCTATCGTAAAAAAAGACGATTTGCGCTTTTGGGTTTCACCGGCACAAACGATAGTCCTGCAGTTCCTGACCTTTTAGACTCTAGGTATTATCCATAAATCAGGTTAGATATTTACAATTACCTCTACCCCGAGACACTGTTGAGTAATGATGTGATAAAAATATCAGTGCCATTAGGGCCAGGGCATAATAAGGTATAGTACCCAAAACTATTAACAGCAATATTATAATATAATATATTCATAGCAGTCTAAAACACTATCTGCATCATCTGATTCTGATGAAAAATGAACTAGATTCGAATCCTGTTTAATAGTAGTATAATAATTAACAAATAATTTAATTAAAATATCATCAGTTATAATTTATTACTACTATGCACTGGAATTTCATGTTATTTTTTCAGTCCAGTGTATAGTGTATTGTAGGCCGTGATTGATAATAAAAAACACAATAATAATAATTATTAATATTATTAATTGTATTACCTAATAATATTATTACTGACGTCTGACACTAAACAGTCAAGTTTATTGAGTTTATGTATGTATAATTATACATTATATATCATTATGCATGCTATCATTAAACACTATAAATACAATAATTAAAATAAACAATAAATTATTGTTATATTTCAAAATACAAAAATGAGTTACTTCCTTTATCTCGGGGAATGTTGATTTGAAAATAGAAGTAACTTAAGATACGTCCATACATTAGATGAAACTAGTTAGTTTACTAGTTTTCTAAGTTAGTTACTCAGTTTCATCTAATCTGTGATACGTCTTTCTTCGCCGGAAACTTTATCACGAGAGATTATACATTTATTTTAATATTATGATTTCTAACCTCTTTGGAGTAGTAAAGTTACTGCCGTTTTCGCTGGAGGTACAGAACATATTCCTTTATCACATTTCAACAAAAAGTGAAAAATGATAAAATTCGAGTTACTTCCCTTTTCTTTGGAGGAGTCGATATTATTGCGTTGATATCAATCGTACAAATAATATAATTTCAATAGTCGTACACGTGATCGATGCAGATTGAATAACAATTATATAGGTATAAAGGAAAACAAATTTTTTTTAAACAGTCTAATTTCGACCCCTGAAAAATCCCCAAGAGGGGCAATTACCCTAAGGTTGGGAACCGTCGCGATATAGTCGTACACGCGTTGTCGTGCACATGGCCGATAGTCATACGACACTCGTTCGTATTATTGTCGTACCGACACCGTGCAGTGCGACGCGGCAATATTGGCCCGAATTAATACGGAGTGGATGTAATATCAGCTGTGTTCACTCGTTTTATTTCGTCGTGCGAACGACAGGCGATTTGGTCGCGATACGAGTACATCACACGACACGATATCGAATCGAGTCGATTGGTCCGTCTTTATTTCGTTTACTGTGCGTCGTAACACGGATTCAAGTCTACCCGTCGCGTCGGTTGATTACGTATATCGATACCCGCTCGGATAATCGGTGACCCGGGGCTTTCCGAGAAGTTGGTTTTGAAGGGTTCAAACCGTACCCGTATTGACATTGCTGCTGGCGTTTGAGCTTTGAATGTATGGAATGAAATTTCGGTTACTCCTGTATTGTGCCGAATGTGACAGTGAAACGAACGTTTAAAATATTACGTGACGTTTAAACAAACTTTTAGCCGGCAACTATACGAAACCATCGTCATTGATTAAATATCGATTCAAACCGACACACCAATAGACTCGAGTATAGATGTTCCAAACTTACTGTGTCATCAAAAAAGATGTTCTATACTATTCTTTTTTTCTTTTTTTTTATCCTTAATCGAAACGATATTAAGCATAGAATATTTCATTAAAATATCGATTTTATAAAAACATGTTTTTCATATTATGTGACTGTCGTATAAAAACGTTGCGGTATTTCGTCTACACTGCACCAATACTTATTTGTATAACTTTTTTGTAAATTAGGTACTCCGGTTAAAATATCGAAATCGCCATCAAAATAAAACGCCTTTGACCACGACTCGATTGGCTCTTCTCGATCGATTGGTTTTCCGTGTAAAACACATAACTAATCCGTGACGTACATCGCCAACTCTGCGAAACGACAGTCGGAAAACGTTTTCGTTTTGTCAACATATTATAATATAGGTATCGATATGGCCGGGGACGAGTCTGTGTTAATAACCGTCTCTGTTCACGGTCGCCGAGTTTGTGCAGCGCGCCTACTATTACAATAGCACACAGGAGGTATGCCCGTCGTCGTGCTAAAAGTCATTTGGGTTCCGCTTTTATCGTTTGTAATCGTAGCTAGAGGATTGTTTCGTTTTTTTTTCTGCCCCATTAGCGTCGCCGCGAGCGAAAAGATTGTTGTTTTTGTTTCTCGTTCGGTACCGATAAAATTTAAAACTATGGGTTTATTCTAAGTCTCTCGTTGACGAACACGAACGGCTCTTGCCTACAACACACACGTACGTAACCTATGTTTATGGTTTTAACGCCACAACCGGTATCGTTTTTGGTCAAACCCCGGCGAAAGTACGGCGATAAAAAACACAAATCGAATGAAATAGGTAATAAGACAGATAAAATATATTGTTGTCTGTGTTTTTTCTAGTGATCAGTAACAAGGTCGTAGGAAGGTGGGTGGCGTATTTTCTATATTTTTTTTAATATTCATCATAACGCTCATATATCTTATGATTTCAGTCATGCTTTGTAAAAAAAAGCGTGTTTTAGAAAAAAAAAATTACTATTTGAAGACAAATCCCAAACCAATGATAATATAATGGGTGCTTTTTTTGGTCCTTATAAGGGGTTAGCCGGGGAAACCCGAAGCCCCACTCTTCGTAAATACGCCCCCTAGGTTTGTCTAACCATTAAGACTTTAGAGAGTAACTCATTTCAGAATTAAAAACGTGTCCATGACTGTAAAAGACGTGTACATAGATCACAGTTGCAAGTATCACGGACACACATATTCAACACACATCCTACCATGGGCGCCGACTATTGGGGTGCTGCGGTGCTCAAGCACCCCATGAATCATTCTATGGGGTGCTCTGCACCCCATGAAATAAAAATATAGAGCAATATGTAATTTAATACGTTTATAATTTTTTCGTTGTATAATATTTATGGCAACAATATATTTTGGATGTTTTGATAACTCGTTCCTAACATACGTATATGAAATGAAAATAATTTTATGTATAATAATTAATATCTATTTAAAAGTTTTAATACATGAAAAAGGTCGTATTAAATAAGGTAACAATTTATGCTGAAAAAAAATTATTATTTATTTAAATTGACATTTATTAATATCTAAGGATTTTAGGCACCCCGTGAAATTTGGGAAACCCGGCGCCCATGCATCCAACACCCATAAAGCATTACTTAGTCCAAATGTACAACTGAACGATTCAACAGCGGTATAAAAATTGTAATCGAAAACAGGTACGAGGTGAAAACGATAGTCGTCTGTTAATTATGAATTGTGTATACGAGTAAACATCGATGTCTGTGAATCGATTAAAAACAATAGTACGGTAATGAGTATTAGTAGGTAGGTCTATACTGGCGTGCTCCTATCCTGTTGAATAAGAGCGAATTCGGTATTGGATAGATTTCAAACACTCCCTCCTTGAATGACTTCTGGGCCCGAAGGGCGGGTCACGAGTGTGTGTGCGCTTCATAATAGTGTATTCGTATAGATTCGACGTCACGGTAAATGCATGAGAGCCGATTTTAATTCAAATATAGGGAATATACTATATAAATATATAATACACTATATTATCCGTACGTCATTACGTGTGTTTAGGTACGCCGCAATACGCGATGTATAATTATCAAACATTATCAAACGTCTGAAACAAAACGGTCCTGTACACACGCCGCCGAATATAGCGTTATTAGTTGGATGAACCGTGCGTGTTGCCTGTGCCATCTGCGCGTGTTTCCCAATAACCAGCCCGTTGCCAATTTGTCGACCAACTGCTGGCGACCGACGATGTGTATGTGTGTGTGTGTGTGTGTGTGTGTGTGTGTGTGTGTGTGTGTGTGTGTGTGTGTGTGTGTGTGTGTGTGTGTGTGTGTGTGTATGTTTGTGTGTAATGGACTTCTCGAGTGTGCATATTATATTCGTGTACCCACTTGTATATGAGTGCAGTGAACTGAAAATCATCTGTACAGGGTGATCTGACGTTCGAGATACTCTAGTTTTCTTACGGAACATCTTACGTCTTTGATGTCTATTTTTTTTCTAACCAATATAATCACAAATTTTTCGTGAATCCGAAACGATTATCGGATACTTCTTTCATTGGTTTTTATTTTAAACGTTTTTCACGTTCCGAAATAATGGTTTTTATTTAGGGCACTTCTTCGAGGAGGAGGCATTGCCGCCGGGCATATAAACTAGCTGTCTCTCCCCTAATAAAGATAACTCGTAGAATTTTACTGTTTTAAAAAAGAGACCAACTTACTAGTTTTTGAAAAACGCTCGACTTAAGGTTTTTTCACAAAACGTTTTTCATCTAATTTGTTTAGAAATCATATTCATTATTCATAACTAAAAATTCTAAATTTTGTGAAACTTATAAAACAATAATTTCGTTTTACCTAATTATTGTGTGGTGCTTTATTCTACTCTGAAATTCTCAAGTACCCACTTACTCCGGAATCGATAGGGTCTTATAAGAAACATTGAAAAAGAGCATAAAATATTTTCTGGTAAACTTCATTTATGTATAATTTGAATAACAGTCGTAACTCAAATGTATTTAATGTTCAAAAGAGCTACACAGTTAGAGAGTAGGGCAATTATATACAACGAGATCGCCATCTTTGTGCTCTCCTCTCCAGTTCACTTAACTTAAAACGTTTATCGATTTCAATAATTGTATTGAATATTGGTTCAATACCAAATGTTTTCCAATCAAAAGTTTTTGATAAATATATTCTCCTTCGAAATATAAAATTTAAAATAGTATTTACTATTTAAAATACTTAAAACAATTTCAAATATAAAAGGGTATTTAGATTCATGGTGCGCTTTGAATTTCAGATTATGAGAAATTCGAAAACGCAAATGAGAGTAGCCACTATACCTATACTAATCTCTCACAAATACACGTGTACTCTGCAACAAGGATATTATGAAATAGAATAATTTGCAATACTGCAAAGTAAAAAACTTGACATTTCCTCCTGTACACGGAAAAACATTGAATCGTAGATATGTTTTTACAGGTAGTTGTTTTTTGCGGGCCCTTTTTATATGGAGTTTGTCGGCAACATCTAAGAATTATTAAAACAAAATAATTGTTACAATAAAATTATCATACGAAATCAATAAATTAAATGATATATTTTTAATTGTTTGATTTTTGTGATAGCTATAACGCGAAATAAGATATGTGAAATCGGCTAGGTCGGAAAAAAATGTTGTACCCGCCTCAAAAACATAAATATTATGTTTAAAAAATTAGAATACATTAGTATTTTAGTGACTGCTTTCAGTTAGATTCCTCGAACGCTATTTGATTCTAAATCGTCAAAAACTCACTCTGGGAGGGAGGGTAAATTTCAGGAGGTGACTGCTGCCCTTGCCATTGCCACCTCGGATCAGGGTTGGCAAAAACCCGAGCTTTATTGAAAAAACCCAACCCGGTCGTGTTTTTTCCAATAAAACCCCAAAAAACTCAAAAACCCGTTGGGTTTAATTAATGTTGTGTAATTGGGCAGTTTTATCGGGTTTTTTGAGAGAAAAAACTAATCTGAATTTGTTTTTTATTTACCAACTTGTAGTCAACTAACGAACAGATATGTATTTCCTTTTTTCTCGTATGGGCTATCTGCTATAGGTACACTTTGCAAAAAATAAAGCACATTTCTAAAACTCACTTTATACTAAAAAAAAAAAAATTTAAAGGGGAATTTACCCATGATTAAGCTGGGTTTTTTCAATGGGTTTTTTAAATATTGAGTTGGTTTAACCCAGAAAAGCAGCCCGGGTTTTTTCGGGTTGGGATTTTTCGTGCCAACCCTGCCTCGGATGCATACCTCGTCACACGTTTTCTCAAAACTAAAAACTTTCAGTTATTTTTGCGTACAGATTGAGTACAACGATTCAGTTTATTTTACCGTACAAATATATACGTATATACTTGAATGTACCAAAGACGTGTGCAGTTCGGCGTGTACTGTAGTGTACACATTTTTTTTTTCACATGAGACGTCCGCGTCCGAGTTTCTGACGTGTATCGATCAATCTACGACGGCACAAGGTCGTCAGTGCTCATTAAAACGACGGTAATAATAATTATCAGCGATGAAAGTTTATGAAATTAATTACTTGTCGTTTTTTTTGTTTTTTTTTTTTTTTTTATACCTCCGTCGTCGTGCATCTGCACGTATCGTAAATCATCGGACGTGCGCGCGTAACATTGACCGGCCGCAAACAGTGGAAAAACAAAACAAACATCGCACTCGGTATAAAAACAAACGGCAAAACGACGTACGTCACGCGTTGACATTAAACGGATGATTTTTATATTTATTATGCAAAGGTGTAGTACCGGCGCACAGCCCCGCGCACATAATGTAGCGTAAACTTTGGTCGTCGATCGAGCCTGTTGTTCGATACACTCACGCGATACGAGTGGAAAACCGCATTGTATACACCTATATAATATGGACTTGTACGGTGTTATTCGACGAGCTTTTCTCCGAAGAGACTCGAAAGTCTCAGGTCTTGAGCGTTAATTATTGTTTGTGGTGTTTGGCTTGGTGTTTGGAATGAATACACACGACACGAGCGTACGCGGAAAACGACTTAAACCGTGTGTTCAGAATGATATTATTATGAACGTGATCGCGTCGTGTTTAACTGTGTGTGTGTATTACATTACGTATAAATTGGATTTTTTTTTCATGTTCGATTTTCAAATCGATTTATCAAATTAGATTTTCATGAAAAAATAATTTTTTTTCTATTTTTTATCTGAGTGGTTTTTTTTTAATTTTTCAGTTTTCTTATTTAGGGCGATTGCAGGACACCCATATTGACTTGGGCAATTTTTTTCAATTTGATTTTAATTGTATTTTTAATGATTAATAATTACATTTTCCAACATTAAGGATTGAAATTTGAAACAACCATCTGACAGTTTTTACGTCAGATAGAAAATTTTAACCTGTTCTCAGAATTCTCATCATCACATCATTACATGGACCGAATCGACGAAAAAAAATACGTGTTTTTTTATGTTGAACGTGTGAAATACGGAAACAGCAAATATCAGTAACCAATAGCAAAGACTTTGATGAGAGAATAATTTTTGTATCGAACATTTCGTCGTTTAAATTTTTAGCATTGTGCTAAGAGTTGATGATTCACTATGAGATACTAACGTTAAGAATCTGAATTTTTGCAGAGTCGAAAACATCAGAGGTACTACGCAAAAATGTACTGGCACTTCTACTACTGCTACTACTATTACTACTACCACTGCTGCAGGATAACCACTGACCATATATACGTCCCGTTAAAATCGAAATTCCCCTTTTTTGAGCACCAAGTCCCCTTGTCCGGATAAACTTTGAACGGTATACATTTTATCCCGTTTTCTGAAGATGATCCCAATATTCGTTCCAATCAAACCATAATGCTATGCGTTAAAAAGATCTGCTGTAGTTTGGGAAAAATAAAAAAAATATTTTAACACATTTATAATATAGTATAAATCAAAAATATGAATTGGTTTCCGTGGATTGAGCGTCGAGCACCGACTTCAAACTAGATTTGTATTAAATGATTGAATAAATCAAAAATAATAATGAATATTATTATTTTTATCGTAAACGATAAAATAATTTGCACTCTAACGACTTTTAGGGGCCGTTTTTATATATATATATTTTTTTTTATTTAGTTGACAATCGTTAGAGTTGAGCCAATATCGTGTGTTAACGTTTTTTTTTCTGATATGATCACACTAAGTATATTATATCATTTAGGCGGAACACCGGTAATAATTCCTAAAAACCGTTTCGCGCGTGGATAACCGGCGACTTTGAGCTTTTTTCGTGCACGTTTTCGAACGGCGCGGCGGCGTGCGGGGGAGCCGATAGAGGAACGGAACCCGCTGGAAATCATTGAAATATCCCAATCGTGCAGCAGGCGTCGTGAGGCGCGTCGTAACGCGAGGTGTTTGATACAATCGATCCGGCATAATGCGTGTAGCCGTGTAGACGATAGTCGTCGGATGATGTACGAAGATATGGAAAACAAACAGACACGAGACGCGCGTGTATACGCTGGCAGTGTGTAATCATAGACGAAAATTGGATTGTTTTCGTCTTCCCTCCGCCCGCCACCGACACGTTCGCGTCGTATAACAAATGTTCACACACACACACACACACACACACACACACACACACACACACACACACACACACACACACACACACACACACACACACACACACACGCACACACACACGCACAAGTGCATAGTATACACGTCGAGCGCGTGTTAGAATAAAAAAAAAAAAGAAGTACTTTGTGCACAGATAAAGATCGGTTGAGAAAAAAAAAACGTACGGATATATTAATGATAGACCTGCGCGGACCGTTGCGGATACGGGCTATGTTTCGTCCCGACGACGAGGGCCAGTTGTAAATAATCAACTGAAAATCCGATTAGAAGAAGACGCGAAGTTATACCACGTACGTGTGTGTGTGTGTGTACGTTCGTAATAGATGTATAGGTATGTAAATATGTATGTCTCTGTGGCACGGCCATCGTCGTAAATAGCGTTGCGTACATCTGCGGGTCGATAAAGGTAATGGAAATAATGATACCGAAAGAGCGGCGGCGGCGGCGTCGTGTTACGTCTTGCACGTACCTGTGTGTGTGCGTGTGTGTGTGTGTGTGTGTGTGTACCCGTGCGTCGTCGTGTATACGGACGCGATTATTATATGTCTCGAGTAATTACACACCGTACGCCACAGCTGTACTGTACGTGTATTCTATGTGTGTGTCTGAGTGTGTGTGTGTGTGTGTGTATTTTACTGTTCGAATTATGACATAATGTATTCCTAAAGAGTTCTGACCGGGTCCGATTTAAATGTCTATCGGCGTATCCTGTGTTATGGCTGGGTCCGGTTCGATATATTTACCTACACCGCAGGTATATCTGTGGGTACGTTAATAATATTAAATTCGAGCGGGATAATTATTAAATATGTTTGTATTTATATCTTGTTTTTTCCCCCGTAGCCGATGATCAAAATCGAACTTTTGAACAGAAAACGAAAACAGTTTCGACGATTATTATACGGCCGGACCAAAGCGTTTTCACGACGTAACCCTTTGCCTATAATCAGGGCCGTCCTGATGATTTGCGGGGCTCGGGGGCAGAGTAAAATGTCGGGGCCCAAAATGTCTAAAATGTCATTATCGTCAGTTGCAATTATAGCTCTCAAATTTGGAACTCAAATGTGCGCAAATAGTCTTAACAAATATAGTGCCTAATGTATTATGAGAAAAAATAATTAAATATTATTATAAAATACAAATACTTTTATAACATTTTATTGTGTTCCAATCAACAATTCTCTATGAAAAAAAAAATGATTTATACATTTCTTTTGCTCATCAACTTTACTTTTTTTATTGAATTTATGAAAGTGAGGCCTGTCCAACAGTGGTGAGAGCGCGGGGCACGAGGCAAGGTTCCCGATCGCCCTTCCCTAGGGACGGCTCTGCCTATAATCTATTTTTTTAACATATATATGTATATATACGTTATACTGCTGGCTCGAGTCACCGAGACGTAATTAGTCGGAGAAAATGTCTGTTTGACCGGTGTGTCTCGCGAAATCGTATCTAAATTTGCCCGCGAACACGGTCTCGTCACTCGAGTGAATGATATAACGCGGAACGACGTCGCTGTCTAATTGTGCTTTACGTACCTACGACAAACGTTTCGAATAGATTCGGCACTGGATTGCGGGTCGTGTAGGTACAATATGGAACGCGTCATCGGTATCGTATTATGTAAACGAGCTATTGCATGAAACCGGCGGTCCGTGAGTACAACTTAAGGATCAAAGTGAATTAATCATGCAAATATTTCCGCGCGTCTACATTGTAAAAGCCAGGTAACGATGGTAATGAACGTCATTAGAACCCGGTTAAGAGCTAACGATAATTCGTGTTGAATATTCGATGAATTTGTTTTTAAATTTTGAAAAATTGTAAAAATTTAAAGTAGCGGTGTCGTATGCTATCTACGCAATAAATACTAGTTTCGTATATGCTATCTGCAAATACTATTTATCGTCTGATGTTATCTATATAATCGTGATAATATTTATCTACATTCTACAAAGTTAGACGATTGTTTATCGTTCAAAAAAAGAGACCGCGCCACTTTTGCTTCTAATTAGCCAAAGAGAAATTGAGCCAGGGAAGACCACTTTCTCAGATGAATGGAAAGCATATACAGCTTCGTTCGTAAACGATCATGGCTATATCCACAATACCGTAAATCATAAAAATATTTTCATTGATCCACGAACAGGAGCTGAAACGCAAACTATGGAATGTTATTGGTGACCAGAGGCGGCTTGATCATGTATTTTGTGGTTCACTGAACCACCAAAAAGTTTGGGGTGGGTGTCATTTTAAATTGTAATATATGGGTACTTGATCTTGGTAACCGATGGTAATTTAAAAATAGTATTTGATATCCAAGTCAAAGTTATCAACAAATAGATACAACCACTAAATCGCACTATTATATCAAATCATTGATATTTTTAAGCAAATTTTATTATAATTAATAAGTGTAAAAAAAAATAATAAAAATTAGGTAAGTTTTTGTAGTATGACTTTTTGGTAGGTAGGTGGGTGGGTGGTATTATCTATTTTTGAACCACCAACTGAAAAATATCAAACCGCCTCCGTTGGTGACATAATATATAAAGGTGAAATATGGTATAAAATCGCATGGTGCCACTAATTTGCTGGAAAGGCAGCTTAAAGGCTTGGTTACACAATACGAGTTGCTGACCTGACAGTGGACAGCTACTGTACTAGTGTACATACATGACAGTAGCTCAACTCGCCTCATCCGGTCACACAAGTGCGAGTTGATGGCGAGATTGAATACGAGAGCTACTTTAGTGCATGTTGCAGCAGTGTCGCAGCAATTTCTCGTGCAATGTTGTCGCAAAATACAAAACTGATTACAGTTAATACCGTAATAAAAGCGGTTACAAAAATACTTTGCAATGAACTACTTCAAACTGTAGAAAAAAAGAAGAAAAAAGAACGATTCGGGTCAGGAATTGGATGCAAAGGAAAGGGGCGACGCATACAATATTTAAAGAGCTATATAATGAAGATCCCCTAGAGTATAAAGCAGTTATGAGAATGACACCAACACAAGTGGAAATACATACTTTTAAATTTAATAGCTCCAAAAATTCAACGTGAAGATACGCACATGAGGGCTGCTATACCTGCAAGAATGAAGTTAGAAATAACTCTCGTATTTCTTTCATCTGGAATATCTTATAGATTGTTGTCGATAATGTTCAGAGTTTCAAAAGCGTCAATCATTAAAAGCTGCTTATCATTAGCGAGTTGCTGCTTGTGGTGTGGTGGGGGAATGCGAGCAGGCGAGTAAAAACAAAAAATGTTTTAGTCAAGGTGGATATATATCCACCCTGGTTGTAGTAACTGGAATGCGAGTCACTGGCCGTATTTCAGATAAAGGTGGGTTCACACCTCGTCGTGTCGTGTATAATAATCACGGTTACCACAGTTACCACACGATACCGCATAGTTGAATATATTCAACTTTTGACCGTGTGGTTACATTTATGTACAGGAAAGTGATAACTAAAATAAAATAATACTTTGTTATCATCAGGTACAATATTCATATCATTGGTATTGCATTTTGGTATAAACATAAAAATACGAAATACACGACACGACGAGGTGTGAATCCACCTTAACAGTAACTCGTATAATGTGGTCACACGATGCGAGTGGCTGCATGCACTGCAGTAACTGACATGGGAACTCGGTCGTCTAGCTCGCACTGTGTAACCGAGGGCCGAGGCTTTAAGAACAACGGTGGCGCTCCATAAACACAACGAATGGGTTCGAAGCATGTTTTAATGGCATGAAAAATACATTTCAACTTTAATTAAGAACACTCATTGACAATCTTAATTTATTTATGAAGCGCTCTGGTTTAAAACGAAGTAAGATTTTTCGTATAATTATATTTGTAGATGACATTTATTGTGTGGATAGAATACGACACCGCTACCAAATTAAAAACGGTCTAACAGGATTGGCGTTCCGCCCGGTGTTATGCCGACCACGCGTAGACGACGGGCGGGCGAGGATTTCGTCGCTATTTCGCGAACGCTAGGACGTAACGACGATTAAACGGATCCTCCGGGAAACGATCGTCGTCGCGGTGACATCGAAATTATAAATAATATGACCGCGAGTCGTGGTTGAACTCGTCTATTATAATACTCGTGTGTGAATAATAATAACGTATCGTTCACCGGCCGCCGATAAACCTGCACCGGTGTATTATAGACGTAATAATATTCACGAACCGCGTTTCCCAATACCTTCATGCAGTCTGTGTGACCGTGACCGCAACGTGAACTTTACTCTCTTTGTGAGATAAAAACGTGTGTTTCCAAAACGAACCAAAGCGTTTTTAAGTTGTTTTTTCATTCCAGAGAGAATACATTTAATATTGAACCCGCAGTGCTGAGCACATGGTTTGTTTTTACTGAAATATGCTACAGCCCCTGTGTTCATGCATTCCATGTGATTTTTGCACGGATGTATGCACTACACTATACTGGTACTATTTGCTGAATTACCCATTGCTGTCGGGCTTCAGTGTACCGAAAAAAAAATTATAATTACTTGTTTGATAATATTGTGTTCAAGTTAATTTTCTAAATGAGTCGTTCGATTATTGAATAATATTCTAAATTGCTCCGTGTTATTAGGTACGCGTATTAAAATATATTAATGCACCATAAATGTTTATAAAAAAATATAAAATTGAAACAAATTTTAATTCTGTAGCTTAAATAATTTTCGTCACTAAAAAAAAAAACCTAATATTATCATATTTCATTGAATCTATTCCGAATTTGACATTTCGGAGATTAATCGTTAATTTCTTCTGATTTAAATAATAATTAAGTACCAAACATTTCATTTTTAATACATCTTACCATGCCGGAATGTTTAGACGACTCAAATCGTAAACATTTAACAATTTTAACTTCTTGAAATCAATAATTATAATTGATTTAACTCTTACAGTAATGTAATCAAATGTGCATCAAGTACAAAGTATGTAATTATTGTGCAATGTAAAGATGTACAAAAGTAATATTTATTCGTTTGGTCGTGAAATACTGATGCAATGATAACGATAGGTACTTACAATAATTTCCCATAGATACTCCAGCATGATTTTCCCCTATTCATACAGTATCTGTGTATTAATATCTATTTATTTAATGGTTAGACCATAGAGTGATATTTATTCTAATTTCACTCTATGGCTTAGATGACCACGGGTCAACCTTTATGTTCATTATAATAATAATAATGATAATAATAATAATTAACTTTAATGCTCGTCGAACTGTAGTATCATTTAACATTTAATGCTAATTTAATCTTTTGAAATACGAATTTCGAAACTTTTTTTTTTTATTGCACCTATTCATTGTAAAGAGTACCTACATTCCATTAAAATGTCATACTTATTGGTAACTACTGTAGTTTTCATTCAACTACATATTGAACAAGTGTATAATGTATGGTATTTATGTGATTTGTAAGTCCGTTTCGCAGTATTTGCATGCAGTGACAAGTTAATTATCATACTATACATGTGCGGCGGCGTACATTATCGCACATTGCAACGAGCCGAACCCGCGGCGATTGAAGTGATCGATTTCAAAATAACAACACAAGATACGCGCGAAATCCATTTTATGATAACGCGATAAGCCTGTTTGACATGGGCGTCACTTTAGTGTTCATTTAGGTGTAGAAACATTTTTCACTAAAAAATCAAGCAAGTTAATTACACGTATTCTTGATTTGAAAAGGGGGGGGGCTAAGTCAAACCAACGCACATTTCGTTGTATGGGACATGGGTACTAAGTATCTGTTGTTTCCCGCTTTTCGATTTATCCGTGCACACGCTATTATGTCGTCTAATATCATATAAATTTATAAACTAAACTCTCGCTCATTTACTGCAAAACTCCATCCATCCAAACTATTTTTACCCGCGTCGTGTGATTAAAAATATTTTTATTTTTTTATTTTTTTTGTTTCAGGTAAGAACCATTAGTGAAAAATTGTTTTGACGCAAAGACAGTGAAACCTATGCATATTGAACAGATGTACAGTATATTATACGAAATTAAGGACTGGTAATTCGTAACTAGATATCACACTTGTACACTTGTACGCACTGTGCACTACGCCACTACGCAATGATATGAAGTGAAAATGTCGTGGTATTTCTAGACAATAGACATGTATCAACACAATCGGCATAAGTGCCACTAAAGTGATAATTTAGGGGTAGGAAAATTCGTGTTCGGTTTGATATTATATACAAGTTGAATACATAATATGCTTTGTTTGTGGTGGTGAAACCAAAAGTAGCTCTCTAAATTTCTAACAGGTTAGATCATACGATTTTTGACTGAAGTTGTTCTAAATAGTATTACAGTATAATCAATGCACACTTTATAAACACAAATGGTTAAAACAAATCGTATCTAGTGCCTCTCGTACTAAATTGAACATTTTATATAATTAAAAGATAAATCGTATTCGAGAACTTTTTTTGTAACATAAGACCACTAAACGTTATGTTTCTAAGCGTGATGTTTCAAATTATAGTATTTTTAGATGTGGCCAAATAATAGTTTTTATTTCTTAACTATTTTCGAAATGACAAAAGTAACCCTCGAAACCCCTCAGTGACGCCTCTGTTATGAATATTATATTATAACACATATTTCTTAAAAAATTATAACACGTAGCGACAGTATGTGAATTTTTAATAGTGTAACCTTGCTATGATCTATATTATAGATTCCACAGTTATTAGTTCAATAAAATATGTATCTATAACCAAAAATTTGAAATACAGACAACAACGAGTCAATGAATATAATATTCAACGATCACTTATTACTCTGTGCTTTTTTTTTTTTGCGACGATGGTGAATGGAATGTTTGATGACAACCTGTTTTAATGGAAATTTACAGAAATATCTTTTTGCCTAAATATCCCTAAAAAATTTATTGACGAATCTACGGAAGATAAGAGAAAATCGCGTAGAACAATTTAAATTTTTCTATATATAAAATTATTCAAATAAATCGTATGAAAATACGTTTGTACATGTTTTATGATGATTAACATGTTTTGATTTCGAAAGTTCACCAAATTTCTTTAGGAAATCATAAAAATCTTTCTTAAAACCATTTTTCGATATACGCGTGTTAGGAATTTTCCACTGCTTTCCCCCCCCTCCGATCATTTTACTCACGTGTGCACTTACGCCTGCACTGTGCAACGTATACAATGCGTTTGTTATGCAGTACGCCGCATCGTTGTTTGCCCGCTACCGCATCTTATGGAAAATAATAAAAATTTAATAACGTCTATAAAAAAAAAAAAAACACACACACACACACGAGTACACAGCGCGCGACGACTGTTGGCGTATATATATTTTACCATCGGACGTACGTGTGTATGCGTATAATAGCGGCGTGTACGCGCGCGTATAACGACGTGTACCGCGGACGCATAGTCGTCATTCCTGTAATAACCGTCGTGCGGCAGGGCCGGTGAAGAACGACGGCGGGGAGAAAAATGCGAAACGTATGCGAGATCTTTTTATCGTGCGCGGTCGCCGTCCGTCCGCGGCGATTTATAATAATAATAATAATAATAATAACAACAACAACAGTAATAATAATAATAATAATAATAACGATAATAATAATACTCTTTCAGGGGTCGTACGGCAACGTCGACGCAATCCGTTCGCGGTACGGACGCTGCGATCTTCGTCACGGGCACGACATTACTCAAAGTCCCCGCGCACTCGCGTCCATCATTATATTTATTCGCCCGCGCGGTCCTACAGCCGACGGTTTAAACGGCGCGGTAACGATAATTTATATTAATAGTGTATTATCGTAATGGCGACGTGCCCCCGCCCCCGCCCTCGCTCGTCAAATCCTCTTCCCGCGGGAAACCGAAAGCGAACCCGACCGGCAGACGACGGCGGCTGTGCACCGTGCCAGGCAGACGTCTCCGGGACGCGACGTGTTATTGTCGTCGGCGATCGATCGGTCGGATCGATCTATATACATATACGTATCATACAATATGTACGTACGCAGTCACCGATTGACGAGCAGCGCGTCGTCGTCGTCGTCGTCGTTCTGGACCGCGGTCGCGGTTCGTTAAACCCGTGACTTGAATAGATAATGCGCTCTGCGTATGGCGGCCGTATACGTGTACAGCTTTTATTTCAATGTGATATACATAATACACCGTCGTACGCTCGTCTTGAATGTGCACGCGAGTGATCGCGTATAATATACCTCGCACGAGTGTGTGTGTGTGTGTGTGTGTTTATGTGTGTGTGTGTGTGTGTGTGTGTGTGTGTGTGTGTGTGTGTGTGTGTGTGTGTGTGTGTGTGTGTTTATGTGTATGTGTGTGTCTGCGCAAGCTAGGAAACGCCCACACGTGGCCCGTGCACATATACATATACATGTTATGACCGTATATACAGTATATTATATCCGTGTACACACACACACACACACACAAACACACACGTTCAAGTCGTCCCGCCGATTGATTACGAATTACGATCGTTTGATGACGGACTGATTCCACTGCAAACGACGTGTGTGTGTGTGTGTGTGTGTGTGTGTGTGTGTGTGTGTGTGTGTGTGTGTGTGTGTGTGTGTGTGTGTGTGTGTGTGTGTGTGTGTTAGTCGACGATGCTACGTGGTGTATTATACTTATAATATTATGATGTGCGTGCGCGCGTATGATTGACTATGGCGGTACGGGCCGCCACCGAAACTTTGACTCTCTACTTCCGGAAGCAGACGTCGCGCCGCACCCCTTCGAATCGCCGTTATCATTATTGTTATAGCTAATATTAATTCACTCTGACGCACGGGTAAACCGCACGTCGATGTGTAGCGTTTTTCGTCGCGTCACAATGTTATTGTATTATGCCTACACAGTACGGTTGAATAATATTCATATCATACGCTGAATATATAAATATTCATGCAGTATTAGCCTTAACGACGAGTACATATTTTGTTTTATTTTAACCGTTTCGAATATCTTTTTTTTTTTTTTTTTTTTTTAATTTAATTTGCTTTTATTGAAACATTATAGCAATACAATTATACAGTCTGTTTACATATTATTTTATTTAAAATTAGATTAGGAAGCCAGCAGAGAGGATAAAGTTAATGATGGACTGGATAATAGGGATTGATCGAGAGTTGAGGAGAAGGTTGGAATCGGGAGTAATATAGCCTAGGTTAGGTTAAAAAAGGTAAAAAAATACAAATACACAATTAGAACACGTACTAACATCTATGCTCCTTGCGTGTCTCCGGCACGCCTAACAGAATATGTATCCTGCTATAAGAGGGATGTCATTTGCTGCAGAATACTCGTTTGCGTATAGCACACGCGATTTTCACTATTCGTATAGCTTTGCTGTTTTTTTTTCTGATTTTCTGGATAGAAATTAAAAATTTTGATTTCTGAAAATGAGTAGTGAAATGGTGTCCTGGGACGCAATAGACATTTTTCAAACATTTATCTACGTGTAAAAGACTTCAGCTCTAAATTTACTCCGAATTATCCCAATAATTAGCAAAATATAACTATCTGATCAAAACATTTTCACAGTTCACGAATTTATCGAATTTTTTATTTTACTATTTAAAAATTTAATACTTTAGTAAGCAGGATATTACATTATAAGAATTAAAATTTTTTTTTTTTTTTTAACATTTATTAGATATATATGCAATCTGTAAAAAATATTTACAATAAACATTATGAGCTGTAATACAATGGCTGTGAGTATTTGAATTGAGTAGTTACGCAGCAGTAACACTCGACTGAATTTTAAATTCAATGTATTTTCAAAAAAAATCAAACTGATAAATGGAATTTTAGTTTGTTAATTATTGTCATTGCTAAATCGCCAATTACCCAAGCAATCGATTTCATGAATCTCTAGTTCAGGTATGACGTATTTTACTGATTTTACCCAAATTTACGGTAGTTTTCGCTAATTTTCGAAAGTATTATTAAGCGTTTAATCTTCCAAAAACATTAAACGTCACTGTAAAACCATTTTATTCTTCACTTGGGACCTGAGAAGGATCTATTTCCATCGCCACACTACAGTTACGCCATTAACGACGATTTGTGCGTTTTCTAATTTTGCATCCAATAAAATTTTTTGAAACCAGACGCCCCTGCCTGCAGAGATTTTTTCTCGACTTCACTTTTGTCCGACATTGTAATATTAGAAATAGATGTTCAATAATTATGTATTATTATAATATTTATATGAATATAATGTATATATTTCTAAGTTTGCTAAATAAATATATTATTATTATACATCCTACTGCGCCGTACCAACTTCCCGACTTCGTTCGAATTAAATTTTCTTCTAAAATACTAATACGCGTGCGCACATATCATGTCTGTAACAATGGGCTCTGAGTAAAAATTACGCAAGAAAATTAAACCCACAACGCATATGCAGCCCAAATAATATCCTCGGCCGTCCGCTTCGTCCGCGTTTCGCGTGTAACTAACCTCACTTATGACGGTCGCCATCTGTCACGTGCGCGTGCGAGGCATAATATTATGTGGTTTTTATTTTTATTTTCGTTTTAATAAAAATTCAATTTCTGTTACTTAGCTACTCGACGTGCGTGCGCAAATAGGCACTTAAATCCGCCGGCCGACGTTACGGCCAAAAACGGGTCTGCTGCGGCGGCGGGTGTACGACGAGGATACTCGTGTCGTTAGCGATAATAATATATGGACCGTACATTATATTATTTTTCTCGGACGGCTCGAAGCGCCAACACACGAACACCCGTTAAAGACACGATCTTTAAATCTCATACCGCATAATAGAATCGTTCGAAGAAGTCTTAGTCTAGTCGAAAAGTCAAACAGTTTAATG
This sequence comes from Therioaphis trifolii, assembly GCA_027580255.1. Taxonomy (NCBI): domain Eukaryota; kingdom Metazoa; phylum Arthropoda; class Insecta; order Hemiptera; family Aphididae; genus Therioaphis; species Therioaphis trifolii. Next base: position 4,988,978 of record CM050407.1, read on the forward strand.
TTCTCACCAAATATTATAAACGTCTTATTCCAATGAACACTGGTTAATTTACTTTATTCGATTTGTATAAAGGAAAGGAAACTGGCGTGTGTTATGACTACACGCGTAGGAAGTGCAATTTTTTTTCACAGTTGTTGGCTTTGACGAATTTTATCATATGTCTTTTATATGGAATCGAAAACAACATAGAAAACATAAAAAATAATCAGCTTTCAAACAAGCTTATAATAGTGTTATTATTTTTTCATTTTATCGAGTAAAAGTAAAAACACTAGTACGATTTCTGTTTTTCGAAATATTATATAATACTATTATTTTTACTGCAATAAAAAAAAAAAAAAAAAAAAACTAATTCACTATTTCCAAATGTTTGTTAATTTTTTATAATGTAATAATTACAATTATTGTAATGACTTTTTACCAACTGTTATACCCTTTGTATTGATATATTCTTCATATTTTATTTTCTTGACTTTTTCGAAATTTCTGTCCCACATTTTCGGATTGTTTAAACGTTTTCCATTTTAGGGTCCATCTGTTTTTTTTTCGTCATCTTTATTAACAGTTTTATCATATTCAATAATATCATATTTATTAAGCCTTATTAATTTAATGTACCGTATCTAAAGTAAAATGTTGTTATTTATAATATTTTTCTGCATTAAGTTTGAAAACATTTTCATGAATAATTAGAAAAAAACAATTATCTTTTCTCTGAATTTTATGTGCCAAATTACAATTCGTCCAAGGAAGAATTTCGTAATTTTAAATTGTATTTTTAACTTGTAGGTATCTAGAAATTTCATCCAGCTATTGTTTTTTATGGTCTTAACTCATTCTTGGTCTCATTCATTACATTAACTCACAGTTAGCGTAAGCGGTCTAGTTTACAGTTAAAATGCTGTGATTCTAGTGTCTAATGGGCAATTTTCAAGGTCGGAATGAACCAAAACATGAATATTAAGGAATGATGAAAAAAATCATAACTTCCAACTTTACCGTTTTAAAACTTTAAATTTTACTTTTGAACGATCTAAGAAAATATTTTCTTTCCTTCTTTTTTTTTAAAAAGCAGAATGGAACACTATTTTTTTGCACATTTACGTTAACAATGGCGGTTGTAATTTTTTGTTAATTTTGTCATAATTAACCAACCTAAAACAAAATCACGTTTCAAGTGTATCGTAAAGGTTTAAATATATCTTAGAGAACAAAGGTACTGCGAGCAAATAATGTGTTTTTTCCTCTATACCTCGAAATAATATTAATAATCATATTTACGTCAACCTACTTAAATTCATAACGTAAATCTAATTTTCTTCCACTTGTAATCTCTGTCATTGGTTGAGGATTTTTTTTTTTTCTTTATAGATAGCAAATTTGATTTCGAATTTCTTATGCTGTCTTCGCATAATGTTTTTCAACAAAATCTGTACCGTTATCCAACCCCGAACCTGCAACTTGTTTGTTTTCGGAAAATCGAAATGGCACGTATTGAACCTTTCGGAACACAGTTTTGCTGCAGATAAAAACGATCTCTTTGTATAATTATTCATTTTATCCAAGTCTGAATTGCGAAATATATTTTACACGTCACGCGTAAACGTATAGACAGTGCTAAAATTTTTTTCTCGTCGAACCTTGTCCCGCGACTCGCTGTCAGACGTTTGAAAATTCAAAACCTCTCGGGATCGGAAATAAATAGTTCGTTTCGGAAATAAATAGTTAGGTAAAATAATTAAAAACTCTGGCACGATATTATCGTTATGTTGATTTCAACGCATGTAAATTTCGTCTCACTGAATGTAGATGACTGAAAACGAGGAGGACAATATAATATTATACACTTTTTCACGAATCCGTATTTTCCGAGTACACGCAGTTTTACTTACTTTTTATAATTAAATTCTGCAATTGTGCATCGTGTGGTGGGGGTACTCGCCGTTTCAACAATCGGAACAAAAAAAAAACAAACCTAAAATCATTTCACTTTTTACATTGTACTCTTCATTGGACTTTATTCGTCCTTGGTGATTTTTTTCCCGTCCGGATTCTTTACGTGTTCTCTTCAGGATCACCTCTCCTGCGTTGCCGATATTATTATAATGCGTTAATTGTACGTACAAAACGATCGTTATTTTATGCTCGTTGTGTTTTATGGTGCAATATAGTTGATACTCGATGTATGTATTTTTCAAGTAAAACTCGTTTAAAAATATTATAAAAAACTATATGAATGTATAATATGTTCGTATTAATTGTAGGGAAGAGTTTCGATTTTTTTAAAGAACAATTAATCCCGCACATTAAATACACGTAGTGTGTAACGAAAATTAAAAACCTAACAATTCATAATTATTATTTTCAACGATACGTTAAAGTTCTCAATAAAACCTGGCCAGCAATAATATCACGGGTCTTATACTATTTTTCATTGTTGAAGAACTTTCTGAAATCATAATAATTACAATACTCTATCGTTTCGTTGGTCAACGACAATATTTCAATTTAGGGTCAATACAAATGAATATAGAAGTTTTTCTTTGTACAAAATATAATTTAATAATATTTTCAGTAGCATATTCATTATGCTGTTAGATACAGATATTTATACAAAAATTAAATATTTTTACTTATTATAATTATTTCATGCACAATAATTTACAGGCAGTAAAACACTTAAACTTATTTATTGAAATAGTCAAAAAAAAAAAAAAAAAAACGCTGCAGCGTAAATTCAATTTAGTGAAAACAGTTTATTTTTATACCTCATACCTTATACACAATACTTTATTACACTTTGTTGTTTTTCTTAAGGCGCGTATCGATTACGCGCTGCGGCCGCGCGCGCCATGACCGTCCGCTAAAAACCGTTTATTTGCCGCGCGAGCCATTTTAAGTGCCAAACTTTTTAAGAGCGCGGCAAGTTATCCAAATCGCTCAACTGAACTAGCGATCCTAACGTGCGATTTATACGTTATTTATCACGGGATAATTAATTGTCTTAATTGGCATGAAACAATAATTTCATTTTGTATACCTAAACATACGAAATGTTATAATTTAACATTGATTTTATATACATTTTTGTAATTTACAGTACTATGCAATACTTACGAGAACCAGTAATAAGACTTTTACTTATTCTCGATTTCTCTCTCTCCTATATGACGCCTGAAGAGCTGGCATTTTTTTCTTCAATTCGGGAACAGGCATGTTCATAGGTGCCAGGTTTTAAAAATCTGTATGGATGCCTTGGTATCATCATAGACATAAACACATAATTTGGGGAAGGAGGGTTAGTTCCCTGATGAATACAATGTCCCCGTACAATTTAAAAAATTGCCTTTTCAGAGGGTTAGTTACAATTCAATCCCCTAAAATTTTAATTTTAGGTTATTTGGCTCTCCAAATTGCATCCATTAGTGTCATAATTTTACTACTTAGCTAAAATATTTACACACACATGTATATATATATATATATATATATATTTCTTATTTATCCTGTGTGTGTGTGTGTGTTTGTGTGTGTGTGTGTGTGTGTGTGTGTGCGTTGTGCCAGCATGTGTAATTGTATTCGTTCAAATAATAATGTATCGTGTAGAATTATGATTACGGTCTACGGATTGGTAATGTTCCTATACTTTCTAGTGAAATAAAACGTGTCCATTTATTAAATATGTAGGCGTGTAAAAAATGTAAAATTTACAAATTTACAAATGTAAAATTTAAAAAAATATTAGATTCAAATCACTTTTCCTATATGTAGAAATACTTAAATGATGGGGAAAAAAATAGTCAGATGTTTTAGATTTTTGTCGATGACCCCAAAACATTTTGTTTTCGGTCTTTAGGTTGTGAATCACTGATATTACACACACATATGTATAGGCATATAAATATTTTATAAAAAAAAACAACGTATCTTAAATTCGTACCGAATATTTTTATTGTGGTCCTTTTTTTTCTTAAACATTTATACAATTTATGCAAATCACATTGTACGAAACAAATAAATAACAATAATAATTTTGGAAACGCTATATTGATATAAGATAACTTTTCAAAGATATTTACGGTAGACAAATATTGCCCGGGAGACTACATAATATACGCATACGAGATATATATACGTATGCCCTTATTTCACATAAATTGTACGTGCCCAATCCAAATGGCTACATTAGAATGAATATATATAGGCATACGTATAAATAATTGAATGTATAGTTTCAGTTTTTGTTCTATAAAATTAAGTCAACATTATGATATGAAATACGCATTATTCAATATATTATTATAACTGGTTGCTCATAAAAATAAATAATGATTTTTTTTTTTTGTTTTTGTTTTTGTTGTGTGTATCGATTCCGTCCCCGTATTTCATCATCGCGCATTTGTAGAAACGCCACGGGTATTCTCCCGTAATAAAATATAAAATTTAGTAACCGTAAAACTTTCGACGTTTCATACATATATTATACTTAAACAGCACAAGAAAGTCGAGCAAAGTTATCGAACTGTGCGTAGTATATATTATTATTAAATATACCCATCAATACGAGCAGCATTATGCATATTATTATACTATAATGGCGCACGCGAAGACCACACGCGCTTTTTATTATTATTATCATTATTATTATTATTATTATTATTATATATTTTACCGTGCAACAATACTGATTCGCTAATAAGTGTAAATGAAAATAATAATTTTCCCGGAGAGTCGTGATTTCCATTAACGTGTTTCGTCCGTCGAAAAAATAAATCTCTCGCACGTTCGTAATCGTTTCTAATGTGCACGCACATTTTCCGCCGCGCGCCGCGTGTCGAGTTCGGTTCACGTGCATTCTATGTTTGGGTGTGTTTTTGTTTTTTTACAAATAATTATGCTCACTGACTTGTAATTACAAGGCGTATTATATGATTGTATTGTTTGTGAGTTTTTAAATAATTAACGTGCACGTGTACAGGGTGAATTTTCAACTATGCTCTGCACCCCATAGGTTTCCCAGTTTTATTAAATGGTAGGAAACCGCCATTGTTTATAACATAATATCGTGGGAGAGAATATTTTTTTAAGACAATTTTGTATTTGAATTTTTACTATGAGACCAATAGCTTTAAATACACAGTCGTGTTAAGTCGAGAGTAGCGACGAGGAGTTCTCGAAAAAATGTTCGGCCACCACTCCGCTGCTCTGAACTCAACACGTGTTTGTACCTCATAGCTATTGGCCCAATAAAAAATTCAAATAACAAAATTTCTAAAAAAAAAAGTATATTTTTATAAAATTCAAACGTGCACATCGCATAGGGTTCAAAATTGAGCGACCGCGCTTGAAAAATCACCCTGCAGTGTACATAAATTACTTGACTCGACAAATATTTAAACACCTGAGAACAGTGATATCTGACTAATACGCAGCGCATGTTTTGAACGGCACAATTTCAACGCATACCTATAAATAATTATAATACACTTCTCGTGATTTTTTTTTTTTTTTTTTTTTTAATAACATACCACAGCGGTACCTATACGATGTTACGTATGGACGTCGAAGTTAAATGTTATTACATATATTATATACGTACGGGTTGCGTGAAAACTGAAAATAAATCGACACACACACACACACACATCGTGTGCTGCTGCAGGTTAAGAAATCGGCTTGCGATCCCGTCGATTGCTGCACATCCCAGCGACCGCGCACGACACGTGTGTGAACAGCCGTATTGAATAATACGCGTTTAATAAACGTGATATTATTTGGCATTAAGACGAATCGATCGTTTTACAATCAAAACATTTCCGAACACTTTTACATCGATTCATCGATAAGATTTACCCGTGCATAAGCATATAACGTCAATAATTTTAATTTAGTTTCGTTACGATTTCGTACTTTTCTTTCGTCGCAGATATTTTGGCTGAAAACGTTCGTCTTTACAATGACGACGTCTAGTATGAATTTTGAGAATTCACGATCTGCTGCACTCGTGGGGAACCACACAATTAATGATATTGCGATCGCAAAATCGTAAAGCTTGCGAGGTAAACTAAACACTCCTTAATTCACGGCGCACCGGTACCTGCTGCACTTTGTATATTATTCTAAAACGTTCAAACGTAATTTTTTTTTGCGAAATCAAATATGCCACAAATAATTACAGTTTCGGGCGTGATATTACTAATCGACGTGAAATCATAACGCAATACGCGCTACACCCGTGTGCTCGTATACAGACACATATTTTAATAGCACTAGACGTATGAGCCATAATTATTTTTTTTCCAAAACGTCATCGACGGATTTATTTGATTTGTCGGTATGCGTACGGTTGATTGCGCCCATTGACTTTTGAAAGCGTATCGACTGACTCTCTATACGCATTGACGATAAAGTTTAATAATACTAATAATAATATTATATTGCACACGTTACAAACGGATATTATAGCGGAGCACAGGTGCCTGCGCCGCCGAATCGTACGGGTTGGCGCGACGACGACGCTTTGAGGCCGACGGAATCGAACGCGAATTAAAATTCAATTACTTACCCGTACAATATTATTGTGTAAATGAACTCGTGAAATACGTCGTTACGTATGCGTATTGTGAATGGAAAATAGATCAATGGAATAATACCCATTAGTAACGAACGGACGAAATAGATAATACGCCGCCGGTACACGGTCTATGAGAATCTAGCGTGGCTCGCGGACCACCACGAAGAACCCAATTGAAGTGTTAATCACACATTCATTGAGGGTCAGAATATGTGTACGTGTGCGCGTGTAGATTTATGTGTGTGTTTGTGTGTGTGTGTGTGTGTGTGTGTGTGTGTGTGTGTGTGTGTGTGTGTGTGTGTGTGTGTGTGTGTGTGTTTGTATTATGTGTATATATGTGTGTGTGTGTCTGTGTCTGTATGTGTTTGTATGTGTATGTGTTTTTATAAGAATAGTTATGTCAATAAAAATAATAATAAAATTAAGTCTATTTTATTATTATTATTATTTTTTCTCAAAGCACTTCAGCTAGATTTGTACGACGTACGTCGAACGTAATAATAATAATAATAATAAAATAGTTTACTCTTGAACCTCACAATCGTACCTAAATCGTTTCAAATTGAAAGGCACACACTATACGCACATATTATGTTCCACCGGATTTTCAGTTCTATCAAACGTTTTTTTTTTTTTTTTTTTTAATTTCAAATTTTGAACTAAAGCTCTCGGACAACAGACGCGAACAAGCGCGTTCGTGCGTAAAAAACGCATCGGTCATCCGAGACAGGCGAATTCATTATCATCGTACAGGTCGTGTGTGGCACTTTTGTATAAAAACTGAACATTTTCTCGCGTATTAGTACGTGGTGTTTCGTGATCAAGAATAATTGTTCAATTATTTATTTATTTGAAAAACAAAATAATTCATTATTCAAGATTGGAAATTTATGGTGTGTAGTGAAAAAAATATTACACGTACATATACAAGAGTCTGTGACGGATGGCGACGACGACGACGACGTCAAGTCTTTGGCTGTCATATTTTTTCTATTGTTCTCGTTCTATTGCACCGCGGCACATAGCATTATATAATTGAACTGGCCAACGAGAACCGAATACACGTTATTGTTTTCGAATTGTCCGAATGTCATAAAACGAATTGACATAATTAAATTTCGTTCCGTCATAAAATAATTTATGAACACAATTGCCCGTATAGAAAATGATTTGAACACGTTTAATGGTAAATATTCTCTGAAAATTTCGAAACGAAAATTTATATTAATTACAGTTAATATAAACAGACATTCGATAATGAGTGTATTTCTACGCGTCGTCTACTATCGATTATAATCAGGTACATGCGACAATTTTATTTTCAATTGAAAATAATTAAAAACGCGCTTGTTGAACGTTTGCTTTTGAAATCTCAATAATAGGTCGGTATAATATGTTGGTAAATAATCGTGTTTTTTTATAAAATATGTTGGACGACAATATGCTTCAACCGTTATGTTAATTGGTCGTCGGACTAGAACAGTGGTATCGAATACGTATATAAAATATATATATTGTCGTGTATTGTAGGTACATGATAAAACGTCAACTTAATAACGTACACTGTCGCTTTAAATGAAGTCAATTAATTACACAACTCACTGTGTTTCGCATTTACTACAACGCCTTTGGACGTTTTTTAACGGTTATTGGAATGAACTCTTTAAGTAGTTTCTAATTATTGTTCTACCATGGCGAACTTTTTAATTAAACGTCAAATATATTCAAGTAACATATTTCAATAAGAATTTCTATGGCAATAATTAACTTCGTTGCTAAGTTAATTTAACACAACATATTATAAGGAAGGTTAATAGCTTTTAAAAATATAACAGCGATTCGGCTAGAGTTTTTGGTTTTACGCAAAACAACGTCTCGTGAATACCTACTATTATTTAAGTTACGAATTAATTTCGGGAACTAATGAGATACATTTCCCGGGGAAATAATTTTAATTAAATAGTATTTACCTACATACCTATGTGCGTATCGTGCATTAATACAGATTATTATACATCTCATTTGCGTTATAACTTAAAGTTTACCTGACCATAAAAATTTACGGCTTAAGTTTATCGTTTCGACTTTAATAAAAGTTAAATTGAAACATTATTTAAAAACGTTATGAACAGCAACGTTATGTCGACGGATTTTCAGTCATACGTGAAGTAGTAGGTACGGTGCACATTCGTTAAAAACGTAAAACGCGTATATGATGTCATGTTGATTAGGTAACAATAAAATATGTTGCCGATGAAAGTTGAGATGTAGACAATAAAATCGTCCGATTACAATTTGCTTACTGTGTTTTCACGAAAACCCTTTTGGGTCACTGTAGTATAATTTTTAGCTGACTCACGTAGTCGGTGGCGTATTCACGTGAGAGATTCCCGAGTTCGCGACCAACAGGGGTTACAGATGAACTGGCAAAATTAAATACTCGTTTATTTTTTTTTTTAACTGTAAAATTACAGATTTTAAACTTTTATACTGTTGGGTGTTTGTTTTGTTACTTTGATTTAGTCATTTTGATATTATTAATATTTGATTAGTACGTATTTAATTATTTAAACCAATTTTAAACAAATGGATACTGAATTAATAATACATATCGAAATTATTCTAGTCATGAATCAATATTGAATGTATAATATCGCCACTCTTTTACAAAGTAAAATTAAGTTTTAACCTTAGGAATTTTTAAATTTTTGTAACTCTCTTCCCTCCGTGTTAAAAAAAAAACTGAAAATACACCAGTATCTGTAGTGTCACGAGTCTACTCTTCGAGTAAATTCCGAAACAGATTCACTAACTAACTAACTAACTAATAATAATAATAATAATAATAATAATACGTTTGCAAAAAAATAATACCGAAGTCGGGATGCACACCTCGATGCCGCGGCGGCGGACGATTGGAAACCGAAGACGGTACTCCGATCACCAGCTCAACACACCGTTACACGTCGTGTTATATCCAGGATCCCGTGTATATATGCGTTACACGTGGACGGTATAATTATTATTGTTGTTTTGCTTCCCCGCGTTATTGTTCTACGTGTGCACGGACGTATGAACAGGTATTATGTTGTATTGTCCGCGAAATCTCGTGCATCGACTATACACACACTGCACGCACTGTTGTCCGACCCCGGTCGTATAGTATAACAATAATGAGTTTGTAATTAAAAAAAAAAACAAAAAACAAAACAAAACAAAACAAAAATCTTATACACAAACGTGTAATTCTGATTAAGACTACACGTACTGCTGCGGAATTCTCGAGCGTACGTTGTTACACCTCATTTATTCGCCGTATTTGTCGTTGTCCGAAGACTTGAATGAAAATACGTTTACCTCTCCCCCCTTGTTTGCTGCGTTAATTATAACGTATTTTCGCATTTTTCAAACACAAAAGACCACACGTCAACTGTGTTTGTGTGTATGCAAGTATATAATGCACAGTCATTACAAGGCAGACTTCGACGAGTCTAAAAACTCGATTACTCTGAATGCAGACATTTTGTTTTTTTTTTTTTTTTTAATTCGTTTTCGACGTTAAGCTGAAATTGCGCTTTGTTCGAAGAAGTTTACCGGTTTCCCATTCGACTTTTACGATAATTCCGTACGCACAGAAACGAACGTCTAAGCATAATAGCATAACGTAGTGCGCATCACGTCGATTCATGGTGTACGCCGTACGGTAACACCGTGACCGCGGTTTAACAGCCGATATGCCGAAGTGCGTGTGTTTGAAGCGAGGTGGAAGACGAACGATTTTCGATAACGCTCTCGCATACGTATCTGCAGTGATACATACCTCGTATAAACCACATACCGCCGCGGAGACGGGAGCGAAAAAAAAAAGAACGTGTGAAGACACAGGCATCGTCGGCCAAAGCGTGTATAATTAATACCGTACACACACGCGCGCGCGCGCGCGCACACACACACACACACACACATAGGCGCGCGCGTATATAAATCTATGTGAGAGAAAATTAATTGAACGGGGCATTGTGCGTCGTTAATAATAATAACAATAATATAATAGGTAATAATGTAATATTGTGCGTAGCGGACAACAGAAACGATGATGACCGAGACCGGGGTGGTCGCTTCCCTCCTCGGCCCCTCCCGGCGCGCATAACTGCCACCGTGTACGCGGTATGCGTGCGCCACGGCCCACGGTCGTATCGGTAATAGCTAGGTATAAACAATACAAATGCGTGTACCGATATACTGATGTTATCATGACGTATACTGTCTACGGTAAAGTGAAACCTCCCCCGACGGACGCCTTCGAATAGTGGACGATTTCTCGCCAACGTGTACGTTTTCACCACTCGGCGCCGTATCTATAGGTTGGCGACATGGGTGCTTGCCAAAGGCGCAGTAAACTACTAAGGGGCGCATTTGAGTTAAATAAAAATGTTTTTGTAAACAATTTTTTCTTATAAATTATTTAAAGTTTTATTAAAATCAAGTGCAAAAGAAAGATTAGTTAATCTAATGAGTTAGAAAGTGTAGAAAGATAAAATTGTAATATTAATAACAATAATTATCTATTGTAATACCTGTCCTATTTTATATTATATAATATTAAATTTATTTACATTTAGTAAGATACTTTGTGCTTTTTTCGGTTTATTTATTTATTTATTTATTTTTTTGTAAATTAAGACTTACATAATAATTAATAATTTAGTATAACTCATAAACTATATAAAGACTCTATTATTTAAAAAAATATGGCAGTTTTTTGATTAACCCGTAAGAATGTAATATTATTACATTTGTATAAAAATTATTAATACGTATGAAATAAAAACAAAAACAAGCGCCAAAATAAAATTCGCCAAGTGCGCCACGTAGGGTAGTTACGGCACTGTCACCACTCTACCACAAGAATATCTCTAAATGGTGGAAATTTTTGCAACGTTTAAATACAAATTTGGTTTTGATTATTAATATTGTGGAATCCAATCCTACGGTATTACAAGTGAAACGAACCATTATGGTTTAACCATCTCTGGCGTCGAACTGTGAAAAACTGATTGTTTTCATCGAAGACAGTTTTCACGTAAAATCATTTACCTTTTCCTCGATTTTCAAGTAAGAAATATTATGTGCACGTGCGACGAGTTCAAATCAAATGTACGTTTAGAGGTGGAGTGAGTGTACGTACATGTTTGTATCAAATAAATTTAAATATTCATTGATACACGAAATACACTCAATTCTTTCCAATACAAACTAGACCCAAACTGAATGAAGTGGATCGAATTTTAGTGGCGGAGGAAGTCCGGCATTTTTAGAGGTTTCAGTGGATTTAACATTACACACGGGTACGATTTATTAAACGGGGCGAGCAGCAACGACTGAGGCAATGGTTCTTCGCCGTCCGAATGAATGAACCGTCTCTCGACGCGCGCGCTCGCGCGATTTCATTGAAGACTCTGGAACGTATTTATATGTCTTATACTTATACGAGTTTTACATTGTGTGTGTGTGTGTGTGTGTGTGTGTGTGTGTGTGTGTGTGTACGCGTGCAGGCGGGAACGGAAACGACGAAAAGTCTCCATTGTCGACGTTCTTGTGTGTATAATAATAATAATAATAATAGTATACGTGGCGACCGTGGTACGCTCAATGAGGAACAAGAAGAGCAAGAAGAGAAGAGGTGATTGACGTCCGTGTACGGTCCATGACTGCACAGTTGTTGATGATGCTGCTGCTGCTGCTGCTGCTGCTGCCGCTGCTGCTGTATACGGTCGGATCGTCGTGTGTCGATTAAAAAACGTATACATGTAGGTATAATGTATAATATATGTATACGACGCATGTCGCGTTTAATATGTTAACGCGAGTACAGGTACGCGTTTATATCAATATGTATATACGGACCGTCTCACGGTGATCTGACAATTGCGATTCAACTCTGCGTATAATGATGCATAAATTTGAATTTTTTTTTTTTTTTCATGAACGATTTCAAACGCTAACAAATAACTACGTTTCTAAGTATTCATACGTGCAGGTTCTTTTGGTTTTTTAGTTTTCTCAAACGGCCACCACTATGATAAAAACTATATTCGTGAGAAATTATTTTTTTATTATTATTTTTTTTTTTTAATGTTGGTTTTTACGTTTAATCTTTTCGAACTTACTCGTATATTTCAGATATATGTATATCATATAGGTACGTACACACGGTTTAGATAGTAAAATAAGTAGTGAATCTTGGTAAAATAATTATTTGTATGCACTGCTGTAGCTATTACTCCGCTTCTCGAAACTCTACGCGCTCATTTATTTATTATATATCTCTGAAACTATATTGATCCGATAATAAAAATAGAAACACCGAAAAATTTTTCTGCAATAAAATGTTCTCTTTCGTTGTAGGTACGAAGTTATAAGTGTTTATAGTTATGGTTTTCGTGTTTGAGAAAATTTTAAAGTTTATAAAACCACGTGGATAAAAAAATAATGGAAAACAATTTCTTTCGTGAAAAAAAGCAGGTAGGTATACGAGTGTTTTGAATTTTCCACAAAAAAAAAAAACGTTAAAATTTATACGTTCTTAAGGTTAAATATGACGAAAGATACTGCGGGGTGTCGACTCACCTCTTGCCCTCTTCAAGTCTCTATAGCCGTTATCGACGCCCGTCGACATATTTTAGTATGTTGTATTTTATTGTCGTATAATATATTTTTTACCGTTATCAACTATAATATACGTTATTACAATTAATTATAATATAAAATGTGACGAAAAAATCATATCGAGAATATTCTGGCTCGCAATAAAATATTTATATTTCTTGGTTTCTGAGAAAGTACCTCGATTATTGCGTAATTTGTAAAATATATAATATGCATGTCTATAAACTGTCAACATGGCCAGACAGTATTATATCATAATATATTATACTACATTTTTTTTTTCAAACTGACCTTTGCTTTTAGAGATTGTCTTTAGAGGCTATAAAAAATGAACATTTTAGATCAGCAAGTTTAAATTTTATAATTTATCATGACCATCTTAAATCATTTGAAAAAAAAAATAAGATGACGTTTTCCATGTCGAATATTCACTAATTAAATTAGTCGGTCAAACTTTACAAAAACGCATGTTTGTGGGTCCATCCCCTATATTATGTCCTGCAAATACACTCCTCTTTTATACACATAGGCAACTAATACAGAGACACGGATTGTCGTTGGATAAAACATTTTTATTAATTAAATTAATAATCAAAATTGATTTTACTTATATGACGTGTATAGTATAATATAATATTGTAAATGTACGATATTTGAAAAATAATTCTAAATTTCAACTTTAGTTTTAAAAGAGTAAAAAATAATTTTTACGCTTAATTCTATAGTGTAGCTTATTTAAAATCTTTTGTTTATTTATACGCTTAAACTTTAAATGCTATAAGGAAAAAAAATACTCAGACTGTCCAAAGTTTTAGTTGACAAGTATGCTGAGAAATATTACGTTTGTTCCCCTTTATATCTGTATAACGGTGACGAATAACGTATTTTTTTTTCAAACTTAATTTATAAAACATATAATCTGTAATGACCAATAACTAAGTATGTAGATCATTGCAAAAACATCAGTGACCGATCTGAACGCTTCTTCGGCTTTCTAACATGTGTATAATATATACATAATTAATCGCATGCATTGATCCACGCAGACGCGATCAATTCCAAAGTTTATACGACCGCTTAACTCAACGTTCAGCATTTTACGGTCGATAGGACTAATCGGAACCCATCACGCGAAACCGAAAGTCGTCGTTCAGGTTTTTACCATACGACTTGGACACTATAGCTGCAAAGCCTTGCCCGTGGGAAATGATCGTTGAAATCGGAACGCGTAAAATACGTATATGCCACCGACGGTTTTTCCGATGAAACGCTTTTTAATAACCTCGCGTATGAAAACATTTCGTATACATATTTATGGTTTAACTTCTATTTATGGACCTGGCTCGGACTCGCCGGCCGCAGATTTAATAATATTCACCGCGTCCGACCCGGGACCGAGAGTGCCGACGTAGTTCTGTCCGTGCAGCCCGCCGCCACTACTGAACGGGACTATTATGACTGCACGCGCGTACCTATAATACGTATTCATATAGGTACTACGTACGCGCTCCGTGTCTATCCGAATAAAGTCTACGCGACGGACGGCGACTTTTATATCATACGGTCGTTTGACAGCATATTATTACGTCGATTGTTTCTCCTCTACCCCTCTTGCCACCGCCGTCATTCACTCCGGTTCGAGAACGTCTTTATTTTTATTGCGAACTTTAAAGCGCATAAAATTTCCGCGTTTATCCGTCCAAAGCCAACGTTTTTACCGTCGTACAGACCATAAAACATATTACAACGCGCGTATTCTACACACACACACACACACATATTATGTACGTATATCATTACGTTAGAGATAGACTCTTGATTTTTAAACGGTCGTACACTTGCACGTAACGCATTCTATGTCATCGTGCTCCGTGAAAATTATTCATATTATTATCGATTAGCAGCCGTCGTGCGCGCCGTCGTCGTCGATTTCGGTTTTGACTTTGGCCGTGCAGCTAGCGGGCGCGGCAGCCTTTGCTGGAGTCGGAACCGCAGGCGCGGCCTACGTCACGATATCGTTTGTCGACCGAGGAGGAGGACTTTATCGTGTCGCCCGACCGTCGACCCGTCGGAGAAAATTGAAATATTTTTCTCCTCTCTCTCTCTCTCTCTCTCTCTTTATCTCTCTGTTTACGTTACGATATTGTATTTGCCTTCTTTCCCCGGACGCCGTCGTAAAGGTAAGCGGTAGAGGCGTAAACACGTCGAAATCAACCGCGACGACGATATTACAACAAACACGAATACGCAAATGCATTACAATTTACAATGTATGCGCGCACATCGAGTCGTAGATCTACGTGCAACGTGTAAGATGTGTACGCACGATATGACTTGGGTATAGGACGAAATTGACGCACATACAGGATGTTTCAGATCGTGGGGTCAACCCGCCCGAAAATTTTAATTATAGGATCAGTTATTTCGAATGTAGATTAAAAGCGTCTTGACAAAATGAAATTATATTCGTTTTTATTTTTTCCACTCCCTCCCAAATTTTTGTGGGGTCTGCTCTTGCTTTTGATGAATTTGACAAATGCAACAATTTTTTAAATTTTCATTATGTTTTACTTTTATCACACATTTAAATATACAATGATACTATTTTGTTATCAAAGTGATTTTAAAAAAGTACTTAGCTTAGTTTTCTACAATAGATATTACCATTTATAATACTATATTATGAAAGAGAATACTTCTTTCTTTTAGAAATTCTATATTTAAATTTTAAATTCTGAGTGAAGTGAAGGATCTAGTGGTTTTACAATGATATTTATTTTTTTTTCTGTTAACACTTTTTTGGATTGTAATAATGCTCAAAAAGTTTCATCCAGCAACTCTATGATCGGAAATCGCATATAAACGGTACTTTGATGGTTCATTTTTCACTCCTTTCAATTTTCCTGACGTATGCGTACAGTGAACAGTGCGGCGAATATCGCAAATTTTGGTGCTTGACAATTATATTTAAAGATATCTGAAATAAAAATAATATTTATGATTGAAGAAGAAAATATTCATCGCGTTCAATGTAATTTATAAGTAATAATTTTGTACGTGTATCTAAATTATATTGTTCTATGGTCTCTAAATATTTCTACGGACTCCATACGAGCTCGTGTCGTTCGTATGTTTTTGGTTTCACTCGTGTCCGAAGTTTCGAGCGCCCATATCTGTTGTCGTGATGTTCAACACTTAACCACATATTTTTAATGCAACCGTTCCACTGTTTTCGATGACTTCCATTTAATTGTATGTTCTCCATTCACCGTCCCTCTCTTTCGATTCCGTTTTGACGTTTAAAATATTAAAATATTAGGTATTTGGTTTCAACGATTATTTTACATGCCTGTGAGCTGCATGTTATATAATGCATAATTATAATGACTAGACAGAACGAATCAAATAACTATATAATTAATTCTTAATTTACGTAGCCATTGTTTAGCGATGATATCATTAGTTTTAGTGGAAACTTGAGCAATCGGAGTTATTACGCCATTACACATTGAACTAATACGTAAATTTAAAAAAAATCGATCTCACCACTTTTAAATCACACAAAAATGTTTATTTGTACGCGCAAACCTAATAATACAAGAACAGGATAATATTATGGTTTACGATAATGTAATCTGCGTTATAACGTTTTGATCGTCTTGTGGTGTTATATCGAATTTTCGTTTATTTATTTTTTGTTATAGTACGTTTTAAATTAAATAGGTATGGCTTCGCTATCATTTTCGCCCGAAAAATTTTTTAATTTTATTTTTACGTGATGTGACGGGAGTATACCGTTTAATACGTGTTTGAAAGGCATTGTGGTTTTATTTCGCGTATAATTTGACTTTATTCGC
The DNA here is from genome assembly GCA_027580255.1 of Therioaphis trifolii. Taxonomy (NCBI): domain Eukaryota; kingdom Metazoa; phylum Arthropoda; class Insecta; order Hemiptera; family Aphididae; genus Therioaphis; species Therioaphis trifolii. The sequence continues at coordinate 5,006,078 of CM050407.1, forward strand.
TTTTTATCGAAAAAAGCATTAACCTTTAATGTACGATACTTTGTTAGAATTAAAGCTAATAGTTTTCGAACCTTTTATCGTCGGTTTGGTTCGTACACAAAACCCATTAACGCGAAAAATGCAAATAATGTAACGAATTTATAGAAAAGAAAACCGATCGCCGCCGCCGCCGCCGCGCGACGGCGATACAATAATAACATGATATTATACGTAACGTACCTACACGTAAGTCACATTAGCAATTCAAATATTTTACACGCGGGTTCGTCATATCATGAGAAACGTAAAATATTTCTATATTATTTGGACGTATTATTATTATTATTATTATTATTATTATAACGTGAACTGAACGCCTATACGTTATATTATTATACTACGGCGGCTACTACGTCGACAACACTGTGAAGTCCGGGGTAAAACGCGCGTACCCGCGCGTACGGAATTAATAACATATTAGGTTTTCCGCGCCCGAGGAATCGACAAGTGCGTCATATCTCAATTACGTAATTATAGAATTCGTCCGTGCGTGCGGCGGCGGCACTAACGTCGTTTCGTATTCAAATCGTATACATTTAGTGGCGGTAGGTGGTGTCCGCATTATAATACGTCCCGCGTAAGTGTTTGAATATTAATACGTATAATAATATCATTGTCGTAATAACACGTACGATGCGTAACACACACACATATATATATAAATAATATTATATGCGCGTGTATATCAATTATTGACGATTCGTAGAAATAAAGTGCACTCGTCCGCCGCCGTGAAATAATTCATCCGGTCAATATATACGCGCCGGAGTTTAGAAAGTTTAGAAATAATACCTACCCTCGTCGATTCCGTGTCACGAGCGTCGCGTGTGGTGACGCGTGCCTCGTGCGCGTGGGGGTGGAGGTTCTGTTTAGCCGCGACGATTAGTTTTGCGCGCGATCCCCGTGGGTACTATATAGTGATGGGCACAACCGACTAGTTTTAACTATCGATAGTTTCAAAAACTACCGAGTGATTTTTCAATTGAATAGATATTATTATTCATCGAATGTTTTTAAAAACTATCGAGTTAAAAAATTTACTTGATAATTTTCACTTATTAAATTTTCATTGGGTAAGTAGGCCTAAAAATGAATCAAAACATGTAGTTCGATAATTTTATAAAACAACCGAGTAATTAGATAGTTTAAACTATCGAGTACTTCGATAGTTTTCACTCGGTTGTGCCCATCACTAGTGGGTACGTTGTTGCTGCGACGACGACGTCGGTCCGATATTGTAATGTTCCGCCGTTCTTGAGATAATTAATTAATACACGGTCGTGTGTCGCACGCGTAATCGTTCAAACACCGTGTCCGCGAATTCCGGAGGCTAGTGAACTTTCTGGGCACGTTATCGCGCGGCGTTAGGTCCCTGCGTCCCGCCCGGATTTCCCACGGTCCCGGTCGTACGATAAAACGACGCGGCGATGTCTAATTATTATTATTATTACGGTAAATTATAATATTTACCGTGTCGCGGGGTGGAAAAAAACGTCCAGTCGCCCTGCGACGTTTACGCGGGGCGAACGACGCCCTAGTCCACACACACACACACGCACACGTATACACTGTATCTCGTACCCTTGTGCGCTCGAGCTATTTATTTCTATTTTTTTTTCCCCGTACCGAACAAATATCCGCGCGACGATAACGTCTTAATCTTTTACACTATTTTTTTTTTTGTATATCGAAAAATAAAATAAGAAAAACGTCGAAAATTCGTCTGAAAACACCCGTGGCTGCGACGACGACGACGACCTTATCTCGTCGTTTCCGTCACTCGGTGCATTCGATTTAGAAACGGTTATATTACAATATATATATACCCTACGCGCTCGCCACCGTCACCGACTCTCGCATTCAATCCATACCTGCGTGCGTTGGTGTGCGTGTGTGTGCGTGTGTACACATCTGGTGCTCGTGGAAAACAAACTTGTGTACGCACACGCGCACGCGAGCAACACGACAATGTACACGCGACGTAGGTATATACACGCGCGCACGACACAATGTGTTTAACCGGCGTCTGTCTTCGTCGTGCGTGTAAATATAATATGTATATGACGTATTGTGAATTATATATCGTATACGTATATACTCGTACGGCGTGCAGTGATCCGCCGATGTGCGCCGCGTATACCTGAGAGAGCGATTTAAACATTTCGCGTAAAAGGTTTTTTCGATGCGCGGTGAATAACATCGCGAAAGTCTCTTAAAATGTGACTTTGCTTTTAGCTCGAGAGCGAGCTGGCTGCGCACGGGCCCCGGCGACGACGTCGGCCTCCCGTCTGCGCGACGAAAAACTAATACGATTTGCGCACGTCCCGAACGAATACGTGTACATTATATACTCGTATATCATATATTATTTACGTTTATGCGATCCCGAACGTGCGCGTATCATCGCCACTCGATATCGAAGATTGAAGTACGTCACAATCACTAACGCCGTCGCGTCGAGCGGGCGACTTTTTGTGGGACTCTTGTGTTCGTCGCGTGTATCCCCCCGCGCTCTACATACGTAGAGTACAGCGTACACGATCGCGTGTGATCAGAGTCGTCGTTTCGACGGTGTTTATTATAATACGGGATCCCGGAATTCATCGGAAAACACGATATTTGCAGTCGGTGGCGTTTTGAAAACAATAAGATCCTTCTCGGTGCCGTCTGCATTAGATTCTAAACAAACAACCAAACGGTCTCACAATGATGTGGTCGTTTTGTGTTTTCGGGGGGGAGGGGGGGGGGCTGTAAAATCCGTAAAAAGTTATAAATATTGGGCATCTGCAAAATTCGTAGACGATTATTAAAAAGAGGAAATGCGTCGCAATTAAATTTATATAAAAAACAGTTTTACTGACATGGGATTTCCACCGACCCGTGGTCTTGTGCGTCGCGTATCGTGTCGCAAATCGTCGCAAATCTTAATGCATAGATCGCATACTGCATGCTTTCTCGTAACGTGCAACGATTGAAGTCAATTTATTCATAAAACTTTTGTTTTTATTTAATTATAGTTTAAGTATGAATTTTTTTTTTCGTCAAAAAATTAACTCAACTAGTTTAAAATTGATTTGAACAATAAAAAGTTACACGATAAAGCCATAAAAATGCATTCAGTAAAACATTATCTAAATTTTAATTGTTCAATGCTCCTATACTATGCGTATTGCACACCATACGGCAGTCGGCAAACACTAAAGTCAAATTTGATAATTTGTACTTTTTAAATAAAGTTCCTAACAAAGTAACCTAATCGTGACACTTATCATGATCCAAAACTGAACAGGCAGTGTTCTTTAGGGTGGTCCTTAGCCATAGATGATAAAAAACAAATTTCAACATTTTTTTCATCTCACCCCTTCAAACAGTGAATATACATACAAAAAAGCTGGTAAGTGAGATGATGGTGGTACAAGTTCGTCCTTCGTCCCTTCGGTCCTCGGACAAGATATTGGCGATGAATGTATTAAGTTTCAAAGAAATGATGACTCATTTCTTTAGTATAAAACGATTCTGAGCAAAGCTTCAGTGTAATATAATATATTATTATTTAAATACTGTTTACGTATTTTACGGTTATTTGTATAATTTTTGGTGAGTTATAATAATTTATTAAAGTGTGTATAAAAAAAAATCCTGACTTACGATTTTTGAATTTTTGTTAGGATAATTAGGTAGGTATATGAGTAAGGTCATATTAAATTTTCAGAACTTTTTGTCAAATATTTAAAATTATATTACATAAAAACTTTCAAACAATTTGGTAAATTAAAAGTTCTATATTTAAGTCAAAAGTGATATAATTGTTCTGAAAATGTTGTCCAATATAAAAAAGTATGTATTTGATATTGGATAAAATTTTCAAGTTTCTATCTTCAATACTTTTCGATTTATGACTAAATACCTAAAATCTGAACAGTGAAAATCTCGTTTACGGCGAATTTTTACCGATTTTACCGTTTTTACTCAGTTTTTCGATCGTTATTCTTGATTACTGGAAAAACTATGGAGATTGTGAAAAAATGACCTCTTTAAAGTACCATCTCAGTTCAATTTCAAATCCAAAAAGTTGCTGGACGAAACTTTTGGACAAGGATTTCTATACGAAAAAGTGTTTACAGAAAAAAAAAATAAATAAAAAATAAACATCATTGTAAAACTATAAGATCCTTCGCTTCACTCAGAATCTAAAATTTGAAAATTTTCAAAATTTTTGAAATTTCTGTCTTTATTTCGTTAACCGTTCACCGAATTGCAATTAATGAAAAAAAGTAAATTAATTGAAATTAAATTTATAACGACTTTTGCAGTATCATTTTTTTTAATTGTCCAATTTTTCGTGAGTTATACTAAAAATACTGTTTTATTTTTACATTTCCGTGAATATTTCTTAAATTACGGTTAAAGAACATTTTTATAATGCTTCAACAATAATTAAATAAAATGCGCTAAAAAATTTGTATTGCAGTAAATTTTTAATTAATAATATAACGTATATTATACTAATGTAGTGTTCATTTATTGTGGTCAGAATACTTATTTTTATAATCTTTGACTATTTGTAATAGATATTGTTTCTGTTCTTCATATTTCAGTTAAAATGCTGTTATATTCTTCAATGAGCTTCACTCCTCGTTCTGCAGTGTCTGTGAACACTGTTCGTGTGATTGCCTGTCATATAGCTCATAATATGATCTCAATACTGTATCATATAATGATTATTAGGGTTCGGAAGTTATTGCATTTGCAACTTTTTTCCTATTGTTTGGATTTGTTGCTAAGTACGTTTTAAATTTGTTTCTCAAGAGTACGAATTAAAATCTAAAAGTTTTTAATGCAATTTTTTGCAATTTTGGGTATTTTTAAATTTAATTGCAATTTTATTGATTTTTCTGATTTATAGTACAATTTTATATAATTTTGATAAAATTGCTTGCAGGTTCATAAAAATCCGGCCAAAGTTTCGTCCAGTTTAACCTAACCATCCAGTTTTATTTTATATATAATATTTTTTCAATTATATTTTTAATTTTAATTTTTAATATTTAAAAAATTGTATTTATAATTGTACCTAATGTCATTTTCTAATTAAATAAATAAGGCATTATCACTACTTATACCATTAGTATTTTTTTAAAGTTAAAAGTCAATATAAAAATATTTTAAGTGCAATTTTTAAACGCAATTTTGGGTATTTTTCAGTGCAATAATGCAATCAATTTTTAAAGATTTTTAGTGCAATAACTTCCGAGCCCTAATGATTATGTACATTTAGGGTATGCGAACCGTTGAGACACACTGTATAAGTATAATAATATACACATATAATATTTCCTCCTATTGACCACTATTAATTGTTTATAGAATATTAGTATTACACAATATATATATTACCATGGGGGGGTCAAACCCCATGAACCCCCCCCCCCTTGAGCACGCATCTGCCGTCGTCGTCTCGTCGACATCTTGTAAAAACAAAAACGCTCGCCGTCTTTTCAGCGCCGTCCGATGCTGCATACGATCAGAACTTGGGAGATGATTCGTAGAATCCGCGACCCGTTTTCCCTCGTCTCCCCGCGTCAGCGTCGACAACGAGAGTCGTTTCGCCCGCTATGCACCGTCCCATTTGCCGTATTTCCGTTAAGGTTGTTTAGGGCTACGGTGGCGACAAAACAACACACATTTTCATGGTTAAGCTCAAAAAAATTATTCGGTGATGAAACGTTTCAGAGAGTATTGAAGTTCAAAACGTTGACACAAATAATTTTTTAAGATATGAATATAAAATGGATATTTTACTTAACGTAATTTTTCTATTATTATAATATCTGACGAATGTACGCGGCGTACAGTGTTGACCGTTTCGTACATTAAATTTACTTTTAAATATTATTATAGTTTTTTTGGACATTAAGTTTGAAGTCCCCTAACTAGTCGGTAAAATATTGTAAAATCAAGTGACGGAATATTATGTATATACACATATAATAATATGTGTATGTATGTGTAATCTGTAATGTGTATGGTGTATGTATATGTGTGGGTGTAATGTCGTCGACAACGACTAGCGAATATTGATAGGCTGAAAAGAAGGTAAATAAATAAGTAAAAAAAGTACATGAATAAAACGCCTTTGAATCTGTGCTCGGCGGGTTTACCGTCTTGATTGGCAATTTGCGGGCCTTTGAACCGCTGCCGTCGTCGTTTGTCTCGTCGACGCAGTCGTCGTCGTCGCCGTCGCGCAGTGGTGGTGGATGAAAAAAGCTATATACGCAGGACGAAGATTGACGGGTGGGGTGAAAGAAAGACAGATCTAGAGGAAGAAATGTAGAGAGATGAAGAGAGAGAGAGAGAGAGAGAGAGAGAAACGATAGTTCTCCTCCGTGGATAAATGCGACCTTTTTTCTCTTTTTATTTTTTTTTTCGTTAGCGCCTTTTTGTCTACCCCACCGCTGACGTTACTCACTCGTCTCCCACCCCGCGCGCGTCCGACCGATAGCAAAGCTCGTAATTTATTTCTCCCGTACACCTCGTCCATCCCACGCAACCTTACACCCCCTCTCGTCGCCGCCGCCGCATACCTATCTATCTATCTAGCTGTACACACACACACACACACACACACACACACACACACACACACACACTCGCACACATACATTTATATATACGTATAGTCGTATAATATGGAAATGCGCACGACGCGAAATAACGAATCCGTAGCGCACTGAGGACCGATAGAGTAGAGGAGGAGGAAGGAAGGAGAAAAAACACTCGCATATACACGCACACGCACACACAGCATCCGTATATATACAGAAAGAACAATATTATTCTTTTTTGGCCGCCGTTACCGCCTCTTCTCTCGTGAGTTCTCCTGACGCGCGCGCAAGTCTCTTTCACCCTCACATGCACACACACACACACACACACACACACACACACACACACACACACACACACACACACACACACAAATACACACATACCATATATACCCTTTCCTACACGTGTGTGTGTGTGTAAAACGAGAGGAAACTGCCGATCGATCTCTCGTTAGCGCGGCATAACTCTTCCCGTGCGTCTTCCTTTGCTCCACTGCCCTTCCCCATCGTCCGTCGCGGAAACACGCGTGACAACCGACTAATCGGCTCCCGCCGACGACCGGATATATATTTTATTACACACGTGCAGCAGCCCGCGTATTTATTTGTACGAATAATTCGATGTCGTGGTGCGAAAAAAAGTGACCGAGGACAAAAAACAGAATATATATTATTATCATGTTGTGAAAAATTCCTATTTCAACCCTATTATTGCACAGAAAATATATTTTCAGATTCATATAACAAATGTATGTAAAACTACAGTCTACTGAACAGGAATGAATTTAAGGGTTAGATTTTAGGGTAGTTATATACCCCCATAGACCTAACATTGCTCATTTTTTAATACATTACTTATGTTAGAGTCATCATTTTAGATTCTGAATGAAACGAAGGATTTACCGGTTTGACAATGACGTTCATTTCATTTTTTTTTTCAACACTTTTTGGTTCTTAACTTTGTTTAAAAGTTTCATCCAGCGAGTCTATAGATGCAGAAATCTTATATTGATGGTACTTTGAGGGTTCATTTTTATCTCCTCTCAATATTTTTTCCAAGTATGAGGAAGTACTACTTCGGAAGTGCCTCGCGGTCGCGCCATAATGGATATTATCAAGATTTAAACGTTATTAACGTTTTAAATTAGAAAGAGAGACAAGAGGGTCTAAAGGTTCGAAAAATTAAAATATTCCCTCAAAAATGTTTTTAAAGGAAACCCAAAAACGAATTTGGCATTTTACGTAAAAATAAGAGGTGTTTGAGCCGGATTCCCATTTCAAATGCGTGTAAAAAGTAATTTATTGATTTATGAAACTTAAAATCGTAGATAGGAATATACCCATGTATGAAATACCTATAATTGGTGCAAGGAAATTTTTATTGAATTCATAATTTCAAATTGTATAAGGTGTTTTTTGAAAAATATCGCTAATTTTCGTATAGTTAATGATTTTTATCAAAATTCTTACATTAAACATATTATTATATAAATAAAAATTCTGACTTGCAATTTTTGAAATTAATCAATACTATTTAAGATATGAGTAAGATGATATTAAATTTTCAGGTTTTAGTGTAAAATATTTAAAATTAAGTAACATAAAAACTTCCAAAAAATTACATATTTTCAATAATGAAAAAGTTCTATATGTAGCCCGAAATTCTCAGTCCTTTAAAAAATGTCTGTCTAGTCTAATGTTGTTTTAATGTTTGTTGAAAAATTCAAGTGCCTAACATCATTCTGTTTTTATTTATGGATAAACATCTAAAACGGATATTATGAAAATCTCATCTACACCAAATTTTACCGTTTATACTCAATTTGTGGTCGCCGCTTTTCCTTACGCTTTGAAAAACTATTGATAATAGAGAAAAATAATCTTACTAAATTATCAATTAGATAAAATTTCTGATTTTTCGAGATGATTAATAAAACTTTTGGACTACTATTTCAGCTCGATAACGTGATTACAAACATAAAAAAAATATGTAGGTACTATGAATAATGATTTTATACGTCATACGAAAAAAAAAATATATATACAACCATCCAAATTTGTATTCTCGATTCGCCCCTTCCCTGGTGAGTGATAAAAACCCGTTTCTGTTACAGAAGTCGTGTTATTACGACGAAAATCGAATGAATGTCGTATTTTTCGACAAAGTTTTTGAGCGATTGAATTAACTTTTAACCGAAAAAGGGTCAAAAATCACTCGGTCACTCTTTGGGCGACGCTACAATGACGATACAATTTATATGGAAATTACCGTCGCAGAGAAGTGCGTTCTCATATTATATACAGACGTCACGCGCGATCGCGAGCAATGTCGCGCGTCCTGAGTCGCACGGGCTGTTATAGACGATATTATATTTTATTGATAATCACGTTCGCGCATAATTGGACGGTCGTCGCGAAAATATTAATTGGTACCGGCAGCTTCGCAGAGTCCAGGGGCACCTGAAGCGCACTGTATACAGGTATATACTGTCTTACGTATATACCTACGTCGATTTTCGAGTGGCGGCTGAACGCGCATTATTTAGGGTGCCCTTCTCGGTTTAGCAACGTTCTAATTCAACGGATGATTAGAAAAAGGTAAATATTCCGAAAATCGAATTTTCGGGAAATCAAAAAAAAACTGTTTATTTCCTTAGTATTTACTTGAATCGATAACTTGGCGGAACAACATACGTAAATTCTTAGTATCTAAGCTTTGACCTCCAAAAATATGAGATCTCAATAATCAACAGCTTTTTTCAATTAGAAACATTTAATGAGCTGAAATGTTTATTTTACGTATTTTTGGAATATTAACCTTTTCCTAACCAGCCGTTCAATTTATAGAACGATTTTTCAAGCACGCTCGTCCCATATTTTTAACTCTGTGCAATTTGAAATTTTTTTTCGTATGAAATTTGAAAGGGCGATCGAACTTTGAGTTTACGAAAAAAAAAATCGTTTTATTATTGTTCGTATACGGCAGTTTTAAATTTTAGTTTTCTCAAAGGTAACCACTATATCTAACATAATATCAAAAAAAAAAAAAATTCAATATTCTCTGCAGAGGATTTGATATTTATTTTTCATTATCATAGATCAACAGTTTAAGAATAATATTAGCATATTGAGTTTATAGTAGTGGAGTATTAGCAGATCATTATTTCTGCTGCAGGAAACTTGCTACTCGCATCACTATTCTAAACTCGAAACGCTTGAACGTTCTAATAATATCATGTTGTAAATTAAGCGGTCAGCGTTAAAGAAAAAAACCGAATAAATCTCGTTGATGAGAAAAAAAATTGCAAAAACGTAATTGTTTCATAAAAACGTAATTCTGCAAAATGTTTTGCATTGTACCTACGTAAACGTGTACTCGAATTTTCGCATCATATACAGGGTTACACAAACGATCGCACGCTGAAGAAATCACCTAATTTCGTGTATTATATAATTTATATACGTTACCGTGCCGCTGCGGGTGCACCGTAAAAAACCGCGTCTGAACGCACGTCGTAAAAACGGCCGTCGACCGTCATCGCCGGCCGGCGAGTCTTGCAGACGATCATTATTATTATTACGTTTGCGTTTATTATCAATTCTCCGCAGCCGCACGGCTGAAGACGTATATACAATATAATGTTCTCGGGTGTTTTTTTTTCTTCTGATTTTCGATTTTTTCGTCGGTATTTAAAACATTGACTACACGGTACGCACAATTTACTATATACGTATAATATATACACTTACATATTATGTTTATGTAGTATGTAACGACAACGTATATAGGCAGTATCAACATGTCGACGTATACGACGGTGCCGCGTTTTCGCGTCCGTGTGGGTTTCGCGAAAAATCGGCCACGCCGGGGGAGGAGGGGGGGGCGTCGTGCTGTGTACGCCGTCGTCGTATTTTTGACGCGTGAGACAAAAAACAATCCGTCTCCGAGCGGCGACCCCGTCATAAATCTTGAAATTTTGCGTCTCCAAACGATATAACTGCAATACTCGTATACAATACCTATAGTCTCGATGTATATTAAAATAAAATTCGTCGTTTCTTACTGCACACATTCGCCTATTAATACAATATTATATTGATGCACGCGATATCAAATTCAGGATTTTTTTTCCGTATTTTTATTGTTATTTATACATATACATTTTTTTTTTTTTTTTTTTTTTATATAAATCAAACGAATTATATGATGTAGCTGAAGCTAGCCTCCGCGCGTCGTCGTATGCTATAGTATAATATTATATTAATTTATATTCCTACGCCGACGTTATTATTGCGCGTCTGTACGATGTGCGCGTGTATAATATTATTTTCACGGACCACCTCCTAGACCATTAGTCATCCTTTGACAGAGACGTAAAAAGAAAAAAAAATTATAATAAAAAATTGTATAAAAAAAAAAAAAAAAAATGCTACGAATTAGTGCGTTTCGGTGCACGTACACGAAGGTAATATATATATCTATATCTCTATGGGTCGTGATTCGCGATAGGACGCGTGTTCCCTCGTCGTATAATGATAATAAATTCGTCCTATATCCGCGCGTCGTCCCCCGGCCGAATGCACGCTGATGCGACGGTACCTGTACTGTACTTATCTCTTTTCCCAAACCGTTATCGTATTGCGTGTGTGTTATCATAATTCATAATATTCGTGCACCGCTAGTATCTACACCTCCATGACCAGACCCGGATTAAAGGCGAGAACGCGGGAGGTTCGATTCCGGTACCCATAGATGTTACGAGCCCGCTGTTTTCCATAGAAGAGTTTTGATTTAAAATGAAACATACAGGTATGATAATCTAACCATAGCATTAAAATTAATACATAAATCGAATAAGTATTTATTTATTTTTTTTTTTTTTTGCAACCGATCAATTATTTCAATGAAACTTTACAGAAATGTACAAAAGACAAATCTAGGGAAAATCTATTAAATTTTACTATACACCTTCGGTCACCGATCAAGTACTATCTTATTCATGTTAATTATTTTTATTGTAACATGTTCTATGTTAATATTAGTTTTTACAAACGTGAATTTTTCGTTAGTTTTATCATAATTATCGTATATTTGAAAGGTATATAGTTTTAAACTTTTGACCTAAGATCACTTAGAGGGTAGGTGAGCCGGGTGATCGCTTAGGACTCCAATGTTTTAGGGGCACCTTCCGAGTTCAGATATCATAGTTTTTAGCTGTACTTTATTTTGTTTGTTTTATTTATTTATTTTTTTTTAATTCGGAGCATCCAGAAAACGTAGTTTCTTGAAAATTAAGCTCACTAAGACATATCTTAGGTTAACTTTGAGTGATGAAAGATTATCCATTGCCTTAAGTCTTATCTATCAAAATGATATTGCGGAAAATATCGAATAAACAAGTTTGGCCAATGAATTTGTAGAAATTAAATCACGAAAAATTCCAGTGAAAATACAAAGGTCTTATTATAAATTGACGGTATAAACATATCTATTATAAATACTCAATATATATATATATATATATATATATATATATATATATATATATATATATATATATACCTATTTATTTTTCATGATTATAAAAATGTCTTAATTTTGAATTTGATTTAACAACAAAGATTAATGAAAAAATGTGTTTTTACCCCGATTAAAAAAACGCTTAGCCTTAACTTGAAAGAGTGCATTAATTTTCTTTGCCCGGGGCGCTGCAAATTTCCCTAAGACCGGCCCTACTCATGACCTCAAGAGTACCCATATATTATCGTCGACAAACCTACCTAATGAATACCGTGCGCTTGAGTTCGTGTGTAAACAAAGTCTACTACACACGTGCGACACGTGTAACTTCGTTTGTTTTCTGCACCTGCGGTTTTGCGATTTTTATAGTACTCTCGATGACTAATATTTCGACTACTTTGCGTGAACGTTATAATTAACGTCTGGACTGCAACTACAGTAGGGTCTCGATAATCCGAACGAGGTTGGGGAAAAAGGTCGTTCGGATTACCGATTTGTTCGGGTTATCTATGACTTAAAAAAAAAAATCAATTTTCTTGTAATTTGAATTTTTAATTTTTTTTTTATAATTTTTTTAAAATTATACTTGTATTACATTCTTATATGTATTAATCCGTTAAAATTCGTTAATTAAAAATACAATGAGTGTAACAAATTGTATGCATGTACGTGTGTACAGTCAGTAAATATATTTATTACATATCATAGACCTTAGCGCTTAAAATATTTAAATATATTTTTTTGAACTGTAGTTCTTATAATAGTTGATTAAATGTCTTGTCCCGCAAAAGTCTAATCAACATACCTACGTAAAAAAAAATATGTATTAATACAGCGATGCGATAATTCTCAAGCCCGTTCGGATTACCACGTCTTTCGGATTAACCTATGTTCGGACTAACGAGACCCTATTGTAAAATAAAGTCGTTTGTTTGTGTGACGTGTGTGTGTGAGTGTATGTTACAGTAAAACTAAGCATAACACGAGCCGATTTTCTTGCGAACATTACGCCATTACGGACACTTGACTTCGAGACATTCGTCGTCCTGCACACAAACTTCAACAAGTATATTGTATACTGCGCGTAATGGTCTATAGCGTAATACATACGTATAGTTATTACAGTTATATACACTCACGCGGATTGCTTTATGTCCTTAATCAGTTTAATCTTATTTTTGTCTCTCCCTGACTCTCTCTCTCTCTCTCTCTCTTTCTCTCTCTCTCTCTCTCTCTCTCTCTCTCTCTCTCTCTTTCTCTCTCTCTCTCTCTCTCTCTCTCTCTCTCCCTCTCTCTATCTTTTCGTACGCAGAGTTGATAAGTTTTCCGTCGAAAATTATCAAATGTCGACATTTACACTGGCTGACTCCCCTAACTGTATCCAGTGCGATTCGTTTGTGCACAAACAATAAATATTATACAAGTCGATACTCGTGTTATACAGAGTGTTCGTTAATTAAATTTAAGAAACGACAAAGTCGCGTTCGTTCGATGCCATTTTTTATACGCCACGTACACTCAAACTTCGGATCCACAGAAACGGTACATAAATCACCCGGTCCTCTTCTGACCGCGGCACGGTATGCAGTATACATACATATATTTATGTACACATCGTGCGAATTCCGAAAAGAAAGGAAAAAAATATATACACTCGTTTTAACCTCCGCAAAGTTGTACATTGTCGTAGCTAAGCTGCATTATCAATTTTAGTTATTTATCGAGTTAGCGTTTCGGTTTTTTAACATTCGCAGACGCTTCACACCGCGGGCACAGTCGAAGAGCGGGCGGAGGGATGTTATTTATGGGTCGGCATCCTTCCGGTCCGAGGGGCGTTTGAGAGTGACCGAAAAACCCCTAGAGTGACGCGCAAAACTTTTCTGACGCCTTAAATACGTACAAACATATATATACATTTATACACACATAGGTGCATGCATACAAAACCGCTGTGCTCACACCAATACACACGTAACACGCACACGCACGCACAATATGTGTACTTATCGGTCCTTTTTCTTTTCTTTTTTTTTCACGCCGCCGACAGGTTGTTGCGCAGAGGGTCCATGTTCGTGTTTTCCACCGACCAGATCAGACAGCTGCTGAACATCACGTACTTCGCCAGCGGCTCGACGTTGATCGACCTGGGCGCCGGCGACGGGGCCACCACCGAAAAATACATGCCGCTGGTGCAGCACATCTACACGACCGAGAAGTCGGGCCCGATGATACGGATATTGACTCAAAAAGGATTCAGGTGAATATCTCACGACCTCGCGTTGTTACAAACAGCGTCAACACAATTATTGTGTTAACGTCGTACGCCGTGATCGTAATTATTCATAACACCCCAGGCACCTACACTGCACGGTCTGCCGCTTGTAAATATTGCAATACTCGCATACCTCTTTGTACATTTCGTTTGTTGCGATGTTTACGATCGGCGGCTTTGAGTTACGACTGTGGAGATAGGATTTATATTCCCTTAAAATGTATTTCATTTGATGCCGCTGTGTTTTTTGAAAACATCTCAATCAAAAGTCTCTTAATGTTCTTAAAAAATATTTTTCCAACGTCACATTTTCCCAGACATCCCTGATATAATTACAAAATTACAACAATATCCTTTTCGTAAAAAAAGCATTAATTAAACCCCTCGCAGTATAATTTGTTCAATACAAACACACAAGACATTAAATATTATTCATTTCTAATACAATTGCACAGGAATTATTAATGTTCAGTAAGTAGATACATAATAATCGTCTCGTCTGGAACTGTGTTTAGTGTATAGATTTTGTGTTTAATTCGATATAAAAAAAAAAAAAATGCTCGAAGTTATTTCTTCGACGCCATATTCATCTGCGTAGAACCTATAATCTTTATAAAATAAGTATCGCCGTACTACCTATTGGTAAATATACCTGTATTAAACTCAAATGTGATGCATCCTTCCCTCCGCTTTGACATTTTTCAAAAATCCGTTCTCAAAGTTCGTTACTTTAAACTCAAACACGTGTTATATTTGAGCACATCTGCGCATGTGATGGTTATTAGATATTTTGTGCTAGATACTTGGGTATACGATGCTATTTACTATCCGATTGCTTGAAACATCGCGTTTTCTATTTGGCTCATTACTCATAAGTAGAGTAAGGCTGAGAAATTCGATGACACGAGAGTATGATTTAACGGTCAATCATAATAATATTAGCTAAAAAGTAGGTGTACCTACTTCAAACGTTCCGAAAAATCTTCGACGTTGAGATCATCTTTGGGCGAGGGGCAGAGAAACAAAATCGAGCCGACCCAACCTCAGACGAACGACTATACAGTGGAATCCGCTTAATTAGGACACATTGGGCGGTGAACTATTTGTCCCCATAATCCGACTGTCCCGATTAGCCGAATAAAAAAAAAAAAAATTTAAAAAAAAATTGTACATACTGTATACTTAATTCGTACATTGTTTAAAAATTATTATTATTATTAGCAGTAGAACATTAGACTTAATACTTACTATTTAGAATTTCATATTATATCGTACATTAATTAGTTGATTATTTTAATATACACACATACATATCTATTGTTAATTGATTAAAATTTAAGTGACAAAAATAAAACACGTAAGATAAATACCGTACATCAGTGGCGTATACAAGGGGGGTGTTTGGTGGATATGACACCCCCCTTGAGCCGTAACATATATTACATTATTATTACATATATAGTATATTAAAATATACATTATTATATATAATAAAATAGGAACATAGGTAAATACTAAATCATGAAATATAAAATAATGCACAATACTAATTACATAATACACAGGTTAACAATATCGCGATTGCGACGGTAATTGCGGTATCGCGATATACGCTTTCGACCACGGTCTTAGAAGATCTATCTTCTAAGACCGTGCTTTCGACCATAGACCTATTATCTCAGGGATAATAGGTCTATGCTTTCGACGACGCGCGACGGGGACTGCTATGTGATAACCGCGCGTCCGTGGCGACCACTTTACAAGTCGCGTAACGTAAAGTGGTATAGCGCGTCTGTTATCATGGTCAAACATAGAGTAATACTCTATGTGGTCAAACGACAAAAGCATCGATCAAACTATCATACAGATAATCCTGAAAAATATTTTAAAATAAGTGTATTCCTTCCATTTCTGGACAATTTAGTGCAACAATTAAATGGCCGATTTATAAACCACAAAACTATTATAGCTGGCTTTTATTTTATTTTCTCATTTCTAATAAAAATTATAATCAACAAGCTGTCAAAGATTTAAGTGAGTTTTATTCTGATGACATTGATCTAGGAATTATTGAAACAGAGGTAAAGTTATGGCATACACATTTGGAAAAACTGGAAAAACTAAGCATAAAAAGTGTTCTTGACGCTCTTGATAACTGTAATAAAGACCTATTTCCAAATGTTTTAAACTCCTTCATATATTTGCAACATTGCCTGTCACATCATGACTGAACCTGAAAGAAGTGTTTCTACATTAAAACGAATAAAAACTTATATCTTAGAAATTCTATTGGCCAGTTTAGACTTGGGTTAGCATCTTTAAATATTCATCGTGAAGTCGAAGTAACGGTAGAAGAAGTAATACAAAAATTGTCATTCAATCAAAAACGACGAACGGACTTTATTTATAATATATTATTTTTGTCATTATTATCTATTGATAATACCATACAGACATTATGTATACATAATTAATTAAAATAAAAGTTTTAGTTTGTACGTATTATATATAATATTTGATATTTATAATTGACACCCCCTTCAGAAAATCCTAGCTAGCCACTGCCGTACATTACCTATACATATAAAATACAAATACGGACGTAAGTATATAAAATATAAAGATAAATGTGTATACAGATTAGATAATTACAGTTTTGATAGGAAAATAGATAAGTTAGGTCAAAATATCTAGTTCGACACTTTTATTTTTGTCCCTTATAACTAGGGGCCGGAATTATATTCTTTTAAAATAGCCAAAATAAGATGCTAATATTCTCTAAAAAAGTTGAAAATATTCTTCCAATATTCTTTGAAAATCATAATAAAATATGCGAAAAATATGCTTTTTATGAATATATTCTCTTGAAATAAAAAAATTCATTTATATGCAAAATAACACATGTTAAAAAAATAGATTAAATTATATTAATAACAATAAGGTATTTTTAATTACGAAAATTTTTGAAAACAGTTGACAACTATATTTTGCTCCATGTGTTCTGGTGTCATATTTGTACGACGGTCTGTTAATATATTTTTATACGTGCTAAATGAACGTTCGACGTCAACTGAAGTCACGGGAGCATTTTGTAAATCAGTAATCATAGCCGGTGAAAAATTGTCTATAATTAGAACTTCATTATTTCCATTCAAAACTTTAGCTACGTTTTTCAAAATGATGAGCCCTTTATTTTTTTGTTGAAGTTGATAAATTTTTATTTTTATTTTATTTCCATTTTCTCCGGGTATTTTTTGAAGTTGACCAATTGTATTTTCAATTAGATTTATTGAATCAACAAGAGACACTATTATCGGACACATAATTTATATTTTTTACGCCATTGCAACAAAAAATATAGAATGTTTATAAAAATTAATCGATATATTCTCTAATATTCTTTATTGTACGAAATATTCTTTTATCTTGAAATATTCTCAAATATGCTAAAAAAACGTTGGCCATTAATTAACCGGTTTCATGATTTGTGAAAATTTCGAACCCCCGTGTGACTGCATAGCCTCAAAAAAATATGCAAAAGAATATAATTCCGGCCCCTACTTATAACCGATGGTCTGTCCCAAATACACGGAGTTTAATTGCCTTAAGGGCATACATTCGTTCGGGACTATGCCAATTTGTCCCCGTTAAGCGGTTGTCCCCTTTAAACGGTGTCCCAATTAAGCGGATTCCACTGTATATACGTTTCTGATAGGGGTACCTACGAAAAACCCTGAAACGCCCTGCTTAGGCATGGCGCGTGTGATTATTTTACGATAACGATCGCCTCCCGCGTGTGATTCAAGACTGTTGGACGTGGAGTCGTGGTGGACGCACGAGGAGAAATTCGACGTGGTGTCGTGTCTGAATCTGTTGGACCGGTGCAGCGACCCGGCGAAGCTGTTGGAAGACATGAAAAACGCCGTGAAACCCGACGGCAGGATCGTCGTGGCGCTGGTGTTGCCGTACAGGCCCTTCGACGAGTTCAGTGAGTATTATCGCCGTACCTGCCGAATTCGTCGATCCCGCGCGGGGCGGATCTATCGCTTTTACCACGGTGTATAATATTTATTTTTTTCCTTTTTGATTTTTCCTGAACACATTTTCTCGGGTCGTGGATTTTCGGCCAAGGTTAGTACGTCTCACGACTTACTAGATCAAAAATCAAATGTATACCTAAATATAATAACCTATATATATATAGCCTTGGTGGGTCATTTTTTGCTATTCTCAACCGTTTTTCCCAACATGAGGAAAATATAAATTTATAAGAATCCCTAAAGTGTGCCGTAAATGACACTTCCATTATATTGATTTTAGTTATTTATTCGTAATACATAACCTAGCTTCTTTCATAATATTAATTATTTTAGAAACAGATACAATCATTTGAAAAAATCAAAAAAAAAAATTCGAGACTTACGTAGATAAGAAATAGTGAAAAATATAGTACATAGAGAAGCTCTCTAGCATTACCTTTTAGAATAAAAACAAAAATCGAAATCGACCAAGATAACGAGAATAGAATATTCAGTGCGAAATACTACATTTTTATTTTTATTTGTTACGACTTAAAATGAACATACAGTTTCAGCGGTGCCAGAGCAAAAGTTGCCCATCACCGGAGAAACGTTTGAAGAACAAGTGTGTTCAGCTATCCATGATGTTTTCGAACCCTCTGGATTTGACGTGCTGTGCTGGACTAAACTTCCATACCTGTGCGAAGGGGACCTAAGTCAAGACTACTATTGGCTGCACGACGCCGTTTTTATTCTGTCAGCAAGGCAACCGGAAATCAAAAGCGCATGACGTAGTGAGGGGAGCACATGATCGTGTACCAATCATTCATAATTTATGTCATAGCAAATCATTCAATCTTTTTCATTCAAACAAATAAATTACAATAAAACTCTTTAAAATAAATCTATACATGTATATATCATATATATTTTTTTATTTTATTTTATTTTTTTGCTTCAAATTATTATAACTTACTACAATAAACACACTTTTTTAATTATTATTTTTCGTTTTTCTTATACATTAAAATATAAAACTTACAAATCATAAATACATGCTGTAATTAAATATTATAACAAGTGTGTGTTATGGATTTACACAAATAGGAAAATAATGATGAAAATTATGTATCAATTTTGGTTTTGGTAAAAATGAGAGGATGGGTTAGGAAAGATCACAGATATGTTTTTTTTTTCAAACAAAGACAATCACCGTACCTAATAAATAAGAGTAAAAAAAAAAAAAAGTTACATTTCAGCTTACAATTCACAAATCACATTTACCTAATCTTGGTTAAAATATAGTTCAGTTAGTAGCTCAATGTAAACATTTTTGTACACAACATCAACTGATTATTACAAATAATGTCATGTGTATCCTTGATAATCAGATAGGTATGAAATCAAAATTAAAAATTTATTTTTATAAATTACAATTTAAAAAATTAAATAAATACGATTTCTGTGTTTTTAAATGATTACAAACAAGTAAACATATTCACTGAAAATAATTATTATGCTGGTTTTTCAAACACTGAGTGAGTTTTATTAAATGTACAAATAAAGTGTATGAAAAACTGGACTTTTTTTTTATAGCTATAGTAATTAAACCGTTTTTTAATCGATGGTGGAATAAAATATAAAAAAATTAGCTATTAACTCGTATGATGTAAGACATAAACAACACTTTAAATATTATAATGTATTCAATGGTTACATTAAAAAGCACACTAATTAAACAACCAACACTTTCGGCACTTACATAACCCGTAATCATTTAAGAGTTTAGATTATAAATAGGACTTTGATAACTATGTCAAAACACTTAGCTATCGCAATATTTTATATAACATTAACATAAGAAAAAAAAATACAATAAATTTAATTACATTCATTTTAAGTGATTTTTCAAAAATGTCACATCGTACACTTAAATACCATTTTACATGTACATTAAATAATAAATATTATTAATAATAAAAATTAAAAATAGGCACTATAGTTTATATAAAGATCACCGATTAATATTAAAGATGTTAATATTGACTAGCGTAGTATAAATGTTTAGGTATATTCAACGAGTGAAAAGCTAAAAATTACTCCTCAGCATAGGTCATTAGAAGGTCATGGAATGAGGATTTATAGCTGAAATTTCACATCACTCGTTGAACAGAGAACAAATTTTATGAGTTACTTTGAGAACAAATTCAACCGTACTAATTAAATAAATAACAAAGTTCCTAACAAAATATAATAATAATATGCTAAATAATAATTTTGAAACAGTGTACACTGGTAAACAAATTAAGGATGTTTAAAATTTTAAGTTTTAACCCCTAAACACTCAGGAATAATAAAATGGAAGTACAACATTATTTTTAATAGATGTAAATATGTATAAGTATTAATAAATCAATTTAAATGGCTAAAACTAGATTATTATGATGAAATAGTAAATTTATCATCAAACATGGAATACACATTTATATAAAACATTTTGAATGAACTGAATTTAGAATTAATAACATGAATTTGGAAAAAATATTTATAAAATTTGTACTAATTTATTTATTGACTTGCATTGAGTAGTAATTTTTTCACGAAGGGGATCGGAAGTGGTGATTTATTAAGGGGTAATATGGAGACAATTTCATAATCATGCCTACTATGTTTATTTGAGAAGTAAATGACCTTAAGTAATGTAAGTGTAAATGTATTTTGAGATCCCGCATAAAAGGCAACAGTGGCCTGGTGGCAACTATTTAATTAAATTGTTTATAACAATGCTTCAACATACACATGAACAAGTCTATGTTACTACACATATATCACAATTATTTTTCATTTGGTGGTAATGAAGTTATAATTCTAAATGAAAATACACATACTTAGACTATTGTGATTTGAATTTTAAATACAATAGGCTTAATAAGAGAGTACGATATAGTTTTTTTTTTATTTATTTACACCCTTTTTTTTTTACAGATGTACTTTAATACATAATGAAATTTTCTAAACATCTCATTTTTTACTATTTTAAATAAAATTGTAAAATTTCTATTCCCATCAGTCTTGCAAATAAATAAAGAGTTAATATTTTTCTGAAATAAAATTGGGACATTATAACAGCACATAATTTTGTCAGGTCTAAATAAAATAAAATATGCACTATCTCTGATCCTTAAAAATCACCACTTTAAAACATAAAAAACTACACTCATACGAAATAAAAGAAGTCAATTAATTTCAATAGTATTAATATTTTAAAGAAGCTATTACAAATAATGTTCCAATAAATTTACTAAACACAACTACTCATTGAAATAAAAAAAAATCTTAAAAAAAAGTAACTATGAATGAGTGTTTACAGGTTATATGAATCGGCAATTAAAATATTTTGATATTATATTTATAAAAAATGAACAGTCAATGTGTTGTTATACTTAATAAGCGTTTACTTAAAGTTAAATTTTATAATTCTAGTGAAATATTAAATAATTGGTTATTTAATGTATACTTAAGTTACTAATTATGGCATGAAATGTTTCAAAATTAAACAAAATATATTTACATACATTTGGCAACACATAACTTTTTGATATCATGTTGACATGTACACAAAAAAAAAAACAATAGTCATTGAATTTTTAAATTGAATAAGACTTTAAATTTAAAATAATCATTGATAAAATAAATGAATAAATTAGGTAAAAACATCACATCAAACTAGAAGACACTCATGAGAAGACATTCTAATAATTGAATTTAAATAAAATGGTAAGGTCCCTTTAAATAAACCAACAGACTTTCCCACTAATTTTTGGGAAAAATAGGGAATTTTGACTAGACTTAAAAAAAATAAAAGCATTATGATATTCGAAAGTCGATGAAAACAGATGAAAAAATGTTTTACATTTCATCATATGAACTCTTAATTTTGCTTGTTACGAGACATGGCATCACAGAGATCTTTGAAATTGGCAGCTGAAACTGTTTGATTAGAATTATCCAAAACGTTTTTTCTTAATCTAAAAAATATTGATAGTTAAACATAGTATTGTATTTTTAATTAGTTTTATAATTAAAAGAAAAATTATTTTTGTCTTTGTTACCCGTGTTTATCTTCATTTTTCCAGCTACTGACAGCAATATGTGGTGGAGGAAGAAATGATCTTAATGACTGAACAAGTTGAATTGTATCAATTAATGCTGAAAATAAATTTAGAACAAAATAATAATATTATAATTTGAAAATATAATAAAAATCTAAAAAGCTTATCATTTTGGTCGATTATTAATGAATATATTAAACATGGCATGGTGTAGAAAGACCTAGTCAATTTATAGATATCTCGCTTATTAAAGTTACTTAGTTTTTCTAAACCTAACCATATACTAAAGATATTTAAAAAACATTAATAACGTAAATAATATGTTATACATAAGGAGTAAAATTGGTTTTAAAATTAAACAGAAAACTAATTTGTAAAAAGATTTTACACCAACATTAAAAGTGTAATTATATCTTCTCTTTTTTTATTTGGTTCAATATTTTATTTTATTCTTTATTAAAATGAAAAATTGTTTATTTAAATACTTTAATTTGGGTAGTAGATATAATGTATAATACATTTAATAACTAATATTTATACTAAAAAATGATTTATTACAATCATGTTTTAATGACACAAAAAGTTCCTAACTATGTCCAAATTATTCAGTATCAAAACATAAAAATCACTTAAAAATTTAAAAAATGTTAATCAAATAATTTGAAATACAAACATAGTATTTTATATCTAAAAAAAATTTACTTTTTTGCAGTGATTCAGATTGTTTTCCATAAGGCTTACACATAGCTGGTCTCACACAGGCTTTCATTCTGTTCATATTTTTCATAATTTCAGAAAACGCTCTGATAATTTTTTCTTGACCAGCTAAAACAAAAAAAAAAAGAAACAATTATGAAATAAAGAAGTATTACAATGCAAATTGTACTACTAATTATAATTATTCACAAACTAATATTATCTATGACTCTATTGGTAACCTTCTAATCCATAATGGTTAATGACAAACATATCATGATTTCTGAATCGTTTGCAATTTTATTTCAACCAACCATTCATATGAAAATACTAATCATAATAGGAATTACACAGCAACATATGTTGCAATTTAAAATACAATTGCACAACTATTAGGTATCCATTATTGAAATATTCAATTAATTAAAAATCATAACTCATTTCTTGCCTGTCATTCTGTACAACAGTACATTTTAAATAGAATGTTTTCT
This sequence comes from Therioaphis trifolii, assembly GCA_027580255.1. Taxonomy (NCBI): domain Eukaryota; kingdom Metazoa; phylum Arthropoda; class Insecta; order Hemiptera; family Aphididae; genus Therioaphis; species Therioaphis trifolii. The sequence continues at coordinate 5,029,836 of CM050407.1, forward strand.
AATTAAAGTTCAAAATTATTAAAGCCGTGTAAATTAAAACACAAGGTACTAAACAAATATTTAAAATACTAAAATTAACAACAAATTACAGTAATGAAAAATATTACCATCTAAATGGCCTTTACGGTTATCCGAAACTTCAGGCCAAGTTGTGTCATGAGCAGCCAATAAGTCTTTATTGTCTAGATTTTCAAGATTTGCCTTTAAAAAATCGGCCAACTTATTGTGCTGCGCCTGTCGAGCACTAACAGCTTTTGGAGCTTGTGGAACATGTATAGGCATGGAGTTTTGTATTTCTGGAGCTTGATGGGGAGATGGTCCAGTTAAATCAACAGGCGTTGTATGTGGTTGTTGAGGTTGAGCATTAGGAGGAGCCAAACCATGAGCACTTAACTGCTGACTTATCATTTGACTCATGGAGATATTTGGACTTTCTCGACCAACTGGTATACTTACACCTAGAATTTTTTTTTTTAACAATCTTTAAATTGATTGGACTTTAATACTGAAGTACTAGCAATTTTTAAGATTTATCTTACCAGAGTTTGAAGAGTTCATGTAATTAGACTGTTTGGCGTGCTGAGATAAATCTGATAAATGAGTCTTGTAAAAGCGACATGCTGGGTTAGGGCAATTTTGCACAACTTCAATAATAAATTCTTTTTCCATGCCAAAATTTTCCCGACCTATTGTATAAGAATCCATAACCTATAAAATATAAAGTAATAATAATAATTATAAGAACATACAAATTATTTAAATATATATCATATATGATTTATTTGATATGATATAGTGATGTTAAATCATACACTAAAATGTATTCACTAAACAAAATATAATTATCACTAAATTTGAAAAAATAAAAATATAACTCATACTGTGTAACCTACTTAAATTGAATGAATAAACTGTAAATACATTTAGTCAAGTTAAGGAAGTAAGTAGAAAAGAAATATATAAATATTTATAATTTATTTATAATTTATTCAAATAATAATTAAACTAAAAAAAAAAAAAAACCAGAGAACAAAAACAAACTAGGTATGTTAGCAAAACCATACTCAGTCGACATCTCTGGTTTAATGAATAATAAACTATCATTACCGCTCTAACAGTTCCTTCAACGCCCAAATGTAATCCGTGTGGACCATTCATATGCTTTAACATAACAGCATTTGCAAAATGTTCATATGGCAGTATAATTTTGCCGTTTTCTCTAAGGATTAATCTTGCTTGACTATCTAATGACACTCTGGAGGCCATCATTCTGAAAATGTACAATTATTGTTACACGTTATACTCAGGCAGCTAAATCTTGGCATAGAATAAAAAAAGATCAAAATCAAGTAGATAATTAGAACTGGAATATGAACAAATACACAAGTAGACATTGAAATCTGATCATACTCGACGTGTTTTATCATATAATTTCGAACCGTGTGACATGTTTGCAACGTTTTAAATAAATTCCGTTTAGCAAAAACGGTGTAAAAAAAAGTGTATTAAACATGAATATATTACGCAAGTGTAAAAAGAGCTCTAGTCGAATACCGGTTAAAAACCACGAGAGGACTCACTGCAAATAGGAAGCACTCGGTAACACGGAGGAATCTTTCATTTCGGAAAATATTTTCAACAGTTCTATGCTGTTCCATCCTTTGTTTTGCAGGTACAGCTGCAGCAACATGTACAGTTTCTCCGTCACGTAACCGCTGAAGGCGGAGTTCATGTCGGCCGGCAGTCCTTTAGGAACTATATTCTTCATTGCTTCCGTCAACCCGATGTCCATTTGATTCATGTTAGACGCGGACGTTCGCGGTTGTGTTCGTGTCGGGGTGTCGGACAACTGTCATGAATCCCGACAGCCGTACAATGGCAACTCGGCGACGGGACGAGAAGAACGCCCGGCCGCTGACGGTGAACGCTGTTCAGTGGATCGCCGTTTTGGTGTACATCGCGTACGGCCGGTGGAATCGTTACGGTGGACTGAAATATTGTCGTTGCCAGAGGTGTCTGTAGGTAGAAAAGGAGGAAAAAAAAGCGATTGTTATTATTTTTTTTATTTTATTGTATTTTTATTATCAATAGGAGATAACGTGAAAAAAATATCTTTAATCATACGTTTACTGTTCCATGAGATGTTTTCATTCCACGTTCTTTGAGGTTACGCGTTGTGTGTGTGTCGATCTCGCGTAAACACAGCAGTGGTGTGCAGACGATCTTTCTTCATTCGTTTCTGGCACTTTGTAAATTGTAACGCCGCAAAATGGTAAGTTTCATCCGTCTCGATCCTGGTCGGCACACATCGTTTCGTCGCTAATGTCTCACCAATGTTCGCTCTGGCCGATCGTACGACGAATTGTGTGCCGATGTCGTCGGTATTTGCGTATTACTAATCCATAATTCGTGTATTTCCACAGACGAAAGTCAAGTGCTCAGACCTGCGTCTTAAGGACAAGGAGTCCTTGTTGAAACAACTCGAAGAGTTGAAACAAGAGTTGGCCAACTTGAGGGTGTCCAAAGTTACCGGTGGCACAGCGTCAAAACTTTCCCGGATGTAAGTACCAACATTTCGAATACCGTTTGTCTTGTGTTAAAGTCGTGCTTATTGGGTTGTTAAAACGTATTTTATTTTTTTGGTTAATCCGTATGAAATGTTCTCAAATCGATACTATAAAAAAAAAACCTATAACCGTTCGAATTGCGTTCTCCCGTGTGTTGTAGAAAATTCTTCGATTTCAAATTTCCTCACAACATAGCATTTTTAAAAATTAATTGTTTGCATACATTTTTTATCTCGACTTTGGATACCGAAAACGTCAACTTATGAGATCACAGTTATAAAGTTTATATTTGGTTTTCCATTAATTTATTTTAAATTCCCATAGAAATTTTATTTAAATTTGTAAATAATTCATGTGCCATGCTATTTCAAATGATTTGAATTAATAAATGTACTCATTTAATTTTTAGCCGTGTTGTCCGTAAAGCTATCCTCCGTTGTTATGTTGTAATTCATCAAAAACAAAAGGAAGCACTACGAAAAATCTTCAAGGTATGTTATAATTTTAAATTACTTAGTCTTAATGTTCATTTTCAAAGGGGTATTGTTGTTATACTGTATTAGTGCTTAAGGGATATTGTTCAGTTTATGACAACCTTATACTATATTGAATGAATAATTTTAATATTCATTTCTTTGCTTGAAATCAATACATTAACATAAATGTGTGTCTAATCAATAATTTTTCTACTTTTATTTTTTTTTTTTTGCATCCATGATATTTAATTTTCTTAAAATTTTTATACTTTCTCATTTTCTATTAAATAAATTTGATATCGAATTTCAATTAATAGCTTTATCTTTTAGTAAGAAAATTTGTTTGCGGTGTTAATGTAATTGATTACAGAAATTAAACAGTTTTTATGAAAACATTTTAATTATGCTTACTACTATAGACGCCAATTGACATCTTAATTCTATTAATTATAGTTTTGAGAAGTTATGTAATGGGCTAGTACCATTTGTATGGTATGATTTTAAATTTTTCAACTTTTTGTTATTTTTAAATTCCAACAATCTACTGAAAAAGTAAATTAAATCTTAAGATGCTTAATACATTTTATTTAAACATATACATGTTCTAATTATATTCTAATAAATCTATATTCATGTTCCAAATACAGTGAAACCTCGGTATCTCGAAGTTCCCCATGTGGAATTTTTTTTCAGTCCCGATCATATCAAAGAATGTTTTAAATTCCCTCAATAACTCTTAAGTTTCGATATGTCGATTTTTTTTGATTTTTTATATAGGCTCTTGCAACTTCGAGATGCTAAGGTTTCACTGTAGATGAAACTGTATATTTTAATATTTCTTAGGTATATTATGAACTTTTTATTTTAATTTAAAAAAATTATATAAATTCCGTAACTTGCAAAACTAGTAGTTAATTATTGATTACTAGGATTTTGAACTGCCAATTTTATACCTCCCCGTTATAACTTATGAAGTTAATTTCTAATGGTAGACCTTACTTGTCTGGGATGATAAACAGCTGACTGTTGAAAAAATGTGTGTTTATGGATAGTTGTTTACATCTGTTATAATATAGTACTAATGATACTAAATATATACTAATTATTTTTTTGAATTTTTAAAAAATAAAATTAATCATGTTTGTTTTTAGCATTTTAATATGCTAAAAAACAATGATACATGCCTTAAATAAAATTAAAATACTTATTCAACAGAAAAGGCTTATATTATATTTTAAGTATAACTTCCTACCAACTGTCCCTTTACAGTCACATTTTTCATTATTAATATCACTAATTATTTAAAGTTTTTAACTTAATGTTAAGCTGTTTAAATATATCTATAAATTCCAAAAATTGTTCAGTTCAATCCAAAAATAAAATTTATTTAAAATCTACTTAATATAATATCTTCATTTGTCAGTATATTAATAAATACATTGTATATCATTAAATAAGCTATAATATTGATATACCTACTAAAATTACCAAATAAAAATGCATCATTAATTTGTCTATTTCAGTGACTTAGTTTTTTTGTGTCATATTATGTGAATATTAAATTTTTAGTTTTAATTTTTCCACTTTTTAAATTAAATTTAAACTTTGCCATTTGTGTTATATTTTACTATTTCAAAATGTATTTATTATAAATTACTTTTTACTTTATGTATGACACTTAATGCTAGGCACATTTTTTAATGAAAATAATTGTTCTCAATAATTAATTTGTTTCAATTATTTTGTTTTAGAACCGCAAGTACAAGCCTTTGGACTTGAGGCCAAAACTTACCAGGGCCAAGAGGCGTGCCTTAACTAAGAAGGAACTTAGCGTTAAGACTTTGAAAGAAATTAAGAAGAAGAATAAGTTCCCCCCTAGGCTGTATGCCGTAAAAGCTTGAGTTCTGTTACACTGACTTTCAATAATAATAAAAAGCCGTTTGATAAAACATTTATTTTCTTTGTTCATACCTTTTAATGTTGATTATTATTTTTCCTATAAATTAATTGTTTGCTTAACCCCGCTAAAATGTCAACAGTTGAAACAATACGGTTGTATAATTTAAATTTTATTTCTTAAGTATTTCTCAACTACAGACTTACCTAATCAGTGTTCATAATGCATGATCTCTGGGATCAAACTACAAACTTAAAGAAGTCAAAATCATTTATATGAGAATACATCGTACCTTAACAGTTAAACACTCATACATGTAATATAGACTATAGACAATGGTCTCGCTCGTGATTTTATTTTAAGTTATGACAAAAAAGCATTTTTTGATTATTGATTTTAGTGCATAATATCAGTCTAAAGTTTGATCACATTATAAAGAAATTTTAATTTTCATATATTAGGTAATAGCGGCTCTATTTGCCATATCTTATTAACAGTAAATTTATCGTTTCTTGTCTAGGCTGTACCTGAAGAGATCTCTGACTTAAGGCTAGTTCAGACTGCCAGTAATTTAGTCAAGTAGCGAGTAATTATTGGATGCATTTACTTCTATTTTTTCTGGTCGAATAGCAACCCCACTTTTCTGACTAATTACTAATAGGCGGTCTGATCGCATTATTTTAGTTTAGTGTATTAGTTATCCTTGTCAGTGTCAAGATGACGTTTCGTTGGGGTGAAGACACAACATTTAAATTGTTTTTCGGAATATATAAAACACGAGTCTTTATGGAACATAAAATGTCTGTTGTATAAAAATAAACAGGCCTCGCTATCTGCTTGTAATGAATTACAAAAAATTATGAATATACCTGGATTCGGTGAAAAAGAGATAAAGTTAAAAATTAAGAAAGTATAGAACTGTTTGTAATTTTGTTTTTGCAGGAATCGCCATTCTTAAGTGAATGTCACTACGTTGAATTTGTGGTTGCACTTTTTTCAACAAAAAATTAAAACAGCTTTCAGACATTCTTAGCGTTGCGAAGTATTCTTTGGGGTCTTCAAATTCTAATTCTTTAAGAAGACCATTTGTAGCTCTCAATGTGTCTCTTCTCTTGATCCATTCCCTAATCCACATTCGCTTTGAATTTTTATTAAGCTCTTCTAAAATAGCCCTTGAAATAAGTCCTATTGCTTTATTTAAATTTTTTTTTTGGTAAACTATTCATTTTGGCAATCACTTTTCACAGCACCAACTTTAATACTAATGTACTAAAACAGTTTAAAACCCTATTGTGTCTGAACACTTTTCAGTTAGTAAATCACTTACCACTTGACTAAATTACTGACATAGTCTGAACTAGCCTTTAGAGTGCTTTTCATGCACGTAATTATTAAATCCTTTATTGCATAAACGATCACCACCCTTTGTTCTATATTAATACTATGCGTCTATGCCAGTAATGAGAATGTTTGATATGTTCTTGCATTTAATTGAATACAAGTAAAATTATGTTTTATGTAGTAGGTTATATTTTCAATATCAATCAGGCCTATACCGATGTTATTGCATCACTGTCGGTATTATTCTATGACCACTATTAACTTCTGAACTTAATGAATGGCAATATTTCCTCTTTTCTATTAACTTCTATACGAAATACAAATCTGAGTTACATAAGGTTCATGCAGTTATTTATGTTATACTGTACATTAATAAAATATAAAAACTACAAATTAAACTCACTCCAAGTATGGACTTTTTCCCTGACAATTGATCATTAAATTATATATGTTTGATTATTTTTTATTATTCATTTATATCATGTGTTTAGTTTTATTAATTGTTTTAGTATGATTAGAAAATGGTCCATGAGTATTTGTTTCGATTTTTAGTTAACTATTTTTTTTTTTTTTTTTGTAAAATATGCTTATAAACAATATTTTTTTGTAACCATAAAATCAAATAAAATAAAAATTTAAAAAACCAAAACTATTTCATTCAAATGTTTTGTGAAACTACTTTGTTTATTCATCGTAAAAAGACACATTACAATGTAATATAGTATAGATATAGACAATAACAAACTGCGAATAAAATAATACTTATTAAATTACCTCAACAGTAGTTAAAGATTCTGAGATAAATCATGACTATTTAAATAAACTATGTTGGACATATTATACCGTAAAATTTCGATAAAGAAAAATGGTGATATAAGAATAAATAACAATTGACAATGTAAAATGTTTATGATATTACAAAATAATTAATCAGGATTGACTTTTAACACTTTGATAATAATGTATTCATACACTCTTATTATTCTAGAAGAATACATAAAAACGTATAGTTTTAAATTAGATTTGTTGACATTCTGAAAATTATCTAAATATAAGATAATTTTCAAATCAGTTAAAAAATAACATAAAATAAAAATAAATAACATTTTTTTTATTTACATTATACAAATTTAATATTCAATACTTAATACTATATAATATATATCAAACAGTATTTATTATTATTATTATTATTATTATTATTATTATTATTATTTATCTCACAACATTAAATTTTAATAAAAAATGGGACATCAACTGGTATATTATGAAATTATAAAGAAAATTGAGTTTTATTTATACTGTTTTCATTCTGAAACAAAAGACGAACTTGAGGGTAAATCCTATTATCCATCTCATTATAAATTAAAGACATTCGAAATAGTGTCAATGGACGCCTCCTTCACTCACATTGACCTGTCTTGTATCTAATATAAAATGAATTACTTATAATATAACTTAAACTTTAAATAATAATACAAATAAATAACGCAATGAACTTCATGGAGTTAATATCAAAATTTTGAAAGTTATTTCAAAATAAAATTTAAAAAAATGCAAATAATTATGAAATAAACTAATTCTAATATCAATTATTTAATAAAATACATAATAATTTTTCAGTTCTTATGAAAATCAAGTATCAGTTTAAATATAAATCAAATAAATGGGCACAACTATGACTTTAACTTGTAAATTTACCAGTCAAAAATGTGACTAAGAATCGTTTGGTCTTAACCCAAACATTAAAACTTTGTATAATCCATCTGGGAAATTTCTTTGTTGAGTTTTAAGTATAATTTTTAAATTTGCTTGCTGAAATAGTTTACAGTAATGTGAAAAATGCCTGGTTATTGAGCTGTCATTTTCATCAATTTCACCGTCTCTCACTTGAGACATATTTTCTTTGATAGCAATAACTCCTTGAGGCTTTAACCAGGTGCTGCAATAAAATTCAAAATTTTAAACATCATGTCGTTGCTAATCGGTTTTATTTTTATTTAAAAATTGGGGAATCATTTTTAGTATAAAGATAAAATATTTCAATTTAACATGACATGATACATTTTATTTATCAAATCTAATCTCTTAGGCTTGACAATGATTATGTATTCTGCATTTTATTAAGTCTTTGCATTTATTTTGCAATTTAATAAAATATAAAACACAATTTATATTAGAAATAATTAAAATAAAACATTTTATATCACAGCAGTGTAGGGTAGTGACGTATTATATATAACTTGTTACTGTCATACAATTACTTTTTTCAGTAACATTATATATTATTTTAACAGCAAAATTATTGGTAACTTAGTTTTTTATTTTTTTGTTTTGTTATTGAAATTTAGTAAAACCTATTAATCTCGACAATTATTAGACCAAAGATTGTAACGGACACAACATATATAGTAACTTAGTTATTACTTTATTTTGGCTAATGCAAAAGTACCGTGTCAATTATTTAGAAAAAACTTTATGAAATAACAAGTTGAGCACATTTTAAATGTAATTACATATTCACAGGTACATTTTAATAACAATTTTTTTACATCTATAAGTTGATTAATTGCAATAATACAAAAACACGCCAATTTTGAATACACAATATCACATAAATTAAATATTTTGTACTGAAGTAATTTTTGATTAATAATGACTTTTTTTTTATTTTGGAACTTACATCATAACTTAGCTACTTATGAAGAATAACTCGACCAAAACTGATTTTAAGCAGTCAATGAAAATTATATGAAAATAAAACCTATGCAAATATATTATAATAGTTAATGGATGTATTAACATGAAAAAAAAGGAAAGATTTAGAGGTAATATTATGCACTATAACGGCAGTCCCGGTGTGTAGTTTATTTACATATATTCTAATACGTATGTTACTGTAAGATAGAAAAAAAACAAAAATCTTTTTTTTTTTTTTTACTAATTATGCATAATCATAGTTCAATATGCTTTTGAAAAACAAATGTAATAGAGAATAAAAACATAATTTAGCTAGGAAATGTATTTTTGTTCTTAATAATAACTTGTTAAAAGAGAATAAATAACACTGTAAAAGCAAAATATAAAAATACAAGTTTCACCCCTAATATTAAATCAACATTTTGTTCAACACAAATATTGTTTTCTTACCAACATCTTTTCAAGAACAAAACCAAATCATCGTCTGTAAGGTAACAAAGAACCCACTGAATCCATATAACATCATACTCAATCCAAATAGGATCAAAATCCATTAGTCCTGTATAAAATCGACAATTATTAACCAGCTTACTGAGTAAAATAAATAAAATATAGACAAATTCGTACCAGAACAAAAAAAATTTATACAATTGTGTCTTCCGTCCATGTCTTGACTGTGAAGTATTCGATTAGCTTGGTTGATAAATCTTTGATCTTGTTCAAGTAGATCAACTTTAGTAAATATATGGCTCAATAGGTATTTGGACACTCTACCAATACCAGCACCAACATCTAAAGCTCTTTCTAGCTTCGGAGCGTCATCACCCAGACGTTTCAACTTCTCGAGAAAGAGTCTTGAATACTTGATATCAATTTTTGAAATTGATTCAAACCCTCCGAGCACGCCATTCATCGTTGGGGAAACGTTGGACCAATATTTTTTGCTTTTTTCATAGTCCAACGAACTCGTTTTATCGCACATGATTATATCTACGGGAAAAATAACTACAATATTTAGCGAGGAGCGTCTAAACACAGGAATTGTGCAGTGATAGTACGCATGCGCGACGCACAAGGGGCGTGGTCAATAATACTTATTATATTATAACCTTATCATCACAACGTGTATATCATATCATATACTATCACAGATATATAGAATAATCTATATATATATTCTATATATCTGTGTATACTATTTACTATTTAGTGATGGGAACAATCGAGAAGTTAGTAGTCGAGAGGTTATAACAATCGAGAGATTCCCTCGAAAAAATCTCTCGGTCAATTTAGTATTTCATTAGACTCACTACTCACTACTCAGTAATCAGTTACTCGACACCCAATACAACTACACGCGTGTACCCATATCCCATGTATATTGTATGGAATATCTTTATTCCTAGACTTATAAATAGTATAGTGTGTAATTCGTATAAAATATAAATAATATAATTTATAATGTAATATGTTAGTTCTCCTTCTCCGTAATATTTACTGCTAATACTTAATAGTTAATACATGGTGTGTTTCATATCGAGATATTAAAAATCATTAAATACCATAAAAAACTGAATAGGAAAAATTATAAATTGATGTACTCAATGAATGATAATGATTTTGAATTATTCTATAATTTTTTTATTTGGTGGATCACTGTTTAGGTTGATGAACTCAGTGCTAGTGGTTGTTTCTCTTGATGTCGCATCAATAAAAGCATCAAAAGCATCACTGTGTCAGTGTTCTAGTGTTCATATTATTTTTCAATTGTTCAAAATTATGACTTGTGAGAATATTATGAAGCAAAAAGCTGTTATCAATATCATTTACAAAAAACAATATCGTTAGGTAAGTTTAGGTTAGGTTAACCTTACCTAATCGCAACCAATATCGTTTCTGATACTCAATTTATTATCAAATTTCACAATTCAGAGTTCACGGTGTTCGCACTTCAAACAGTACAAAACTTCAAACAAAACTGGTTGAAAATAAGCAGTCTCTAAACATAGTTATAAGCAAGGTTTGAATCACAGATTTTATGAATTATATTCATACTATCCGTAGTTTAAATTTAAAAAATCATGGCCCTGAGGTTACCTCACTATTTCAACTACCACTATCACAGAATAATTTATTTTATTATTATAATATATATATATATATTATTTTAATATATTTACATTTATTCTGTGCCACTATCACGATGCAGAGAAGATAGGTATTATTAGATTCTATTCTATTCTATAATCAATGATAATAATATATTTCATGCAAGGCCGTGTATACTATACCTGTATACAAACATTACAAAAATACAAACCACTATGTAAAGAAAATCATCTCTACGTCTTGATACAAACTATAACTATATAACCACTAATTGGATCTATAATTTTAGATTATAGATTGTAGCGAAGGATTGGTACTCTGAAGATTTATTTTTCAAAAAAACTTTAAATATTTGAAAAAAAAATTGACAAATTTCATATGATCTTGCTCACAGACATAACTAACGATACTGAAAAAATTCCAAAAATCGTTATAGTCAGGAAATTTTTTCTATGAGCGTCTAAGTAAATTGTTATACGATTTTACGGAATTGGCAATATCTTTTAAGATTATTTTTCATACAGTTTTTAATATTGGACAAAAAGTTCTGAAAATCAGAAAACGTAATGTGACCACGCTCATATACTTAAATAATGATAATTCAATACACCCATCTCCGTAATCTTATTCGATGAGCAAAGAAAACACCATGGTGTGAAGTAGGGACGTCCTTTTTTTGTAGAGTTATTAGCAGTTTGTAGGTAACCTGTCCACTAAAAAAAAAAAAACAAAATATTAGTTAAAATTATGCGTCAATAGATTTTCCCATCAATATTATCAAAACCAATTTATTTTACAAGGTACCCAACACAGTATATATATTCCTACTTTTAAATTTTAGTAAAATGTTGGTTCAAAAAATAAAAAATATAGGTCTGAAAAACACGATTATATAACAATTTAAAACTTTCTTAACTTATGGAAAAGATTGCATTTATACATCAAAAAATCTTGCTAAGATTATTATTTTTTATAATAACACCAATATTCAAAATATTATTAAATAATAACTATTTCAATAATTTTTGAGTATATTATAAACGGATCTGGTTAGTTTTATTTTTTTATTGTGTGTTATGACGAGATATAGGTATATATAGATTTAATGGTTATCGACAACGATGGACGTAAAGTCATAAACAATAATAATGTATATTGCCATGTGGACAAATATATTCATGTAGGTATGTATTGTACGATTATTTCATTATTTAAATATAAATTCTGATTTTGTCTCTGATACAGAGGCGAACTGGCCCGGGTGGAAAGGCGGATATATCCGCCAGGGCCGGTCATTGGTCAATTCTTAAAAAATATCATGTATAATATTATAAATGTATCAAATTTTAAGATTTGAATTTAAACTTCAATTTTTAAACCTGTGGTATTTTGGTTAAATAAGTAGAAGTATCTATTTTGATTTTGTTTTCGTAATTCTCATCTCGTAGTTTTATCACAGAATAGATTATATTTAATATATTACATGGTTTTATTTTATTAATAGTTACATAAATAGATACCCAATATAAACTCAGTGCCGGCCCGATGTATTTTGGGGCCCAGTGCAGAAAAATTTGCGAGGCCCCATATCCGTTAATAAATTTTAAAGTCATATTTGATATCTAAATTTTAATGTAAACTAATAAAAATCAACTTTTATTTCTATAAAACACAAAATTATAGTATCTGCCGAGGTATAAATAATACTTTTAGTAATACATGAACAATGAACATGGTGAAATAAATATTACCTATTAGTTATACTTTAACTTACAAAAAAAAAAAATATATATATATATAATAACAAACATTATTTAAAAAATGAATACCTACTGTTTAGAATATACATATAATATTACTAAAACATTTTTCGCGCTTTTTTTCCTGCAAACAGGTCAATTGTTTTATTATAACTCAAAGAATCAGCAAAGTACCTCGATACATATTATAAGAAAATACTAAAATTAAAATTCCCTTAATATTCCACTAATAATATGATCATATTAATCACATTTTGTAAAGTTCATAAATCGCAAATCATGTGAAAGAAAAAACTAAAACGATTCTTTTTTTTTTTCGTAGTAATATGTGAAGTAGGTCGCTGGTCGGTACACTTTATGCGGGGCCCAGCAAAATCGTGGGGCCCGGTGCGATCGCATCCTTAGGGCCGGCACTGTATAAACTGGTATTTTGTTAAATATGCTATATAATATTAGATTTTGACTTATAATTTGATTTACTTATCGTTATTGTATCATAATAGTTATTCTTAAGTTCTATATGTTATACCAGTACAGGCGGCTCCAGAGCTAGTATCAAATTCTATTCCTTGTGTGATTATTATTTCGTATTATTAATACAAATCAATGTAAATTATCTGAATATGATAAAGTACATCAAAAGCAGATCTGCCTTATTTGTATCTATAAATAATTATATTCTCTGAATATGCATGTTTCAACGTATAGCAATTAATGTAATGTGTATGAATATTTTTTGCTAGAACAGAATCCAGTAGGAAAAAGGCCCTTGGGAATGCCAAAATTGAGGTGGGCAGATGTAGTCAAGGAGGATGTAGCAGACTTAGGAGGCGGAGCAAATTGGAAGAATCTGGCAATGGATAGAGATGACTAGAGAATTGGTTGTGAGACGGGATGGTCCAAGCGGCCGATTAACCCAATAAGAAGAAGAAGTATGAATATTTTTTAACATTGTAACTGAAGTAAACTATGAGAGAACATTCAGCAAGCTAAAAATCATAAAATCCTGTCTTTGTTCTAGTCTAAGCGAAGAAAATTTAGAAACGTTAATAATTATATCTGTAAAGAGACAACTATTAGAAGACATTGAAAAATCTGAAATTATTGAATATTTTACAACTTAAAAGTACCCCAAGTGTTACGTAAAAAATGTTCTACACTTCTATTACATTATGTTAAGTTTTATTTAATTAATATTTTGTTTTCATCAATAAATAAATAACACATCAACATAATAGAAGTAATCATAATAAAACACTGCCTGGTATTCATTTATACTCACAGATATATAGTAATTTGTATTATAAAATGTTCCTGAGTTAAACTGTTTTAGACTACCTGATTATTATTATTTTTAGCTGTGTCATTGTTAAGTACCTACCTAAATATTAATATTAATTATAGTTAATAATAATTAATTTCGGCTTCAAAACTATATGTATTATACAGATTTATGTTTTATGATAAAAAAAAAAATGTAGGTGTTTATTAAATATATTTAGTGTAAGGTTCATAAGAAAAGATATCTGTAAATGCGTATGATATTTCATCTTTGATAGAAAATTATTTACAGTAAGGCGAAACTAAGAGCTACTGCCTAACGCATATTTGCATGTAAATTTAAAACCCTAAAAATAAAATTTTTGTTAGAGATGGCTTATGGACCATATATCATATATTATATAGGTACATATACATACATGTTTCATGTATAAATAATTCTAGGTCAAGATAAATGAATCTGCAGATTTTAGTGCTCATATTATACATTTTGGGCCGGTATACTACCAGTCTGCTTCTGTCATTGAATACTACATAGGTAGGTTAGGTTAGGTTTTGTAGGTATTCATTAAATATTATTTGAATGTGGCTTCAAATTAAATTACAATGGTTTGTTATTGCTGTGTTTGTGGTTGTACAAATAAAAAAGTATCAACAGTGACGTTGGTTTTTTTTGTATATATTATACAATTCGGTTTTTTAGGATTGTCTCTAATAGTTTCCTCATTTTGAATGGAAAAATTTGAAAGTTTATCATATTATTTAGTGCAACCAAATTTAATGAAACAATTTATTACGATATAAATTCTATAACCTAACCTAGGCAATAGGCATGAATGCATGATTATGTGCAAAAATCTTCTAAGACCATGCTTACGAATTATATTCTTATCTATCTCACTGTCAGCGCCCCGGCTGCCGGCTTTCAGACCATAGAGTATTATTACTCTATGTTACAGACAGGGCTGGGCAGTATCTTAGATACTAGTATTTAAGATACGTATCTTAGATACAATTGTATCTTGTATCTTGTATCGAGATACATAATTTGAATGTATCTTGTATCGGGTATTTAAATACTTTATTGACTTGTATCTAGTATCTTTTTATGATTAAGATACTAGATACATTCAACAAATATGTTTCATATTATTTCATTTATATACAAATTTTCCTAATAACCCAATAAGTAATGATATGTTGGATAGTAATATATTAGATTAAAGTAACTTTGGTGTCTGGCGATAATATTATATCAGAGATAAGACTTCGTTGATCACCGGTCGCCAACTGACGTCTGTCGGTTCATACTCTCTGTCTGTCTCGTGCGTATTATGCATCTGTGCGGTGTTTGTGTAGACTGACAAAGTGACGAAAAAATATATAAATATTAATATTGCAATATATATGTGTTATTAAGAACATGGACAACCAAAATAATACAATTGTTAATATTCCAAAATGCTTAGATGGCAAATTACTATATATACTCTCGAAGAACTCTTAGTCGCCGTATAGATGGTGATTATATAAAAATAAACGATGCAATTAAAATTTTTTTTGAAATGACACAGTTGTTGGTCACGACAACTGCTGATATTTGGTCCACAAAACATCGCAGTTTTATGGGTGTTACAGCACACTGGGTATTTAAAATATAAACATATATTATGTATTAATTCAATAATAATTGTACATAATATGTTAATTTAATGATTTTAAATAGACAAATATATTAAGTATCTTGTATCTTATAGGTATCTCAGATACATGTATCTTGTATCTAGTATCTTTAAAAATATTATAGTATCTTGTATCTTGTATTTAGATACTAGTTATAAATGTATCTTGTATTTAGATACTTTTTTTAAGGTATCTTGCCCAGCCCTGGTTACAGACCTGTCTTCCACCTGTGTTTCCGGTGTTTCCACAGAACATATAAAACCATGCGACATCAAAGTGGTTGTATCATAGAGTAATATTACTTGTTGTATACGTCTTGTATACCTAATGTGTTATGAGTAGAGTCCGGATTTGTATGCATTTACATATTTGTAATGAGTGTATACAGTTCGATGACAGTAAGAAATGTGGACGATTTGTGTAACAGATAATGCGTAGGAAAAAGTTTATTTTGCATATAAACAGTAGTGTTCCCATTGGGTATACTGCATATACGCCGTACACCCTCAGGCTTTTAATAAAAATGCTTGGCTACACTACGTATACTCTTTAACACATTTTCAAATGAAGAAAAAAATACTTTTTTTTTTTGGTTTATCATTTTGGTTTATTTTTTACCTAATAGTTCTAAACTGTTGTAGTATAATATTATAATAGATACTATTTGATATTATAGGAGCTCGTATGAAAAATAAAATTGTAGCGGTTATTTACCGATCTGTCGGCGCCAGTGACGTCATTTCAGTTTTCGTTAGAGCGGAGCAAACTTTTTGATGGGCCTATATGACTAAAAAAAATATTGACCACTTCGCTTGCTTATTAATTTGTGTTAGGATTTTTATCATATTCAAGGACCATTTAATACTATTAGGCACAAATAGCCTTAATTTTTCGCGAAAAACTTCGTTCGTTCATCATAGTATACCCTCATAAAAAATGATGGGAACATCACTGCATATAAATGCATATTTCAGGGATGACGGCATATTTTAAAATGTTTGCATATGTGGTACCTATTAAAGTATTAAAGTTTATAAAACCGTGTTTTTTTTTAAATTTCTTTATTTTGTATTTTTATTCAAAAATATTTACCAAAGAAATGGTATAAGAGGATTTAATATGATTTTATTTATTATTTTTTACTATTCTTAATAAAAATATTTGTTTTATTTGTTGAATATATTTTTACTATTTACTATTCCTCAACTAATATTGTATGTTATGCAGTTGATGTCTGCAATCAAAAAATTAAGTTACCTATCTAATTTAGTTGAATTACTATTTACGAAAGAAATTATGCAAATAAATGCATATATTTTGGGAAAGAGTATATTTTTGTGTATAATTTTAAAAAATAAGAGCATATCAAGTGCATATTTAAAAGTTTTTAGATGCATAAATGCATAGGGGAGAGTGTTGTACCTTGGCACCATTTTTATTTAAAAAATTCTAGTACCTTCAATTTTGAATATTAAATGTTCCTTTTTGCTATACATTTAGACAATATACATAAGTATATGGTAATTTTTTTAAAGCCACAATATCAATTATTTTTTAAATTAAAATTTATTTTTAAAAAACAAAAAAAATGGTCCAAGGTACAACATGTATTGTACCTTGGTTTGCATTTAAATATGCATACTTCATTTCAAAAATAATTTTATGTTATGAATTTGATTAGTTATAAATATCTAGTTATTATTTATATCAATTATTATAGTAAATAAATATATTTATTATTATTTATAGATAACTACCTACAATTATACACAATAATTAGGAAGGTAAAAAAATAAAATAAATAAACTTTAGTCTCGTGTTAACTCTTGAGTCTTTATTTTTTTTTTATAATCAACAAAATGTACTAATCTACAAGCAATAAAATAATAATAGTTCGTTTTTTTTTTTTTTTCATTTATTAATTATAATTGTTTCAACAAAATGTTTGTTTTTACAATTTTTTTTTTTTTTATACATTTATATTATTCATACATTTCATATAGAGAGTAATACAATTTGTACATTATTTTAATTTTTTAGTAAAATGAATTTAAAGTATGAGTTGTTTAGTTAAGTCATTGTTCTGATGATACCGATGATGAAGATGATTCTGGAGGTAGCAAGATATCTTGAGGTAGTCGTGGCTTTAGTCTGCGGTTTTTAGTTATTTTCCCAATTTTGAAGTGAAGGGCGCCTTCTGTTGTTTTTAGTTTCGTGTGAAATTTTTTAAATTGTTCAATTATCCATGTGTTTATGTAAGGTATTCCAGTGTCATTATGGAGTTGTGTATTTCGCATGAACCATGGGGCTTTAAGAGCTATTCTGAGAAATTTATTTTGTATCGTTTGTAATTTTTTAATTTTTGTTTGGGATGCGGCTGCCCATATTGGGCATGCATATGTAATTAATGGTCTTATTATTGATGTGTATATTAGAAGTGAGCATTTAATTTGAAGTGTTGAGCTGTAATTTATTAGGGGGTATAAGATTTTCAATCGTGTATAGGCTTGGTTTAATTTTTTATTTATATGTACTTTCCATGTTAATTTTTCATCAAGGTATACTCCGAGATATTTAATTGATTGATCTTTATTATTCCATAGTATAGACTGATTTTTGATTTTTAATTGGGTAGGATTTGTATATCTTTTTAGGCTAAATATTTTAGCTTCGCTCGTAGTTAATAATAGTTCGTAATGAAATATTAATTTATCGACAATTAATGGATGGTCCAAGGTACAATTTTTTTTTTTGATCCATGGTACATTCAAGTTCTGTTTTAAATAATTGTTCGTTTGGGCATTTTGTACATTTATATTGTAACAAAGGACCACACCATTCAATTAAATACAATGTTTAACATAGGTTAACACTTACCTTATTAATTTGAGTAGAAAAATTAGAACATAACAAATCGTATTTTAAAATTTAAAAATTGTTCTTTTTGTGATAAAAAAATGATTTGCTGCTTACCAAAAAAATACGCGCATTTTTCTTATCATTATCTAAATTATTTATTTTAGTGGGACTAATGACGTAAATTTCATCCATGAGATTATGTTTTCTCACAATATCTAATAAAATATTTACATTAGTCCAAGGTACAAGTGGTCCAAGGTACAACACTCTCCCCAACTATTTTAGGTTTTTTGAGTGCATACGAATCCGGACTCTATAAAAAAAGGTTATGAGTTATGAGTTATGACCACGATTATAGGTTATATCTATAGGTATATCTATAATCGTGGTTATGACCACGTCTATAGATAATATATTATCTATAGCCGTGGTTATGACCATAGAACAAAGATATAACATAGAACATCCGACTTGGAAAGTGCCTCCAATTTTACGTTTCCAGTTCTTGAAACCCATGTGGCAAAGTCATTGTCTTCCGCAGGAAAAACATGTTTTTTAACCGAATTACCACTTTCACAGCCCAACACACAGCATTTGTTGGATGGCATAATTCAAAAATTATGTAACAACAAAATATAATTGAAAATGCAAAGAAATTTGGTAAAACTTGGTAAAAACGTTAAAATCGCAAAGAAAGTCAAAACTCTTGAAGGCTAAGCAACAAGTGCGACGTTTTGATATTTCATTTTTACGAGGTTATAAAATTCTTCGGGCATGGAGTAAACGAACATAAATGCTAAATTGTAGTCAGTTGTTCCATGAGATACGACACTAGCGTAGCGATTGTTTCTCTTCTGAACTAATATCAAAGTCATCGAATTCACAGCTGTAAGTTGACTAGGCCTGGTTATGACTAAAAATCAATAACTCAATAAATAACATGATACCAGATTGATAACATCAAAATTCGTGATAAAGCTCATTGGACGTACATTATATAATATGTATTTTAATTTTTAATGTACCCACCACGGCACTATCGTGCTCTACCCATTAACTACATCAAAGTTACATTTGATTTCTAGACAATTTTATATTTACATTTTACGATAATTGTTATTACTTCTTCTGTTTAATGATGTCGAAGGTGTCTTTTTCGACTCTAGCGTACTGTAAGATCATAGCTCATGCGGCCAAATATCCTCACTGTGAAGTGAACGGCCTATTGATTGCCGAAACCGCTACCAAAGGAGATAAGTTGGTTATAGTGGACACCGTTCCTCTATTCCATCAATGTCTCCACGTTTCGCCAATGTCTGAAATCGCTTTAATGCAAATCGATCAATCGGCCAGTACATGCGATATGTATATTGCGGGCTATTATTTAGCTAACGAAACATTGGATGATTTGAGGTTGGTATCTAATTTTTAATTTGATATACCATTAATTTAGATTATTGGCCGTTTATTCTTTTATTTATCTTATAATATCAATTTTAATCAGTGTAATTATTGATCTTGAAATTTTATGTCAGTTTCTGGTGCTAAAAGTACAAATACATAATGTTTTCGTTATCAAATGATATTGTAAATAGATCATTTAATGTCATATTGAATCAGTGGCAATCATCACATTGTTATCATCTCAAAATTTCTTTTATTCCTTCTGTAAAGTTTAGTTGTATTTCAATTTTCAAAATGTTAAAACTGAATCTAGGATAAAAAAAAACCATTTAAACGATAAACAAAATAAATAATTTTGATTTTTATATATATATATATATATTTATTTATTTATTTATGAGTAGGTATAGGTATAATATAATATATAATATAATATGTACCCATATTAATATGATAAATGTGTGGATTACTTTGAGGATTGAATAGAACAATATGTAGAACTTGATAAACTTAAATTATTATAGTACCTAAGTTATAAGTTTGATAAGTAAAAACTAGTTTTTATGTCTTAAAAGATAATCTTGATGGTAAAATATTATCTTTTTCCCAATTTAATTTATTTTATTTGACTCATTTGTTAAAGAATTATCATTTATAAGCATTCAGTCTTCATTTTGCTAACTTCATCTTTGTTTTTACTTGAAATATTTATTATAGAGTATATCAAAACAATTAATGAAAGATAAAACATTAGTAATAGAGAATATATGTATGTCTTTTAACATTTGGAGAAACAAAAAATAACATGACATTGCATTAACATTGCGTGACAAAGAAGAAATTCATGTTGCCAAATGTATTTTGAAAATGAAGTAATAAGCAACATCTACTTCTATTCAAATTAATCCCTTAGAAATATTTCTGAAGGTGTCATCAAAACAAGAAATGAAACTAAAACTTGTATGCCTACAAAAGATACAGTAAAAACAATGCTTAGAAATATCCTATTCAGTCCCCAAAGTAACCCACACATTTATCATATATAGGTAAGTACATATTATATTATTATACTTATACTCATACATTATATATATATATATATAATATCAAGTTAATTCATATTATTTTTCGTTTTAATGGCTTTTTTGTTCTATTACCATTATAACTGTAAATAAAAATTATACTATATTGGTAGTTTGGATAAAATATTTATAAGGAGAGTACAATAAAGTATTATTAAGTTATGTAAATTGAGAATTGAGTAGCTGACTTTACTTAATGTATGTATTCATAACTATCTAATTGTTAATTTGAATCATTATCTGTATGAATTGTATATTTTTTAAACAGCCTAATTCAATATCTGACTTTTTATGTTTGTAGTTTTGATAAACCAGCTCACAAAATTATGGATAAGATAGCTGAACAAGAAACAGATGTCTGTATGGTCGTGGTTAGTACCTAGTTATTTTTCTTTATTATAACAGTTAATAATTGAAAATATTATGTTTTAGGTCAATAATCGATTAATGGAGTTAAGTCAAAAAGAAAGTGCCATAATAGTGCACACACAAGATGATGGAAAGTGGAAACGGTTAAGCAATTCAAAGTACGAACAATATAATTCATTATTCATATCAAACTATCTAATTTTTTAAATAAAATTTTATTTTAGTGTACAGATAGGAAATGTTACCCTGGCAGCAGCATCAGCTGTATTACAACAGCAACTGTACAACAGCTTGGTAGATTTTGATAATCATTTGGATAACTTATCATTGGATTGGCTCAATTCAGAGTTTTATAATTGGGTAGAAAGAACATCTGGACATGACATTGGACGAAGGTTAATGATTAATAAATCAGTTTCTTGACAATTGGAATGGGATGAAGGAATGAAACAAATAAAATTTTGATACACGCATTTTGTATGAGTATTAAGTTTATTTTTAGTTCAATTACTAAGTATAAATTATTATTTTGTTTTCATTTTATTAAATTATTTAATTATAAATGGGAACTTGAGTGAACCAAATTATTTTAATGCCTTCTAATTATGGAAGAAAAAAATTAAATAGTGATACTATTTAAAATTAAAATATATAGTGAGCTAAGTACATAAAATAAATTATTTATGCTTTTATGTTTAAAAAAAAATGTATTGTTATGCCTAGGTTACTTGTAAATTTTACTTTTAATGGGATTGTGAAGTAAATTATTTAAATACAATTTTACCTATTCTAAAATTTTATGAAATGTCTATTGATTAATATTACTGACGACAATTATTTCACACAGAAATTTTTTAAAAGAAGTATGTAATATGAATTTGTAAAACAATTTATTTGTCAAAATCTTAATATATATTGTCTTTAATAACTGTGAATTAAGCTAACATTATATAAATGTGCGCATACTTACATTTTTCACCAAACGTTGATTGTATATTGATGCATACTAAATATGTATGTTTAATCAGTTATCATATAAAATTATTTGAAATATTCATAAAATAATGAGTATTGTTAAGATATGACTATAGGGGAAATAATTATTTATCACTGGGTTTGTTTTATTAAATATCTTAATTGAAATATTTAATGAATACATTGTACTTTGGTTTTGTTCAAATACTTTTGACTCAAATTATTCTATCATACTTTTTTATGGTTTTTTTTTTTTTTTTTTTTTTTATAATTTAAATCAGTTAATAAATTAATTAATTGTTGAATTGTACATTGTTTTAAATTATAAGTAATAAATACATTAATTTTTTCAAGTTACATATTTTTTTTCCATTAAAATGTATTCCAAATTTTATAGTTTTTATTTGAATTAATAATATTTTAAATCAAAAAATTTTATGGTAGTATAATAGTTGTTATATTTTTAAATTTGAATCATTTACTGTCTAAGTTTGTGTTATCTTTTAATTATCAAACTGTGCATTCTTTGATAAAAGTAGGATTTTAAAGAATACATTTAAACAGTATTTATTTTTAATATTTTTAATAAAATATAATAGCACATTTATAATACAGTTTTTTATTTATTTATTTTACGTAGTGATATTAAAAATGTGTAGTTGAAAGAAAAATATTTTGATAGATTGAGCTGTTATGTGCCATAAGAGTCCATATTGTGACCATAGAGTCAACACTCGAACACCTCAACAACGCTTGGGCAACTGTGGATTGTGGAAAAGGTATATATATATATATATATATATATATATATATATGTTACTGTGAATGACCGCAGTTGGTGAATGCTGACAGTCACCGGTTAATGTCGTCTTACTCCAAAGTCATTGGTGAATGTTGACTTATTGATTAAATTTGTGGTCTTAGTAAACATTCACTAGTGAATGTTGACATTTATACAACGATATTGGTGAATGTTGGTAATGCCGATATTATTTAATCTAATTTAGGAATAACGGAAGGGTCACAATTATAAAACAGTATCTTATACTATCTAGTACCTATGTTGTACAAAGTATAGTACAAATTGATAATTTTGATAAAATGTTTTGTTACATACTATCTAGTACCTATGCAGTGTAAAGTTTTGTACAAGTTGATAATTTCGATAGTGTTTTATTGCCTTACCCAACTACTCTTATTATATTTGGATAACCTCCATGTTATGCTGTCTTGCTGTAATTTAGTGTGATATTGTCATTCAACGTACCTAGTTGTATATTTTTATTTTAAATAACATTTTAAGCAATTTTTTAAAAAAATGGAAAACATGCGCGAATTATTTTATAATAAATTTAATGATTTAATATCTAAAAAAAGAAATGATAATTCTTTTTTTCTATCAGCTGAAAAATATAAATTTTTAATTAGTGAAGTGAACATTTCAAAAGATAAATCTAATAAACAAAGTAACGACTATCGACGTTTAAAGCGGTATGATGTTTTGAATATACTCGGGAGTACTAAACTTATAGTTCCTTTAAAACCAGGAGAAACAAATATAAAATATAATGTAAAAAATGAAGAATTATTTGATATTATTCAATACGTACCTATGTCAACATCAACCAAAATCTTGTTGTGTATGTCAACATTGACCAAAATCATAATGTAAATGTCAACATTGACCAAAATCCTAACGTAAATGTCAACATACACTAGTAAATGTCTGTATTATTTTAATTTTTCAACATTCACTAATTCATTAGGTGTATGTTGACATTCACCAGCATTCACCAATTGCGGACATTCACAGTAACATATATATATATATATATATATACAGAGGCGGCTTGTTATAAGATTACCAGGAGCAGTTGCTCCTGGTCGAAAAAGGGGTGGGTGTGTATCTAATACAAGTAGGTAGTTAATCAAAGTTTATGTTTTGTACCTATTACAATTAATCTACAGCAGGAAAGGTGATCATATTATATTTATAAAAAGGAAGGTAGGTTAATCTATAACCTACTTCTAATTACCTAATGAATGACAAAGTTAGTAATATGAATAATGTATAATAGGTAATAATAAAGCAATAGGGGCGTGTTTTTTTTTAAACCAACTAATTTATGTTTTGTACTTATGAAGAACCTAAAAAAATAATATCCAACAGCTTTATAAATGTGGTAGGTGGGTGGGTGGTTTTAAGAAGCTTGCTCCTTGGGTTTTAGAAACTCAAGCCGCCACTATATATATATATATATATATATATATATATATATATATATATATATATATATATATATATATATATATATATATAACTATATAAGCATAAATTCACATGTTATTGTGAAAGAAAACACAACATAAATTGTCTAAGGACGTAAAAGTTTATCAACACTTTGACAAAATTTCAAAATGAGAAACAAAAGACGAAAGAGCAGAGATGAGACTCAGACACGTCTGATTTCTGGGCTACCGCAAGTCCGGTTATAAAGTTGTTGGTGACATTCATTTTACCCCTAGGAGGAGTCTATGTATTGTCTTCTTTTGACTGACTTCGCATTGGCCTGCATAAATCCATTGTTGTTGCATTGAACTTAATTGGCACTTTGATTACGATTGCTTACACGTGCTCCACATCTGTTCATGGTAGCCCTCTTTTCATCGATATAATAGATTTTTGTAGATGTTCATGTATTATTTTAATTCTATACAATTTGTTATTTTGCGTCAATTCTTTAATCAATGCTTGTATAGTAGTATACTAGCCAAGAGTGGAATTTTAGTTTAAAAACTGGGACTAGGAGTTTTATGCTCATAAGCCCCATACCGACCAAAGCCACTCGCTTCACTTTTGACTATAAATCAATTAATTTTTAATATATATGTATACAGTAAAATCTCGTTAAGACGCTCTCGAAGGGGAAATCGTAAAACAGCGCAATATGCGGAATAGTGTTATAGGCGATATCCCGCCTATTACGCTCTTAAAGCGTGATAGGCGATACCCGCCTATTAAAATGTGATAATATGTAGATAGAATAAATTAGAAAAATGTTCATAGTGTGACTTATTAAAACGGGATGTATTAAACGGGAGCGTCTTAACGAGGTTTTACTGTATATAAGTACTTTTTTACTTAAATATAAGTACTCAGAACTTCAATAAAATATATCAATCGACTATGTCCTGATTATTTATCATTATAGTCAAATATTATTCAAGACTTAATAATATAGAAAGCTCTTAAAGGGAGCTAAGACCTCTATTTTAAACTTTAAGGGGAGCTTAGCTCTATATATAGTAGTATGGTACAGTGTACACGTATATTTTCATAGTAATTTTAGGCAAGTCTGGTCTTTTAGAATTTCAAATTTTCATTGGTCTGTGACAGTTCCGGGTGTTCACAACGTAGATTCTCCTTGCAATCTTATCTTTAGCCGTTCAATTATTATTTCACGATTTTGATTGGAGCCTCTTATCACGATTATTTTGTACCGGGCAGTCCCGCTTTTATGAACATGATAAACACGAATCACGAGACAACTTCAAAAATATGCTGTATTACGTATAAACATTAGACAGTAGATACTATTCGTAGATAAAATTCGTAAATGCCCTATGATCAAAATTATTTTATAATTATTATTAATTCGTTTCTT
This sequence comes from Therioaphis trifolii, assembly GCA_027580255.1. NCBI lineage: Eukaryota > Metazoa > Arthropoda > Insecta > Hemiptera > Aphididae > Therioaphis > Therioaphis trifolii. The sequence goes on from CM050407.1 coordinate 5,056,004, forward strand.
ACTAGTATAATATCTTATCTCAGACTCTTGGAACCTTAATAGAGTACAGATGTGGATATAGTCGCAATCGAATTATTTTCAAATTTTCAATAATGTTAGGCTAAATACACGAGGATTTCAAATACTATCTTCACTTATTCATGTATTTGTATTTTATCCAATTTTGCCAATTTTCCCTGTTCCTATTCGAATCGCGTAATGTCTTCCAAATCACTGTCGTTGAGTAATCCAGAAAATTTCAAAATTCTTGTCGCTACAGACATACATTTAGGATTTGAAGAAAAAAATTTGGTCAGAGGTAAAAATCACTGTATTATTCCTATTATTATTATACTATTTTAAAATGTTCACTAGGTAAACCTACTGATAATTGTTGTCTTTTTATCATGGTGTGTAACAAAATATATATATATATATATATATTATAATATACAATATATATTATATTGTTTACCCTTGTCATATTTGGTTGAGAGTTTTAGATGTACCATGCGTCGGGCTTAGTCTTCTATGAACTTTTTGTATAGTTGTGTGCAATACACGTATATTTATTTCTGTATTGTCTTTTTAATGTTTTTTGGATAGACAATATGTTTGTGATCGGTATTCACAAAAGAAAGGTGTACATACATTATTTAGAAATAGAAAAACGGTGTAAAATTACTTTAATGTTCAATGCATTGAAATATGAAATTTAGCAATATATTGAATTTGATTATTTTTTGTAACTAATTTTTTTTTCTCTAGCTTCTTAACAAAAATATTCAATCTGTGGTAGTGTTTGCATTCCTTGATGAATGTTTCTAAATATCATTCCTGTACCATTACACATTACATAAGTCATCAATATAATAGTTAACCATTAGTTAAGGTTAAATTTAATGATTTATCAATTCATTTTTTTATATTAATATTAATTTAGTACTTAAAGCCACAATGTTTCTAATTTATATGATTATATTTAATAGTTCATAATACATTAGCGTCTTTGGTAAATTTGTAATCATGTCAGATTGTAATCTGCCATAATTTCCAACTAATCTTTAATTTAATGTTTATTTTCAGCTGATGATTCATTTAATGCTTTTGAAGAAGTTTTACAATTAGCTGTTAAACACCAAGTTGATTTCATCTTGTTGGCTGGTGATTTATTTCATATTAACCAACCTTCTGTAACTTCTTTAGAAAGATGTATTTCACTCTTGCGTACTTATTGTTTGGGTGACAAGTAAATATATAAAGAAATTTCAATAATAAATTAAAATTTGAAATAATTTAAAATATTCTAATCTTTAGTAAATATGTTAATTGTCAACTATTCTAATTAATTTTTTTACTATACAGACCTATTAATATTGAATTTGTGAGTGACCAGGCTGAAATATTTAAACATTGTAACCATCCCATTGTTAATTTTGAAGATCAAAATTTAAATGTTTCTATTCCTGTTTTTTCAATTCATGGAAATCACGATGATCCCTGTGGTAAAATATTTATTGTTTATTTAACTGTTTCAAAATATTATAATATTTAAATTTCATTTTCAAGGATACAGAGAGGTATCATGTATGGATCTTTTAAACTCAAGCGGTTTAATTAATTATTTTGGCAAACAAACAAATCTTCAAAAGCTTCAAATAGCTCCTATACTCTTACAAAAAGGATCAAATAAACTTGCACTTTACGGTTTAAGTCATATTCGAGATGAACGACTTGAACGGCTATTTAAAGATAGAAAAGTAGTTATGTATCGCCCTCAAGAAGATGTTGATGAGTGGTTTAATGTATTTGTGTGTCATCAAAACCGTGTCAAACGACCGGGTACCAAACATTTGTCTGAAAATGTTATTCCTTCATTTATAAACCTTACTATTTGGGGACATGAACATGAAAGTTTAATTGATCCTGTCCCTAGGATAAACGATGATTCTAGAGGAAATGTTACTTATATTAGTCAACCAGGTAATAGAACTTAAAATTGATTTCTGTTATTAAATAGCTTTAATTTATGAAAGTATTTCCATAGCATGTAAATTTATTAAATTTTTTTTGTTTTTATTAGGTAGTACAGTAGCAACATCAATGTGTGAAGGTGAATCTGGCAGTAAATATGTTGGGTTGCTGACTATCAGTGGTAAACATTTTAAAATGGAACCTTTAGAATTGAAAACCGTGAGACTGATGCATTTTGAAACAATAAAACTGTCACAATGTGTTGAAAATGTTAGTAATTCAAAAAAAACTCAGAAATTTGTCAGGCAAAAAATTGAGGAAATATTACAGTCCTTGAGTAGTAAATATAGTGGTATGTTTTAAATATCTTTTAAACTTTATTTATTTATTTAAAAACAAAAGATTTTAACTAATTCTATGTCTTAATGTAAGATAATATCTTAAATTTTTATTTGTTTTAAAAGAAATGATTAATGTTTTATTTTCTTGAAAAATATATAGCTGTTAGATATTAAGAATTATCCATATATATGTTTAAAATTTAAATAATTATTTAAAATTATAAAATTTTTATTCAGTATTTGATTATGTTTAGGCCACCCTAAACAACCAAAATTACCATTATTAAGGCTTAGAATTGAATATACTAATGAAGCTCAGCATTTTAATGGTATTCAGTTTGGTCAAGATTTTCAAGACCGTGTGGCTAATTTTAATGATATGATATTATTAAGAATGGAAAAAAAAAGTGCTGATAAAAAATCCAATTACATTGATGATGAAGCTTTAGAAAATATTATGGATGAAGATGAAGTATGAATCATACAAACTTCTGTAAATCCTAATGAATTTAATTTACAGAGTTTTAATTTAGATGGATAAAATTGAACAAATTGTCGATCAATATTTTAGAAATGCAACTGATACAGACCAGCAGTTAGAATTATTATCTGTAAATGGTATGGCTGAAGCAGTAGATTGGGCCGTAAATAAATCATCAACAAATGCCATCAGTAGTGTTGTAAAGTGAGTGTTTTAAATATATTTTTTGATTGTAAAACTGAAATATTAAGTGAATGTAAAATATTTATTCTTTTCGTTGTACAATTTTTTACTTATTTTGTGTAAAAAAAAATATATATATATTTGGAACATAAGTGAGTACAAAAATGTGCTAGTTTAATCAATGCTCAAATTTATTATCATTATTATTATTCATTATGAAATGTATTTATTAATTATTAAATAGTTGATATTTTATAAAATATGATAAAATACATTGTTTGTTAAATTTGATGAACATTTAAAGTTAAGACAACCTCTTCTCTTTAAATTCATTTAAGTTATAAACTAGCAAACATGGTTACCTATCTCAATATCTTATTAAATTTAACATTTTAGTTTTAAATAAATACAATTTTAGAAGTTGATTTTTATTTTTTTAACTAAAAATTTTTAATTAATTAATCATTAATGAAATTATTAATTACTATTAAGATTTGTTTTTACTTTAAACTGTGTTATGTGAAATTAATTTATATTATAATATTACAAATTTTAAAAGTACCTACGTCCAATATAAATAAATTATTAAATTTTTAACTCAATTAAACATGTTTTCAGGCATCAAATGGAAAAAGTGAAGAATTATGTTATAAAACAAGAGGATCTTAATGAAGATAATATTTCAGAGTACATAACTACTTATCATAATATCCATACTCAAAAACCAAAAGATGAAATTAATGATGTATGGTATTATTTGATCATAAAATATTATATTCAATAACATTTGTTTTTTATTAAAGGCTCGTGAAGTATTGAGTTCCCAGCCTACTCAATCGGTCAAAACTCAACGTGATTCTGACGAAGAATCAAACGTATCACCTAGTAAATCAGATGATGAATCAGACAGTTATAATTCTTCTTCGAATGCTACTGGAAGAGGAAGTCAAGGAAGAAGAGGTCAGAGAAGTAGAGCTCCGAGAGTTACTGGCAGAGCTAGAGGAAGAGCTAGAGGCCAGACTAAACTTAATTTTTAAAACACTTCTCTTAATTTATCTTATGAATTTTAATTATAATTTTTTTTTTTTTTTTTTATTGTTTTAAAGTAATTGTTAATACTAAAAATATTCTTTAAAGTTAATAATCTAATGACTTATTTTATAAAGTACTTTATTGTGCATTGATTAGTTCAGTTGTATACGATAAAAGAAATAATCGAAACTTAGGTCACTGATGAGTGATGACTGATGTATTTGAGAAGTACGTATTTCAGAGACAAAAAAACTATATAAAACATGAGATAAAATGTTTCTTTAAGAACTTTATCGTTTATTGCAGCTCTGTCAGAGAGCAAAGATCGATACCAAATATGAAAATGGGCGTTTTGAAAAATAAGATACAAATACTTAGTACAATAGCATTGATTATAGAATAGTAATTACATTTATAATAGGTAGGTATTCTAGTGAATTAGCTGGTGTGTTATCTCAAGAAGTTTGCCGACCAACTGTTTTAGGAACCATATTACAGTTTTATATTACACGTTAATATTATTGTTACTATTGAAATCAGGGGCGTATTTATGCCCCCCCCCCTCAATCCAGGAATTGTTTATGAAGTCTGCTTATTATGTCCTATCAGATGTAAATCGTATAAGTTCAATATAATTTTATAAAGAATTATTAGTAACAACAAACAAGCTATTCATGTAATGTGTCTGATGATTTTGATTGTAACGATTATACCTTTGAGTTCAGTTTAATAGGCTGAATTGGGGAATTTCAGTTGGAGAAAATACCACAGCCTCCCTCCCTAAATCTAAATATGCCCCTGATCTAAATAATAGAATTATTTATAGTAAAAGAAAATTTAGTTAATATTTTTTATATTTTAAAGTTTAAATTATGTTTTCTAATGATTTTGTTTGTTTTTTTTTCCAAAACTATCATATTCTCAAATATTAAGTTTTTACAAATTATTTAAGACCTAATTTAGCGCATCAACTATTTTTTGAATAATTAATTTATGTAATTGTAAAAAGAAAAAGAAATACTAAGTAGTATGTATTGGGATTGGGCTATAAAAATATTAAAGAAAGGAAGTGAATCAATTAGTTAATCGCCAATAAGAGAATAAAATAGAGCAGTTAGTAGAGACAAGTCTAGTCAATGGATAATCATTAATTATGATAAATGATAGTAAATTGACAATTTTTCTATTTGATGAATGTGTGGGTAAGTTGTTTAACAAACAATTGAAAACTTTTAGGCAAATAAATTGACATAGGATATGAAAGTTGATTTAAAAATTAATAATTCAAAGAATGAATTTACACGAATGTTAAATTAATGGTTTTTTTATTTTTCATGACGATCATCGAATAAAACATTGGTGCCCAACCCACGGCCCGCGGGACACATGTGGCCCGTTACGAATTTTCTAAAATGAAAACAATGAAAAAAAAAGTCAAATCATTACAAAATATAATTTTTATTACCTAATTTATGAATACTTTTCAATAAATATTTCAAAAATACAATAATAATGATAATGATAAAACTAACCATTAAGTAAAAATGTTTTACACTTATTTTTAATGTGAAATTTGAGCTTGTATTTCTTTAACTAAAAATAAAAAATATGGTTGAAATTTAAATGTTCCAACCCTCAAAGTTGATCAAATTAATGTGTATCTACGAAATGTACCTCAATCTATAATCTTTTCAATAGGCAATAAAAGGTATGAAAACAAGTCTTATATGTAAAATTATTTTTGTACTTTTATACCTTGCGGCCCGCCGAAGAAACAAGGTTGGGCATCACTGGAATAAAAGATGCCTTTGCCCGTTGCCTAAATTGATACTTATTACTCGGCACTCGCGACCCCACGGCCGAAGTTAATTGTAAAATGCTACATAAGAACAGTTGGCGCGCAGATTCCGCGGACATTTTCAAACACCACACGCGGCAGCACTGTGCTGTGTACACACCGCGCGCGGCGCCCGACGCACTGTGCACAGACATTACAAACGGCACATTTTATACCACATCTGTGTTTGCTTAGCTATCGGCGTCTGCGACCAACACCATTCGTCGACGTCTGGCACCGTCGAAAAATGGCCAACGGTTTGTTTTTTTGGCGTCGTACGCGGTTTATCGTATCTTCGCTCCACTGACGTTCACCGAGCGGCGGACGAGTGTTGAAATGCCAAAGGAAACAGTTGCGGTCTCATCGTAAACCAAACGCACCGATTGTCGGCAACTTTTTCCCGGCGGACGACGCCGACGCGTGAAGTACACGCGAGGACCCGCGCCGTCTACTATACCACGACACTCCAGGTAACGCCACCCGTTTGGAAATTACCTTAATGAGTAAATGTCGCCGTGCGATTTGCGTTTGCCGTTCTTTTTGCACGATCGGGGGCGATGGCGAAATAGTTCTGTACTTTTCTTCGATTTTTTTTAGGTTAGGCGTGTACCGTCGCGTATATTCGTATTTCGTACGTTTTCGTTCGTCGACCTGTTTCTATGTACGAATTATCCAACCCGTTATAATATCACGTATTAATCCGCATAGTAAGTTTTTTTTTACTTACATAGGTGTTGGTTATGGAAATTTCAGATGTATAAAATGCTTTCTTCATACGCACCTATGCGATACATTTCGCCCAGTTTAGTTTCATATCAATTTATTCTACTTATCATTTTATGCAACTAGATTTTTAAATTATCCTCGATATTGTTCTAAGTGACTTTTCAATACAGGAGACCCTATTTTCTTATTTTGATGGAACTTCCTTATAATGAATATGCAGTGTAATAATTAAGGTGGATGTTATATTTTAATGTTTGGATGTAAAAAATATGCTCAAAACATCAAATTTTAACTATATTTACTTTTCTGTTTGTTTAGGTATCTAAATTGAAAACACCATGTATCTGTATAATATGACATTGCAACGTGGTAGCGGCATTACGCACGCTATCCATGGCAATTTCAGTGGTGGAAAAGTTCAAGAGATTTTAGTGTCTCGTGGTAAATCATTAGAGCTCATGAGACCTGATACAAATACGGGAAAAGTTCATACTTTGTTAACCGTAGAAGTATTCGGAATAGTTCGTGCATTGATGAGTTTTAGACAATCTGGTGGCACCAAAGGTAACAATATACTTACTTACCACTTCATTTTTATATACGTATTACTGATTCTCCTGTGTGTGTATTTTTCTAACTAATTATTTTAATATTTTTTTTTTATGAATTGTAGATTACATAGTTGTTGGTTCTGATTCTGGAAGAATCGTTATTTTGGAATATTTACCTGCTAAAAATGTTTTGGATAAAGTGCATCAAGAAACTTTCGGTAAAAGTGGATGTAGACGAATTGTTCCTGGACAGTATTTGGCTATTGATCCCAAAGGAAGAGCTATAATGATAGGTATTTATTTTTATTTTTTTTTAAATTTCATATAGGTACTTAATAAATATTTTCAAACCAAATTTAGGTGCGGTTGAAAAACAAAAATTAGTGTATATTCCAAACAGAGATGCTGAAGCAAGATTAACAATTTCCTCTCCTTTGGAAGCTAATAAAAGCAATACACTAGTGTATCATATGGTTGGAATTGATGTTGCTTTTGATAATCCAATTTTCGCCTGTCTTGAAATTGATTATGAGGTAAGTGAAACATATGTTTTAAAATAGGCATGTAAGCAATAGGTAGTTTTCTTTTATTATTATCTGATTTTATTTTAAATGTGAACTCATTCAAAATAAGCATTTGATTTAATTTTTAATTCATATTCTTTTTAAATATTTATATTTACAAAACCAATCTTTAATCATTTAATCATTTGTCAGTAGTATTAAGTTTTACTTAATGCATATTATCAATAGTTGAAAGTATATAATAAAATTTTATCAATTTATATTTAGGAAGTTGATGCAGATCCAACTGGAGAAGCTGTACAGACTACAAGACAGACACTTACATTTTATGAAGTTGATTTTGGATTAAATCATGTAGTTCGTAAATATAGTGAACCTTTAGAAGAACATGCTAATTCTCTCATTACTGTCCCTGGTGATAAAGATGGACCTGGTGGAGTACTGATATGTTCAGAAAACTATATAACTTACAAAAATCAAGGAGAGCAACCAGACATACGATGTCCAATACCTCGTAGACGAGTGTGTAAATTATTTATTAAATTATCATCTCAAAATGCACTATAGGTATCTCTTGTGTGCGAGTATTGTTCCCACACCGGTCGTGAATGAGTGCTATAATAATTAGCAAGATACTACTTAATTCAGAGAATTATATATTTTATATAATACCGTCCTAGTACTATCTTACAATTTTTGTCTTTATTACCTATTCATATATATATGTTCATATAATTATGACATTTGTCAAATACAATTTTATTTAATGCACTATAGGTATCTCTAGTGTGCGAGTTTTTTTCCCACACTGGTCGTGAATGAGTGCTATAATAATTAGATGTTACTTTTTGTCGAGATTTTATTTTTTATAGTAATTTCTCTGTGTGCTATCTAATAATTATTTAAAATGAGTGAATATTGTTATTTGAATCACTTAATTTCAAATTTAATACTAAATACATAATTTATATGATTATGTTTTATAATAATTTATTAAAATATTACTTTGATTGTTTGACTATCAAGTAGTTTTATTTTTTACAAATTCAAAATTAAATTAAAAGGTTGAAATTAAAATCATTTTTCATTTTTAGAATGATTTGGATGATCCTGAAAGAGGAATGATTTTAGTTTGTAGTGCCACGCACAAGACGAAATCTATGTTCTTTTTCTTGGTTCAAACTGAACAAGGAGATGTTTTTAAAGTAACATTAGAGACAAATGAGGAGTTTGTTACAGAAATTAGACTTAAATATTTTGATACTGTACCAGTAGCTTCTGCTATGTGTGTTCTAAAAACAGGATTTTTATTTGTTGCATCAGAGTTTGGAAACCAGTAAGTTTTAAATTATACTTAATAGTAAACATGTAATAATTAAATAAATAAAACACAAATAATTTTTTAATTTTATAGTTACTTATATCAAATTGCAAATTTGGGGGATGATGATGATGAACCAGAATTCAGTTCAGCAATGCCTCTGGAAGAGGGAGATACATTTTTCTTTGCTCCTAGACAATTAAGAAATTTAGTCTTGGTTGATGAAATGGATTCTTTATCTCCTATAATGGCTTGTCAAGTTGCAGATCTAGGTAATAACATTTATTTTTATTTTTTGTGTTATTGAACATGATAAAAGAAAATATACTTTAAGATAAATTAATATAATGGGTCTTAACCTGTGGAATTGATTCAGTATATTTAAAAATTATACCAACTATCTTACCCTTTTTAATCATTATGGTTAAAAGATCAATATCGGTTGGGAAAAAAAAAATCGTTTAACGATCCTGCAGTTAGCTCTTATCTTAACTAATTGTGTGGAAACACTCGATACAGTAACAATTTATAATGTATGTGTGTGTGTGTGTCTAAACAATATACAAATCAAACATCATACATTTCAACTTTTCTTTAAAAATGATGATAAAAATACACAATTCAATTGGCTGACTGTTATATGATGTCAGTGTTAACCTGCGGAGCTGATTTTAAAGATTTTAAAATACTATTTAGTATTTAATGACTTATCTTAAGCTAGTTAAATATAATTCAAAAATTTGAAAGTGTATTTATTACACTTCATCTCAAATATCCCAATAATTATTATCAGTTAATCTAAAGCTATCATTCCAATCACCTTACCACTTTTACATGTATGTCTATTGTAAAAGCTCAATATTGATTGGTAAAATAATTCGTGTAATTATCCTTCTACCAGTTGTTTTTATTAAACTGGTCGAGTGGAAACGCTCGATACATTAAATGAAAACAAGTAATATCTACTTATATTTTTACCATTTAAGTATAAATTAAATAATGCTGTTTAGTTCCACTTTTAATATATGCTTAAAATCGATAATTTTCTTTTAAATCTGAATGTGATGACAAGAATACACATTACAAATACTGATTAATTTTTGATGTCAGTGTTAACCTGCGGAGCTGATTCTAAATATTTATAAATAATTTATAACTTTTAGTGTATACTAATTAAATTAAATTAAGTATGTTTTAAAGAAAAATACTGCTTCGATATTTATACAATTCATTCAATAAAAGTGTAAGAATAATTATTACACTCTTTCTAGTATATTCTAAAAATTATTGTTCAGTCTTTTCACTATAATTATTACGTTTTAAAATATAATATTGGTGGAGGGAAAAATGTTTATAGAATTAAGTTTTCTAATGTTGTAGTTATATGGTATATCATACTAAATGTATAAAACATACTTTATTATTAGTAAATAATAACAATGTATCAGCTAATCTAAATAAATCGTTCCAATCATCTTACCACTTTTACATATATGTCTATTGTAAAAGCTCAATATTGATTGGAATAATAATTCGTGTAATTATCCTTCTACCATTTGTTTTTATTAAACTGGTCGAGTGGAAACGCTCGATACATTTAACGAAAACATAAATACCTACTAATATTTATATTTTATTATACCATATAAGTATAAATTAAACAATGCTGTGTAGTTCCACTTTTAATTAATTAATTAGTTTGATAGTTTTCTAAAATCTGAATGTGATGACAAAAATACACATTAATAATACTGAATATTATTTGATGTCAGTGTTAACCTGCGGAGCTGATTTTAAAGATTTTAAAATAATATCTAATAATTTTTATGTTAAGTTGATTCCATTAAATTTTAAATGGTTATGGAAAATAGCTACTATTTTTATGATATTTTGAAAATTATCATATTATTTATTTAAAAAAACAATTCTAATACTATTTCTAATATATCCCTACAATTTTTTTTTTTTTTTTTATCTGTAATAATTATTATGTTTGAAATTATTATTAGTGGAGTGAAATTAAATGTTTATAGAATGAATGACTTGTTCTAATTTTATAGTGAAATGATTTATTGTACCAAATGTACAAAACATAATTAAATATTAACAAATTGTTATGTATCTGCTAATCTAAATAGATAATTCCAATCACCTTACCACTTTTGCATATATTTCTTTTGTAAAAGCTCAATATTGATTGGAATAATAATTCGTGTAATTATCCTTCTACCAGTTGTTTTTATTAAACTGGTCGAGTGGAAACGCTCGATACATTTAACAAAAACAGAAATATCTACTTATATTTATATTTTATTTTGAACTATTTAAGTATAAATTGAATAATGATGTGTATGCTTACTCTTAATTTATCATTTTATTTGATGGTTTTCTAAAATCTGAATGTGATGACAAAAATACACATTAATAATACTGAATATTATTTGATGTTAGTGTTAACCTGCGGAGCTGATTTTAAAGATTTTAAAATAATATCTAATAATTTTTATGTTAAGATAATTCCATCAAATTTTAAATGTTAAAAGAAAAAAGAGCTACTACTTTGATTATATTTTCATAATTATTGTAATACAATTTGAAAAACAATTATAATTATTACACTTCTTCTTATATATTCTAACAATTATTATTTTTTGTTCGAACTATAATAATTATTATGCTTTGAAATATATTGGGATAAAATTAAATATTTAAAAGAGTGAATTGTTCTTATTTTTTAGTTATTTATTCTATCATACCAAATGTATAGACATATATTAAATATTATTGAATTATTAATGTATCAGTTAGTCTAAATAGATCATTCCAATCACCTTACCACTTTTGCATGTATTTCTTTTGTAGAAGCTCAATATTGATTGGAATAATAATTCGTGTAATTATCCTTCTACCAGTTGTTTTTATTAAACTGGTCGAGTGGAAACGCTCGATACATTTAACAAAAACAGAAATATCTACTTATATTTATATTTTATTTTGAACTATTTAAGTGTAAATTGAATAATGATGTGTATGTTTACTCTTAATTTATAATTTTATGGGATGGTTTTCTAATATCTGAATGTGATGACAAAAATACACATTAATAATGCTGAATATTATTTGATGTTAGTGTTAACCTGCGGAGCTGATTCAGAAAAAATAATTGACAATAATATCCAAATGTCCTTATCGCTTTCATCTGAACTTGATATGAAAACTAAATTAACAATTGACGTAGCGATTTCTTAAAATATCCTTTTACTTTTTGTTTATTTAAAAATGTAGAGTGCAAATGTTTAATACATGTTATTCAAATTAATTTGTTTAAAGTTACCATTAAAAATGTACTGCTGATTATTTATGATAACAATTTTAATTTTTATAGCTGCTGAAGATACTCCACAGCTATATATGGCTTGCGGTCGAGGTTCTAGATCTACTTTAAGAGTCCTAAGGCACGGGCTGGAAGTTTCAGAAATGGCCGTATCTGAACTGCCCGGCAGTCCAAATGCCGTTTGGACTGTTAAAAGAAGAGCGGATGGTAAAGATTTTTATTTTATTAATTTTAGACCCAAATTATTATCCAGTATTACTTAAGATTTATGTTTTTAACTTAAACCTTATATAATATTAAGACTTAAAAGTTATAAATTTAAGTTATAAGTATATACTATAAATGTGTTGAATCTTCCTGTCTAAATTTAGGTAGGTACATAATGAGTTTATTTAGACCTCCCAAAATGTCCACTCTTATTTTTATTGAATATTATAAAATCTTAAAATCCAATCGTATATTAATGCGCTGGTGAATAGATTATAAAATCTATCAAACATCAGTTCGTTTATTTTTCAGGTATTGAATCACCGTAGTGGCTCTGAATCAAATAGGTAAGTTGTAGAGTTGGACGGGAGTGATCGAAGAAATCCATTTATAAAATATGAACACTCTTCCTCAGCCGAATAATTAAAGAAAACCGAGTTTATTAATTTATATTTTAAAATAAATTATAAACTGACACAAAAATACTGGTGTATAATATTTTAACTGTTTCAGCATCTTGATGTAAATGGGATGAGTCCTTATTTTGGGCATTCCAACACTAAACAATCAACTAGTCTGCTATTGATCACAACGTTAAAATATAGTTAATTTTGTTCTATTTAAATACTACTTCAAGTTGCCAAAAGTTTTACTACATTGATTTTGATCATTACACTATTAATTATACAACATATTTCAGTTAAATTTCTCTATGCAATTTATTTTTTCAATTCCAGTTAATTTTTATTTGATCTGAAGAAAATATAATTCTATTCAATTTTTTTATTAATTTTTCCTTTATGGTCTTAAAATAAATTTTTTCCATCTATTGAATTAAAGCAATGTTTGATGAATATTTTTTGTTTTCATTCTTTCAGAAAATTATGATGCCTATATCATTGTGTCTTTTCCAAATGCCACTCTAGTATTGTCTATTGGAGAAACTGTGGAAGAAGTTTCAGATTCAGGTTTCTTAGGAACTACGCCAACACTATCTTGTTCTCCGTTAGGTGATGATGCTGTTGTGCAAATATATCCCAACGGCGTGCGCCACATACGTTCTGATAAACGAATGCATGATTGGAAAGCTCCAGAAAAAAAAAAAATTGTGAAGTGTGCAGCGAATCAACGACAAGTTGTGATTGCCCTTGGTGGTGGTGAATTAGTCTATTTTGAAATGGATCCGGTAAATATATATTTTATTGTCATTGCTTATTCACTAGTAGTAACTACGAAATCATAATTGATGATACATTTTCTTAACTTCTATTGAATAATTGCATAGTTATTTTATTTTATATTGATAACCATTTTGGACCTTTATTTGACCTAGTTCAATTTTTCTGAGTTAAGTTAATTTGAATCCTAAAATTATATTAATTGAATAATTATTAGGATCTTCATATAATTTATATTGAAAAGTTATTTCAAGTTTATTACCTTTTTAGTTTTAATCTTATAATGATCATTTAATGTTGTGTGTTCAATATACTTAAACTGCACCATTTATTATTTGAAGTATTTAATTTTAATAAAATATTTCAAAAAACTTAATTTCAATTGGTGCTAAATAAACAACAAATATGTCGCCTTCTAAAAGCCGATATATGCTCATTGAAGTGAACCATGTTTGCACATGAATTATATAGTGGTATTAAGTGATAAATTTCTTAATGTGACTGCACATTTTACTTTTTAAATTATTTATATTATATTGAATAATTAATTTAATGAGTGCTAAAAAGAATTGTTAACATGTCGCCTTCTAATAGCCGATAAATGCTCATTGAAGTGAACCATGTTTACACATTAACTTGTTACATTTTATTATGAAATCTTGCCCCTTGTGTATTTTAAATTTGGTTATGACTATTATTATTATTTTTAGACTGGGCATTTAAATGAACATAAAGACCGTAAAGAAATGAATTCTGATGTTCTATGTATGGCATTGGCAAATGCTCCTTCAGGGGAACAAATGTCTCGCTTTTTAGCCGTTGGTCTAACAGATGAAACTGTCCGTATCATTTCTTTAGATACAACTGTAAGTTTTTATTATATAAAGAGTTTTTTGTGACAGTACATACACATGTATGTGTCTGATATTAAATTTAATAATTAATTCATTTTTATTGTGTTTAGGATTGTTTAGTGCAATTAAAAATGCAAGCCATTCCAGCTATGCCCGAATCATTATGTATTGTTGAAATGGGTGCTAGTGATGGAGGTTCTTCAGATGAACCTGGAATGAATTCTTTATCTATGCTGTATCTAAATATTGGCTTACAAAATGGTGTATTACTTCGTACAGTGTTAGATGGTGTTACGGGAGAAATGGCTGATACACGAGCGCGATATTTAGGAGGAAAACCAGTCAAACTGTTCAAAATCAGAACTAGAGGAAATGAAGCAGTAAGTAGTTTAGTACTTGAAAGATATTTATGTTGTGTAGTTTTTATTTGTTATATTTTTACATGTATGTATATTTCATTTTTGTAGGTACTTGCCATGTCTAGTAGATCATGGCTAAGTTATTATTATCAAAATCGTTTTCACCTCACTCCATTATCGTATGAAAGTTTGGAATATGCGTCTGGCTTTTCTTCTGAACAGTGTCCCGAAGGTATAGTTGCTATATCTGGTAATACCTTACGAATTTTAGCATTGGAAAAATTGGGTGCTGTCTTCAATCAAGTGTCATTCCCGGTTGAATATACACCTAGAAAGTTTGTCATCCATCCCGATTCTGCTCACTTAATTGTAGTAGAAACTGAACATAATGCATACACTGAACAAACTAAAAAACAGAGACGAATACAAATGGCTGAAGAAATGCAAGAAGCCGCTGGAGAAGAAGAACAAGAATTAGCCAAGGAAATGGCTGAAGCATTTTTAAATGAAGATTTACCAGAAAACATATTTGGTGCTCCAAAAGCTGGTCCTGGAATGTGGGCATCATTAGTCAGATTATTCAATCCAGTTCTAGGAATAACAGAAGCTGTTTATAGGTTTCCACAAAATGAAGCAGTTATGAGGTTAGTATTATATTGTGGAAATTACAGTATTTTGTTTCTTTAATAATTTAAAATAAATGTTTAATTTCACTACATTTTTAGTGTTGCTCTAGTGCGGTTTTCAAGTTACCCAGATTCACAGTTTGTTCTTTTTGGTGTTGCCAATGAACTTCATTTGAATCCAAGACATGTTACTTGTGGATATATATATACTTATAAGTAAGTTAAGCTATACAAGGAAAAAATTTTCTATACAATTTTTTAATACTCATTATTTCACTATTTTTAGAGTTAACCCAACCTGCACATCTTTAGAGTTAGTACATAAAACTACAGTTGATAATGTACCGACTGCAATATGTGGATTCCAAGGACGTGTATTAATTGGTATTGGTCGAATATTACGCCTTTACGATATTGGTAAAAAGAAATTATTGCGAAAATGTGAAAATAAAGTATGTGGTATAAATTATAATTATTTTATATTTTTGTTAATTATTTAATTATTATTCCAGCAAATACCATTACTAATTGTTGGAATTAGAGTAATGGGTTGTAGGATATACGTTAGTGATGTTCAAGAAAGTGTTTATATGGTGCGATATAAACGAAATGAAAATCAGTTAATTATATTTGCTGATGATACTCAACCTAGATATATTACGGCTATGGAAATACTTGATTATAATACTGTAGCTACAGCTGACAAATGTGGAAATATTTCAGTGGTATGTAATTTACCTCTTTAAAATTTTTATTCATTTGAAAGTTAGAAGAAAAATAAATTATGTTTGTTTTATATATTGTGTAACGAAAATGTTTGTATTTTAGGTACGATTAGCTTCATCGATATCAGATGAAGTTGATGATGATCCAACGGGTAATAAAAGTCTTTGGGATCGTGGCTTACTTAATGGAGCCTCCCAAAAAGCAGATTTCATTGTAAATTTCCATGTTGGCGAAATCTGTACTTCAATACAAGTAAGTTATTTTATATATTTACACATATGTAATATTTACCATATTCATTTTAAACTTTTATTACAAACTTACGTGTTGCTTGTTAAACTTCGGTGTACATTTAAAATAAAATAAATGAATGGGGAAACATTCATATATCTTATCGTAAGATGATAATATCAAAGAGTAAAAAACAAATTTAAGTTAAATATTCATTGAAGTATATCACTCACTAAAACTAATGGTTTACACTGAATAGATATTTCCATAACATCGTCAAAGATGATAAATGAATATCGACCAATTATTGCTTCCATTTATTTTGATATACAGTGGGTTCCGCTTAATGTGGGCACAATGGGACCAGCCCTGTTTGCCCATAATAAGCGGTTGCCCATAAAAACCGAATTAGTTAAAAAATTATAATACAAAAAATTTTTAATTTTTATTATCATAAAATTGAAAAAAAAAATAGAAATAATTACTCTATAAATTAAATGTTATATGGTTTAAATGGCATAATGATTTTTATTATTTTCAATAAACACAATCTCAAAGATACGACGAAACCCGATTAAAATAGTCGTTTTTACATACATATGTGTATATTCTAACACTATGATAAAATAAAATTGCCAACATTAACCGAATCGAGTGCCCATATTACGTGGTTAGATTTAACATTGTTAATATTTGTATTGGGACCAGATCTGTTTGCCCACAATAAGCGGATGCCCATATTAACCGGTGCCCATATTAAGCGGCATCCACTGTATTTACTATTACCAAGAATTTGTCTTGTTAAAAATCTTAAGTACTATTAAAATTAAAGGGTATTGCAGTTTTAATTTTCTACTTAGTGTCAATTTTTTCATTTTGTTGCTAAGATAATATGAAATATTTAATTTTTCACTGCTTATGCTTATGCCAAAATATGTTTCAGAATTCATGAAATTTTGTTAAATAGTATTGTGGTATTCTTGACTTCTTTTGTTACCATGTGAAAAAGCCATTATCATCTTATGCAATATGTTCTTTTAAGATAAGGAATATTGTTACTACTGTTATATTAATAGTTTAACTTTTAAGCTTCAAGCAATAATAATCAATAATTATGTCGATTGTTTACATGAATTGTTTTCAGTCAGATATTTTTCCATAGAAATAATTTTGAAATAGTGTTAAGGTTGCTAATAGTTGAATAGTAATTGAATTTAACATTTCTTAAACCCGAATTTGTTCATATTATCATTTTGTATGTGATATTATGTATTTTAATATTAATTTAAGTATTTAGTGAATTTTTATTATTACTGACGACTGTTTCTGTATTCTGGCTTGTAAGAGATTGCATGGCTATTGACCATAATTGTTGTGCATAGATAAATAGGTGCAAGTCATGTATACCGTAGTTGAATAGACTAATTGGTGTCATTTATCATATGGCTGTTGTATTAACATAAGTTATATTATAAATAAAATGTTTAATGATGTTTGCAACTTCAGTTGAATGATAGAATTAATATTAAAATTGCTAAAATTCTTAAGATTAAGAATGATTTTTGATGAAATGATTTTTTAAGTAAATTCTTCTTAAGTAGTTAATTCTTTATTTATAACATTTGATTGTCTGATATGATGATTTTATTAATTCGCACACGTTAGACTACTGAGTTAAAATGATTATTATTTCATTTCTGATTGGACAATTAAATACTTCTATATTAAAGTTGATAAATTAATAATATTAAAAGTAATTATTTTATTTGTTTTCATTTTTTACTCATTTGTAATTTTTTAAACAGAAAGCCACACTGATACCCGGTGGTTCTGAATCTCTAGTTTATGCTACTGTGACTGGTACCATTGGTGTTCTTGTGCCATTCAATGCTCATGAAGAACAAGACTTTTTCCAGCATCTTGAAATGCATATGCGTTCTGAGAACCCTCCTCTTTGTGGACGAGATCATCTTTCCTACCGATCATACTATTTCCCTGTAAAAGTAAGTTAATTTTAAATAAGTACTTTTTTACTCTAAGTGTAATGTAAGATTAACTTTTATATATTTTTTTTCATAGAATGTTTGTGATGGAGATTTATGTGAACAGTACAATTCCATTGATATTGCCAAACAGAAAAGCATTGCAGCTGATCTTGATAAAACTCCAGCTGAAGTGTCTAAAAGACTAGAAGACATTCGGACAAGATATGCATTTTAAAAAATAACCTTAGTTTTTGTATTATATTTATTTTAAAAAAAATTGTATGTACTAAATTTTATTTTTATTTTTTAAGTTAATCACTTTTAAAATACCTTATTGTAATTTATCAATTAAGTTCCTGGTCTAACCATGTGTTGATATTTTTTATGTGTAATGGATCTATTAATTTAATTATTAAAAAATTATTGCATTTGTATGTAATACTAAATCCACCAAAGAGTTTAGTTATAACTTTCCTGAACTTTTTTATTTTTATTTTATTTTTCTTAATCCTGTTAAATCTTTATTAAGAATATCATATGTTGTTTTATCACAAAAGTGTTATTAATTTTGAGAGCAAAATTTGATAAAATTCTGATAAACAATCTCAGATGTTGTGAAAGTTTTAAAAATCACTTATATGTTGTTAACTAAAAAATATTATGATGGAGGCATATCTACATTTACATATATTGTTTATCGTCTTAGGTTAGGTTTTGAACAACCTTGGGAATCAACTACTGTAATATCAAAGAATAGTATATGGTGGGAGAAAAATTTAAAGGGCCAATACAAAAGAAATGTATTTATTTAATATTTTGTTATAATATTACAGATATCTAGTAGTATAATGATGTATACAAAAAAGAATATTCTTCAGCTGAGTGCTCAATTATTCCATTAATTAAATTACAATATGTAGGAAAACATGATTTTTTCAAATTTCGCATTTTATCTTCATAACTAATTATAATCTTAGAGTGCTGAATTGTATCCCCACCTGGTTATATGTTACGACTGAAGCCCTGTTAGTAAAAAAATATATGTTTTATCATAGAGTATTCATTCTTCAAACAACTGATTGAAATTCGACTGAAAGAATTGTATTATTCTAAGGAATCATGAATGTTGTGGGTACATGAGAAGAAAGGGCACCAACAGAAGTAGCCATGCCTGGTGAAAAGAAAGTTTTATTCGTGATATGAGTGATTGTCATTGGAAACTTGGATTCCTATCTTTACTATTATTGGTATTGTGTAGTGGGAGATACTAATCTATAGTTGCAACTTTGCAAGTTAGAATCCATAGCATGGTGTTAAGCACCGTGTATAGTATTACTTGGCCATCTGATCATGAATTGAATATGTGCTGTTAATTTTAAAGATTAATTAAACAGTTTATTTTTACCAAAGTCTGATAGGGATAGTACCCGTCTGTCAGTTTTAAGAACCTTACTGTCCTAAAACCAACTAGAATGGCCGAGTTGGAATAATTGATCTATCTAAATGTAGCCCGACCCTCATTGAGAAAAATTCGGTAACTCGACGATTTTATGTGGGTCTCTGATCTCGACCGGATGACAATCACACTATCTGCCTCCTCACGTCTGACACTGGAGAAAACGCGATTTCAACCCGCATCTGACCGTGGGATGAGGTGAAGGGGGCGCGCGGCCGCGAAAGTCAACGGAAGATTTCGGGCTTCACGATTCCCGTGAGGAAATCTCGGATCCCCCCCCCCGTTCGAGATCCATCCCACAGGGCGGCAGTCGCTGGACCGGGAGGGGGGCGCCCACGCGTTTTCCGAATCGACCACCGTGGCACGGCGGCGTGCGCGTTCCCATGGCGACCTGTGGACGGTCGGCCGCCAACAATAACGTCACACGTACTTACTACACGTCACGCGGCGAGGCTTTGTTTCAACGACGCGGGGGCGATCTGGCGTCCATCGCCTCTCGCCGACGCGGCTCGCGTTTGATTCGGCTCGCGCGCGTACGCCGAAATGTAAACGGCGACGACAAAGTATCGCTCGACGATAACTATCGCTCGCGCGGGGACGAGATGGCGGATTTAGCCGGTTCGTTTTCGTCCGGGGTTTTCGGCGTGCGTTTCGAGCGAAGCCATCGATGTATATTACTCGGCTTCGGCGTCGCAAAACAAATATTCGTCCGAGGCAGTGGTTCCCAATATTTTGTATTCTACGTCCCCCTCAGTAGATTTTAAATAACCTGCTCCCCTCACCCCGGCACCCTTAATTAATTACGATTTAAATAAAAAAAGGCGGAAAAATTGAGTTTTTTTTTCTGTTTTCTTATGTAGTACGCTGTGGTATTGATTCTTCGTTTTTGAACGATTTAAATGTCAGCTAAAAAAAATTCACTTCATTAATAATTCACTTATACGTGGAGTCTATGAAAATTGCTAAAGGACTTTTAAGGTTTCATTTGAATATTAGGCTTAACGTGTCGGTATTTTATCCAATTCTACCTATAATATTCAAGATAACTTGGGGTGCTAAATTTTTTTATGCCCCCCCCCAAATATAGACCTTTAACACATCCCTGTCGAGATGTACAAAAATGTGTTTATAAAGAGTCCAATGTTCTTAAACCGTTTTGCTCTCTTTCTCTCTCTCTCTCTCTCTCTCTCTCTCTCTCTCTCTCTCTCTCTCTCTATCTATCTCTGGCGTGGATACGGTTTTTTCTGCGAGGGATTTTTCTATTATTCGATTTATTAACTCGTAAATGATTGAAAATGTATACTTGTATTTTAAAATTATTCAATAACATTCTTCTTCTTGGTAGCGTATACTTTTTAGGTACCTATTAATTATAAAAAAAAAGTGCTACAATTTCTATTTTCTTGTTAATTTATAAAATTCGCGCACCGCTTTTTCTCTGAAAAATCGTCGAGGGATTCCTTCCGGGTAATTTTTACTGTACGAGTTAAGTCGACTTGACATATACCTCGTGGTCTATTTGATATTTCTAGAAAATCGTAAATAATTTTTCGTAACTCATTCTGTAGAAGTGTACAACAAATCACCTCTCTGATATTGTTTTCCATGAATGAATAGGTTCGTTTTCATTCTCTTCGGAGAGAAAAAATCATCTCTCTGCGGTTAGGTTAGGTTACCATTCAAAGGATATCGTGTTTTTTTTTTTTTTTTTTAAATTAAATACAATATCATAGTAACAGATAGATGTATACAACGTGCAAAGTATCAGTGAGTTTTCACAATTTTTTCATTACTCTGGCCTCGTTTTTAATTTCGATTTTAATTAACATAAACATATTTATTGTAAGCAATAATCTGAGATCTCGGACAACATTGGAATTCATTCAAAAACCACCTCGTGGATTTCTTTTGGAATGTCCTTGGTGTACCTAGAGGTTTTTTTGAAGCGAGGAATTGCAGTTCATGTTATGTTTTATATCCGGAAAAATTCACTAGACATTTTTTTTTTGTTTAATTTACGAAAATCTGAAAATACCGTGAATTTGTTTTGTTTTCGTTACCAGACGATTTGGCTGTTCATAAAATCATTTTTTTTTTCATCAAAAACTTCTAGAGACTAAATTTCAATTGAAAACTTGAGGCCGTTTTTGGGAAGAAATTATAAGAACACATGCAATTATCGTTCAGTTTATAGAATAGGTTTTTCGTATTTTCCTCGATTTTACTAAACGCTTTGTATATTCATTCTCATTTTCGTCTTATCAAAAGAAAAAGAAAAAAAAATGTTAAAAGAGTGTAAAAATGTTACTATTTCAAACAAATAAATAATTTTGTAAAACTGAACCCCGGCTAAGCTCGACCGCATTATACTTTTAACTGTGATTTTTTTTTTTATTCTTTAACTCCCTACCCTCTCCCGCATCTACGTCAATGTCTATATTGAGTGTTTAAAGTCAACAAACCAAAACAATTAGCAATAGTGTTTATTAATACTGTACAATATTATATTAGGTATCACGTAAGTGGAGTTATGATACGTTGTACAAACATGATGAAAATGGTATTTTAAAGTATTCTTGTTTGTTGCTTTTTTTCATTTCTTTTTTTTTCTTTTACTATCGCGTTTTCATTAATTACGTACCCGTGACCTCCATTCTCACATGCCAACATTTGAATATACTAAATAATATGTTTTTTTTCAAGGGAATACGGGACAGTGCAAATCTATGAAAGGAAAGGAATGCAGGTACGTATATACATTTATATTTGTGTGAAGCGATAATAATTAGCCTCTGAAGTCTGAAGTTCAATTTCTGATCATAATGGAACGGCGAAATTGGTTTTTTTCATAATATGTGTTTGAGAGGGGCGTGTAAGGGGAAAATTACATTTCTCACGTGTCACGTGGACACAACAACACGCATGGAGGAAAAATATTAACCTTTCTGAAATTTCAACGGATTCGGCCTCTCGATATGGATCGAAAATTTCATTTCATCGGTACTTTAGACACGTAATTTTTCTCTATTCTCGAAAGTTTTTCCCAGTACTCGGAGAAAACTTCCACAAATAAGACGGTGAAATGTGCCATAAACGGAGAATTCGATTAGATCGATTCTTGCAGTTATTTCGCTATGACTCCAACAATTCGTTTTTAATTTTCACCTATTTTAATATCAACAACGCTATTTTATGGACACAGCCAATGTTGAATTAATAAATTTAAAAAAAATTATAGAACGTTGTTTTTTTTTTTAATCTAATAATATTATTATTTATTTCCGATATACGTAATAAGACACGGAAATTTCATTTTTGTGTACATTAAATTGTGATTCTGAAGAAATATCAAAAATCATTTTTCCTTATACCCGGAGAAAACTTCCGCAAAGGCGGTGAAATGTGCCATAAACGGAGAATTTGATTAAATCGACTCTTGCAGTTATTTCGTTATGACTTCAACAAGAGCGGGGCTAGAGTACGTTTTTAATTTTCACCTATTTTAATATCGACAACGCTATTTTATGGACACAGAAAATGCTCAATTAATAAATTAAAAAAATTATAGAACTTTGTTTTTTTTTTTTTTTTTTATCTAATAATAATATTATTTATTTCCGATATAATAAGACACGGAAATTTCGTTTTTGTGTACATTAAATTGTGATTCTGAAGAAATCTCAAAAATCATTTATCAGTATTTTCTCGATAAGCGTTTACGGAAAAACGTTTCATTTTACAATATGACCGTGTAATACGCCAGCTCAGAATCGCTTCACTGTAATGGAATGAGTTACCGTTTCTTCGAAATCCAATACATTCAACACCAACATCTGGTCCGTGGAGAGATGTAACCTAACTGTGACGTCTATGATCACCGTATTCATTTCCGGTTTATTTGAAATTGATTTGATATTATTATTATTATTGATTTTTTAAAGCCAAAACGCGTCATCTCGAACTGGATGAATATCGCTAGCAGATTTCGCTTGTTATTTTCGCGGATTTTTCCACTGCTTGTGCACCTATATGTTTTCAAATAGCCTCACCAATAATATATTTTGTACATTTTTACCATATTATTTAAGAAAAATAAAAATCCAATTTAAAACGCCGTATTGGATATTGGAAAATCTTTTTTAACTGGGTACGTACTAAAATGATAGTGAAAATGTAATAGTAATCGTGATAAATGTTTGTTGCCTAATATTGGTAAAAAATCTGGATCTTTTCTGAAAAAACTGATGTAAAAACCGTACAAAGATAAATCAAATGTTCATTTTTATCCCGTGTTAATATAGTATTATTATTATACATATTTTCTTTTTTACGTGTTCTATACATCACACATTATGACAATTGATCGTGCATATGTTTATCAACTATAAATTATAAGTACATAAATACATAATACTTATGTATATATAATTATAGAGTTTATGCTAATGGATAATGTTAAATATGATTCTTTATGTCAAAGCGGTTTTCCATATAGGTTTTCCGCCTACCGCGAGTAAAGAGAAAACTCAGGTACCTGAGACCCCGAGAAAACGTACTGCAACTACTCCGCTTCTATAATTTATGATATTGTAATATTATATATTATTAATATTTTAATATTTATATTTCTTGTGCTATTGGTTAATAATAAAAATTAATAAATCAAAAATTCCAAAAAAAAAAAAAACTACTCTCTTTCGAAATAATATTTTGTGGTAAATAATGGTGAGGTATACATATATCTATTATTTGAGAAAACTATGAAATACTTGTAAAATCACATAGATCAGTGGTTCCCGACCTTTCTAGTCGTGCGGATCACCAATTTTGTAAAAAAAACTTAGAGGCCCACTAATTTCACAACTAAGTAAAAAATACAAACACAAATAGATATCTATAAACGTGTGTAGTTATAAATAAATGTATAGCATTTAACTAATAATAACTAAAAATAAGGCATATAGGTACTATTACTGTGTCAACTATTAAGAAAACATACTATTACAAAAAAAATTGAAAATTAAGAATGAAAAAAGTGTATTGTATTCAGATCAAAAATAAATCTTTAAAAAAACACAGTGTTGTTTTCACATTGTTTGTCTTCCACGAGAGGCAGACTGATCAAATAATCAACAATGAAATACTAATGGACGCATGACCAATATTATGTGTACATCGCAACGTGTCCACGCTCCGCGGCAAGCGTGATAAAATATGATGAAAATGACAAATTACATATTATAATTATAATAGCCGCTGGTGAATAATAATAATGTGCGTGGAAAAACAACAAAAGAAACTATAGGTTATAAGACAGCGCCACAACTAGCTATTTGTGGGCCCCAATGCAAGACAGAATTATTATGGGCCCCCATTTTCTCTACATTTTTTTAAAAGCAATATATTAGTGCATCATATTCGTAACCCTTTTCTCCTGCGGTGTATTATGTGTTCAATAAAAAATTTTATTGGTACAAGTGTATAAAAATAATTTCTTACGAGGCCTCTTTTCTTTGTAGTATTCAAGCCCAGCACTAAAATCTGTGAATCGGATTCCGGAACCAACCCATCGGTACTACTTATATACTTTACAATACCTACTGCAGGTTTATACTTACCGACGATTTCGTCGTCGAATGTATTATTGGCACGCTTTTAGAGACGAATTGGTAAACATTTTCAAAATTTCATTTCTCCATTTACGGACTGAGACCACTTTTCATGCGATTTAGGTATTTGACGGAAACAATAAAAAATAAGTGCTCAAGTTCGATAATCGGAACCTATACACGATAAACAATACAGACTCAGGGTTTCAACCAATCTCAGGAGTGGTCAGATATTGAGGCACATTTTACCGACAGATACAGCTTTGAATCCGAAATATTTTTTTTATTTTATCACCCAGATATTGGGCCACGTCAAAACCATGAAATGTTCAAAAGGTACCTGTAATTTGGCCACGAATTTATATCATACCTGCTCGTAATATTATACACCGTCGACTGACTTGCTGCAGGCGTCGTTCGGTGTTAATCATACTCAAAGTTCAATATTTACGGGACATAGTCCACCCACCACAAACGAATCAAACCGAATTTATTTTAGTGAGCGAAAAAATACTTATGTAAGTACCCATTAAAAATTAATAATTTCCGCCTTCTTTCGTATTTTATGTATCCGGCCATCGCACGCAGAGGCGTATTTAGGCACAGGCCCTGTAGGCCCGGGCCTAGAGCGGCGGCATTTGGAGGGCGGCAAATCATTTTTTTTTTTTTTTTTACAGAATTACAAAAAGTATTTTTCATTCGACAACGTCAAATTTGAATTATTTTTCCACTAGAGAAGTTCGTTTGCAAATCATAAGTTTTATGATTTAGAGTTACACGATTCAAACCGTAAACGCGTGCGTCCGTTCGCTCAAAATCAAACGGCTACTTATACACAATCACGCACACGCGATACGGCATATATCAATACGCGTGTGAGGGGTAGCGAACAAATCGGGGCGTTCAACGTGAGTTCGAATTCTCAAACTGTGGATTCGAATGTGTTTTGTGAAAAATTTTAGGAGAGGCGGAGGGGAGGGAGAGGCGGCGCATCGGAAAGTGTCTACAGGCGGAAAATCCCTAAATACGCCACTGATCGCACGAATATCCTGTATATCGTCGCTAGTCGCCGACTAAACGATATTTTATACATTATAAACTTTACGTTTCAAGGTAGCTTTATTTTAATACAAAATATCAAATATTTACGTAGGAATATTTATTTCCTGACATTTGTACGAATTGCGAGTGCCGGTAGCCGTGGTCTACAGTTAAATAAGTGATTAATATCACATAATTGCATATAATATGTACCTTTTGATACGGATAATGCCTACACGTTTTTGATATACATTTCAAGTTTTTAGCATGATTACTTTTAGACTCTTTAGCTTCACTTAAAATCACTTAAAATCTAAGACAGTCTAGTAGTGGCCCAGTTACCGTGTGTACTTTTAAATTTTAATAAATGTTAAATTAGTTTGAAACATAGTTTTAAAAGGTCAATTGTGGCGCGATTCGCGGGCATCCGATCTAACAGCACCCGGATGTTTGATCAGCCCTCGAGTGCGTCTGGAATGTCAGCAAAATAAAAATATTTCAATACAAATTTACGTATTATAATTTTAAAGTTTTTGTCACTTCACGATGAAATCCTGCGTCGGCCTTTTCGTCGACACCGTTATTATAAACATCATATTATTAAAGTACCTGCTGCACGCTGCTGATTAGGCGAGGCATTTTTTTTTTTATTTATTAATTATGAAGATCAGCAGAACTGTATACATTAAAGAAATAATTTTCATATTAATTAGGGTAATTTTCAAGAATAAATAGTGCGTAAGGGCAAGAGGGTGTGGCTAATGGTCCAATAACGCGGCACTCTTCAGCGGCAGTCCACGTTTATTATATTATATCGTTAACGCGACTGTAGAAATTAATAATAATAATAATAAAAAAAAAGACAATAACTGTAAACGAAAATGCTTTTTCCTTAATAATTTAATTAATTTTATCTATTGAACCAGGGCACGGTGCTGTAGAAACGAAACGATTTGGGTATTAATTCTGCTTTTTATAGAAGTCTACAGAACGAAATGATGTTAATATCGTATAATTGTTACGCTTAAATGTGTAAATCAACATTTGCTCCGTTTTTTCGCTAAGAAGCCGGCAGGACGATAGTACCCACCCTGTACGGTGACCGCCGACCGGCTATAAATATAGGACAGGTCGGTGGTTATCTTTTTTTAATAATACATTGAATGCATTTCAAATGATTATACTTAGGCACTGTGTAAAAATGGCTAGGGCAAGCACTCGACCGCTACTTCACGCAATGAACATTTAAATACGTAGATTCATAGATGCATTTCATAGTACTTCTATCCCAGAGTCTAAAATATATATTTTTTTGTATTACACACTGTATATTAAACTTGGAGTTACTGTGGGGGGATACACCCCCCAAAAGAGTTTTTTTAATCTATACACATAAGCATAAAGTAGGTAGTAAATTTTTATTTATTTATTTTTTTTTACCTACAAAATACAAACTACATTACAATAAAATGTTATCAAACTTGAAAACTCTACCTATGATTCATTCATTATAATACATAAATTATGGATAATGTTTAATTTACAAACTGTGAATAATATAGTATGTAAATACCTAATTCGTACTACACAAAGTGTGTCGTAGTGCACACAATTTTAGTCCCTGCTCTATCCGATATGAAAGTTATCGTATTTGAAAAAAAAAATCACCAAGACCGTACATCGATGTCAATTTAGAATCGTAGGCACTTGGGTATATCATGAATTTATTATTTGCTCATTTAAGACGAACACTTCAATCATCTAAATAACATCGTACGAATCGTCAGAATATAATAGTTTTTATTTTTGTAGATACTTATTATTAATTTTTAAAGATCCCTCGACATTTCGGTTCGGCTATTACAATGATGATATTACGAGATTGATGTGAGCTATTGCCTATTATTTCGTATTATAAGAAAAATAAAATTAGCAACTTGTTCTAACTTCTAATGCAGTATCAGGTAAGGTGAAGTACTTTAATGAAATGATCGATTATAGGTACCTACTCATTAAGTCATAATTCATAAAGACAAAAAAAGATTAGCTATACATAATAAAGGCATTTATTTTTCTATAAATCCAATTTTTACAACTTGCGTTTATACGAGTATAATCATTTTACTTCCGATAATCTTTGGGTCATTGGATTATCGATTACCTACACTGCGTAATCGATTTTATAGCAAAATATTTAAAATTTAAAACTCTTTTTGTTTATTTAATAATATTTGTATTAGACAGGTATAGATATGTTCTTGATTAAAATTATCTTAGGTCGTATCTAGTGATGGGCTGTGGGTAAATACCCAACGGGTAAGAAATATATTTTGAGTAAATACCAGGGTATTTACCCACGTCATTTTTCCTTTGAAAAATCGGGTATTTTTTTTTTTTTAATATGGCTATACTGTAACATTAATATTTAAGTCATGAAGATTAGAGATAAGGAGACCAAACTCCGTATACAAAATATGGCCCGACAAAAGTCGCACGGTTATTCTGCCACCAGGAGCGCGTCGTTCGATTAGAGGGCTATGTTTTACCACATATTATATGTATTTTACTATAAATGTACGTTATTTTTGTATTTGAATGAAATATAAATTATCATTCATTACTAATTACCTGCTTATATTAAAGTATACTTAAATATACAAGTAAAGTTAAAAAGGTGTTTCCTGTAAAAAAAGTTTAAAATTCAAAATATTCTATAATGACTACGAGTTTAATGAAAAATGGTATGTATATAAATAATACATGAACCTGTTAATGTTATTTGCTGATGTAATCCCTTTACATGCTATTAAAGAATGTATATATTTCAATAACTTATTTGTATCATTCATACTCAATAAAATTGTATTAATAATGTTGCAGTCAAATAAAATTTCAATACCATTCAAAAAAATCTGTCAATATTTAATGTATAAAGAATTGGAATAATATGAATTAATATAAAATACAATTATAGGTTTGTACAGTTATTTATTTTATTTTTGAATAATTAATTGCTTACTTTTACTATAAAATTATTTGAAATTACTATTCTTTTTTCAGAATCACTATTCCATATTGCAAGCACTACTTCATCATCAGTTAATCCAAACATCCATTTATTACATGGTTTTTCTAACAGATTCAGATTCTCTTTTAAATACTGAAAAGAAAATTCTTCGTGGGAATTTTCAACTGTATTTAAACATGCCTGACTTGGTTTAGATATCTTTTTATCAATATTTTTAATCAATATTTTTTTAGACCTTTTAAGAGGAGGTTTTCTATTCATTGTATGCTTTGTTAGATACAATGGCAAGTTCGGAAATATAGATGGAACTGCCCCTGCTTTTATTATAGGTCTAATTTTTTTAATTTTATTGACTGTTCCATCATTTAAGATAGTCTCGTCAAAAAGAAGAATATTATTCTCTTCGAAATGCAATTCACATATATAGCACTTTTCTGTAAGCATTTTGTCTTTTCTAGGTATGGCTCTATGCCATCTTGCTAAAAGCTCTGTATTCTAAACAACATATGTAACAAATAATTAAATAGGAAAATTATTATTCATAAATAAGGTTAAGATATTTTGTTTTTTTTTTTACTTTGGGTGCTTTAAATAAACTTTTATTTTTTAATCCAATTGATTTTTGTTGTTTGACATCTAAAGCATAACCAGTATTACACCCTGGTACAAAACAGCACTTAACCATTTTTAATGTTTAGGTAAAAAAAATAAAAAATACAAATTACTCTGGTTTTATGTATAATTATTGTATTTAAATAATCAAACAAATACAAAATAATAATACAAATTATTTGAAACCTTATCATTGTATACATTGTCTATTTATAAATTTAATATTTTGAAGAATTCAATAATAAATAATCATATGGAAATCATCTATGACCATGTGTTTAATAGCTAATTATAATAATATATTTGTTTTCGATTCTGAGTAAAACGAAGTTTTTTGAAGAATGTATTGGTTTTACAAATCTGTGTTTTTTTTTTTTTTTAGTTTTTTAGTTTTTTTTTTTTTAGTTAGTTTTTTATGTATGGAGACACTTTCTCTTATTGAAATACTGGTCCAAAAGTTTCATCCAGCAACTTTTTAGAACGGAAATTTTGTTGGGATGGTACTTTATTTGGCTCATTTTTCGAATTTCTCCATAGTTTTTCCAGGAATGGGCGATAACTACCGAAAAATTGACAAAAAACGGGAAAAATGCCGTATTCTCGATTTTCGTAAAATCTATTTTAGTTTTTTAGCCATTACTCCGTCAATAATAGAGCAAGAGACTTGAAAATTTTAGTGACTACTAAAAATGGCCACTCACATAGCCAATAAAATGTTTAAAAAGATTTAACAACTTTTGACTTGTATATCGAACTTTCAAAATATTGGAAAATTCTCATTTTTTGGAGGTTTTTGCTTTCTAAAATTTTAACCTTTGGATATTAAGAGCTGAAAATTTAATAAATTACTAATAATAGTATGATACTCATGTGTATTACTACCGATGATGTAAAAATATCGAAAATCGTTAGTCACAATTTTTTTTTACAACTGTTTACGCGTTCAAATTGCCTACAATATTTGACTAAAAACGTCGAAATAAAGAATATTATATACTCGATGTTAATTATTTTGTCCTGCCTTCAACAAGAATAGTGCTAAAAAATTTGAAACTTTTCTTGTTATAATTTACATAATAAATTGACTATCTACTGAATTTTACTCAGAATCGTTTTTTCCGAATGCAATGATTTATCATTGCATTCAAATTTAAAGTACCATACAACTAAATTATCGTAAACTTGGTGATCCCGCAATAGAAAATTCTATACACATGACCATTATCTTGTCCGAGGAGCGTAGCGACGAAGGACCAACTTCCACCACCATTATCTTACCAGCTTTTTTATTATTGAACCAATTTTAACCAATATCCCCCTAATTCTGTGTATATGTTTTAGATCTGATCTAAATCATAATGTAATAAATTATTTGCAAGGAATAATAAATCATGTTTAATTCGAAAAACATACATAATTCCTATTATATATAGTATAATAATACTACATGTCTACATGCTATAGCCTATAATTGTAAAATGTAGCCCTCTAATCGAACGACGCGCTCCTGGTGGCAGAATAACCATGCGACTTTTGTCGGGCCACTTTATAAACGGGCGGCTCATAGGAGTTTGGTCTCCTTATCTCTAATCTTCATGATTTAAGTATATTAAAATATCACATGACTACAATACACACATGGACCACGGTAGAAATGTAGAATATAGATATACCGCGGTTACGTTTACGGCATTAAGAATGCGTTGGTAACGCGGAATTAGTCTTGTTTTTGCGCTTTTTTTTTGTTTTTGCTTTGTTAATGAAATAAAAATTATTTAGTTTTATTGTTGCTTAAATTTGTGAACTATAAAATAAAATTATGGGAAGAAAAAAGGACATAGTGCGTAAATACTTTGAACAATTCATATCTAACGATAAACGTCAGTCTTGCTAGTTTTGACAAAAAGAGTATAATATGAATGTGAATAAAATGAAAGCACATTTACTTAAATGTTAAAATTGCCCACAACAAATAAAACAAAAATTTTATTCAAATACAACTTCTAATGTAACTGAAGATCAAATACAAACAGTTGATGAATATGATGCTCATTTAGCTGTCAATTCGCACAAGCCTTTAACCATCAACAAATTTTTTGATCACATGAATAAATCAGAGAATGTAAGTAAAATAATTAATTAAAAAAAATTATATTAAATAGTAAGCTTATTTTGTTTATCATTTATTACCAATGTATTATTATTTAAGTATAATATTTGCTTGTTTAACACTAAAAACTTGGTACCTACCTGTGTAGGTATAATGTTTAATTATATAAATTGACAACAAATTTTTTTTTTAATTTTACCTTATTACATATGTATTTAAAAGGTAAAAAAATCAAATAAAATGTTAAGGATTACCTATATGCTATATGAAAATTACAACTTATAATAAATTAAGTACCTACATAAATAATATTGTATTCATGGCTATTATAATTTATATGAATATATACAAATTATAATTTATTATTTTAATACAGTAGAACTCCGATTATCCGAACGCCAATCATCCGGACGTCCAATTAACCGGACGAGGAAAAAAACAAACGGCACGTGCCGTTATTCACACACGTGTCTCATAATCGTTTTTAGATTAGATAACATTTTAAAATATGTCACATATTATAATAAGGCTTACTTTGTTTTAGTTAAATATATAATAAAATCATTTGTTTATAGTTACGAATTTTAAATTATATTAAATATATATTAATAATAAAAACATATTATATAAAATATATTCATACAATCATATAACTTTTGATATAATCAATCAATTGATATAATCACACGTCAATCATACGGATATTTGCTTATCCGGACCCCCTTCGACATTAATTAGTCCGGATAATCGGAGTTCTACTGTACTGGTGTTGTATCTTTCATAATATTTTATATTTATAAATTTATAAACAATCTATGCTTATTAATTTATGTTTTTTTTTTTTTTACTTCTACTTATCATAATATTTTTTCATTAAGTAGATATTTAGGCTTAGTTTAAATCTATTTGAATTAGGTAACATAGTTCTCTAAGTTTTTACAAAATAACATTTATTAAACTTATCTGTTTAAATAAAAATTATAAAACTATACCTAATTTAGGTAGGTATTTTGGCTTGGATCACCACATTTTAACATTTGTTCGTTGATGAACAAAATTTTTTGAATATTTTTTTTTTTTGAAGTAATTACCCAAATTACCGGGTATTTATTTTAAATATCGGGTAAATAACTAGGGAATTTACCAAAAATATATTTACCGGGTATTTGCCCATCATTAGTCGTATCTAAGATAGATTCAAAATTCTTTTTTAATTTAATTTCAATATGAATAACTGATATAGGTGCATACTGCATACTGCATTTATTTTATTTTACAAATAGTTTCCTTTTGTTTTAGTTGAAAACTTATAATTTTTTCTATGAACTTAAGATATTTTATAAACACTATATCTAAGTTTATTTTTCGTTTAACTGAATAAAACTTACTAAAATCAATAGTTTTTTACAGAAAAATATAAGTACAATATTTTCTAAAATATGTAGGCATTTACCTAGGCATAGAAATTATGTATTATATGATTATAAATATACATTTTATTTACACGATTAGAAAACTTGTCTCGGCAGTCGTCTTTTTGGGCAATATTACATTGAGTAGCGGAGAATTCAAAGGATTTTAGACTCTAAGGTATAAGTCGACCGGAATATCAAATAGATTTTAAATTCAACAAACGACCAACGTTTGCGTCGTCAACAAAAGAGTGTTTATGTTTTTATGAAAATAATATGATATACATATTTGAAAAATAGCGCATGTCGTTTGGTAAAAATGCTGTGAAATGGTTGAATTTTGAACCCCGTACACACATGACGAGGTGGCCGAGTGGTTAAGGCGTTGGACTGCTAATCCAATGTGCTCTGCACGCGTGGGTTCGAATCCCATCCTCGTCGGAACAGTTGAAAAATCGTGTTCGGTGCAATGCAATACTTCTTCTCCCTCGGCCCGTCGTCGGGTCCGAGCGGTGGTTGACGTGTGTGCACTCGAACATTTTTATCGTTTGTTTATTATGTTTTTACAAACGATTAAATTTGTTCCCGTAAATTGTTGTAAAATCATAAACACAAGTATATGTGTTTAAATTTTTTACTTTTTCCCGACAATTTTTTTCGATTGAAACTATTCGGAAAAAAATTATATTATTTCCAATATTATAGATGACCCGTGAGTCATACATATACGCGATCTGCTCAATTCTTTTACTCGGCGTGAGTACTCTTCGACAATTTCGCTTGTAAACGATTTCGTATTTCAGGTGCCATAAGTTGTAATGTTATTATTATTATTATACCTGCGTGATATTCAATACTCATCAGCGGAATGCCGACAGACGTCTTTTGCGAAAAATATTTTAAACGTTTTAGTAGGAAACAATATAATGTAACATGTAGTCGTACACATGAGGTGTTTTTATTATTTTCGATTTTCAACAGAGTTTTCATTTTATTTTATATCGTTTCTTGTTGAAACAATTATTACGCTTTTGCAACATGTAGGATTAAAAACGAGCGTGGGACGAGAATGTAAAACAATGATTTTACAGTAAAAGTATTTGTATGAATACGTACGAATATTGTAATTATGCAAACGTCGAAACGTTTAAAAAGAAATTCGAATAAGTACTGCAAGATTAAAACGAATGGTACCGGTTGCACTCCGAATTAAAAAAAAAAGCCACTGAAGTCATTAGACGCTAACAAACGGAAATAACATTGAGACTCTATATAGTCTATACCTATAAGTTATTTTTTACCGGACCGGACTGATACATTTTAACCAATTCCAAAACTGGACATGACCGAAATAAAAATCAAGCCAGACTGGACCGGACCGTTTTACTTTTTTTGCATTATAAAAGACCAAGACTGTATCGATTAAAAAAAAATATAAGCATAAGACCGAACTGTAAATCCGATACTGTAATGGACCGATTGTAAAAAAATTATATTAAATATTTAATTTAATTAATCAAATATCTTTCTATTATATAAATAAATTTAGAACACCCGTTTAAAATAAACCAGACTAGACCGCGATACTGCCATTAAAATTTATGTCAAACTGAAATTGAAGGCGGGCTGCCGGCTGGACCAGACCAAATAAACATTTTAGAACTTAATACATAAAGACCGAAAAAACTGAACTGTGAAGAGCACTAATATGGCATACAAATAACACTAAATTGTTTTTCAAGTACTAGTATTTTATTAATGTTATTTGAATTTTGATTGCTGAACAAATTGATGACAACAAAATATATATGATTATCATGCTTTATCGTATGTAAAGATTTGACACGTTTGATTTTTTAATAATTATAAAGACTAGGAGGTAGCATTAAAAAAAATTATTTAGATATTTAAAAAAAAAAATTAATTCACTCTTTATTTACGTAATTATGGCATGGTGATTATAAAAATTACATTAGATGGTAGAAAAAATAATCATGTTTACATTAATTATTTACGGAATAATTTTAAATTAGGAAGCCAGCGGTTAAGTTAATGAAGTTAATAAGAGAACAAATGACAGGAATGGAACGAGGGTTAAGGATAAGTTTAGATTCGATTGTGGAATAGCCAAGAGAAGAAAGGAAAGAAAATTCATAAATTAAAAACTGCAAAAAGAATGTTATGAAAATATGGCTGGACCAAATTTTGTGAGAAAAAAAATACAATTCAAATAATTATGTTTTTTATTTTCGAAAAACAAAACAGTATAAATAATACACCTAACATAAAACAAGGATGTCGACAATTTTCATAGTTACACATTCCACTGAAAAAATGAAGCACCATAAGAAAACACATTAATGAAAGTTATATGTGTTTTCGGTTTATATAATATGGTGTCTCATGAAGATTAATTTAAGAGTTATTGTATGAGATTTAACTACCAAATATCATCTGATTTTACAATCGTATGAAATAAAAAAAAAATACATGGGTGTTATAGGTATTTCAATATTAGTGACTATTTTTTCACCATATTACTTGAAAAAGTTTAAAATGATTTAAATAATTAATTATCTGACAACACAATAACTAAACCCTCTAAGAAAAATCTTAAATAATGTTTTTTAAGGTTTTTTCAGTATAGTTTGTAAAATACATTTGAATAAAATCACATTACATTTTTTAATTTTTAATTTTTAATTTTTAAATTAATTTTAAGATAACTTTTTGAACGTTTTAAGCGTTTTTACTAAACTAGTAAAATTATTACATAAACTCAGTAAAATTATTATATAAAAAAATTGTCATTTTCTTCTTGGTAAAAAATATAAATTTTACGAACAACCTTTTTGTGACCTTACAAAAAAGAGAACAGGTAGCATATGATATTAAAATACCTTTTTGTAAAAAATCATTTGGTCAAAAATTCGTTGACTACCTTGCGCCAAAATATTTTAACTCCATGCTTTTAAAAGATAAGAAAAATATTATAAGTAATCAGTTCAATGTAAAAAAGCTTGTCAATAAGTGGTTAATTATGTTACTAGAAAGAATTGCTGAATCTAGCCAAATTCTAATTACTTATTATATTCTAATTAATTTTTATAAATTCCATGTAACTTTTTATTGACCTAGTTGTCATATTTTAATTTGGAAACTTATTAATAACTACCTTTATGTCTAATTTTTATATTTATAATACTAATATTCATTGTTATTTAAAATTGTCTCATGCAAGTACTCTGTCCCTTTGTCACAAGCTTTGGCTTAAAGAAGTGAGATACTCAATTATTTCATAAAATATTAAAATAAAATGGTTTTTGATTTGAATTTAAAAAAAAAAAAAAACGACTTTTTATGGTAGTAATTTGTGGATATAGTCAAAATGTCAAAATATTTTTTTAATTTTCATATATTTGGTAAACGCTATTTCTAAGTCACCGTATTCTAAATATTCAATTTTGTTCATGATATTGAAGTAACTCATTAATTATATTTTTTTCAACTATACGATTAAACATGATCAGTTTGATAGTGACTTTACCGACGTAGACTTTTTAAGTTTCACATACTAATTAGAGTGAACCATTTTGCAGCTTTCCTTTGACGTGATCATTTTGTATAAATAAATTTTATGATTTGAGATTTTACCATATCTGCAGGTAGCGAGCAAAATTATAATTTTGAATTCTGGAAAAACGTAAGGAAGGGCAAGTGCCCTATACCCCCAAAAGTCCTATCAAGTACCTAAAAAAATATAGTTGCGACTTTTCCACAAATGTGGAAAAAAATAAACGTTACTGTAACATTAAAATGTCTTTCGATTCATCCAAACTCTAATAAATCAAATATAGAGCGTGTCCACTTAAAATACGTTTGAAATTATATCCGCTAGATCATTTAAAAAGAAAAAAAATGAAGGTACAAATGCATTGAAATCCGATTCAATTTTATTATTATTTTGAAATTTTGGCCCCGACACAATGTCTTTGAACGGTATTGGTCATTGTACAGGTGTACAACTTTGGGGCACAATAATACCAATGTCTCGAGAAATAATTTTAAGAAAAAATTATAAACCAATCCGGCAATCGATGAGATTTGAAACGTCAAGTTTTCGCCAAGAAACTTGGAAAAAAAACTTGTCTAAAAAAATATTGAAAACTCGCTTTGTATGATACTTTAAAACTTTTTAATTCATTTTCAATGATTTTTGCTGACCAAAGGGTTGTGACCTGCACACAAGGTCCCGTTTGAAAAGTTATTTCGGCCCAAATATCAGATGCCTTTGAGTCTCGTTGTTTTAATACATTTTCATACGAATCCGCTTTTAGGCCCGTTTTACAATAGGAGTGACTATATATAATGACATAAGGATATAGAATTTCTACCACCATTACGTCACCGGTCTTTTTAATTTTGTGTTAATCTCTTGGATTAATAAAAACAAACATAATTACCTCCACGTCGTATTAAATCTTTTTTTTTTCATTTGAATAATTCATATTAAAAAGTAATTATATTCCGAATACGTACTCCGATAAAAACTGTTTTCTCTTGTAGCCTGTAGGGTATTCATGAGGTCGACAAGAAATTATGTTAAATATTATGCATTGATGTAACATTCTAAAATAATATTTATTATACCATACGACATTACAATTGTAAAAAAAAAATAAAAAATACTCAACTCGAACGACCATTTAATGTTTTGACAGTGACATAGTATTTTATATTAAACAAAAAAGTCTTTCATCAGAGTTATTTGTTTAAAGTTTATTTAGAAAAACTCGATTGAAAAAATGCATTTTGAAAACGAAAACGATTGCCTAACATTCGATAAATACAATTAAAAATATATCGATTTTTCGGTTAATTTAATATAGTTGTATTCTGAGTATTCACAGTACGTTATCTATGCGCATTGGTGCATTAATCGTCGCCCTCTCGCGAAAACGAGGCGAAACATCGAGCAGAACATTTTGCAACGTCACACGATGAGAGTAAATCACACACGTTGAGTGACGTGCGCAGGTGTGGTGCGCGTGTTTACGCCGCGGGCCAGGGTTGATAAAAATCATGAATTTTTTTATTAAAATAAAAAAAAATTGTTTTAATCGAATAAAACGTGTTTTTTTTTGTTTAAAACATGATTTTTTTAAATGTTTTTTTTCAGCAGTTTTGGACATAGTTTAAACACGATTTAATATTGAGTTTAAAACAACCAATTTTATTACCAATGTATAAATATTACGCACCCATTATTATTACAGTAATCCCGTCCTGATAATCGTATGAATATAACCTTTAAAACGAAAACTATAATAGCCTGATATTTATTTTTTTTATTTATAAAGTTTTACTGACAATATCATCTAAACTTAAGTATAATATACAACACTTTTTTTTTAGCTATTTATAAAAACGATATTAACATAATATGTAGTAAACAACTAGGTTAACAAATTAGCGATATACATTAATAGATTTAAGATAGTGTTACAAGCAATGAAGATCGACAAATAATAGCATGATGAACTGTATAGTCGATAAATCGAACCAGATCAACGATCATATTCAATGCGTACATTATATGTTGTCGTTGCAAACAATGCAAACTTTTTGATATTGTAAATGTATTGTTATTATTATTATTATTAATTTATACATCAATTCATTTGTGTAAATTGATGTATATTAATAAAAAAAATTGTTTAAATTACAAATGTAATTATTCTATATATTATTTACTCAAGGTGCAACATGCAATATGTCATATTTTACAAATGACTCTTTTTAATTATTATTATTGTTTTTTTTTTTTGTACGATTTGTGTTATTTGAGCACAACTCGAATGTAACGAAACGTTCAGACCATTTTCGAGCTGAATTAATGATCTAAATTTTTTTTTTATCCAAACAAGAGTTTTTTCGCAACACTCACTGCGTAGTGATTTATATAAGACGATGTGTGCGTATACACTTCGTTTTATGCGCATGAGCATACATCTCAATATATCTCATATAGTCGTCTGTTGCTCGTTTCATTACAATAATTTATGATAATGCATGCATACATCCTGCGAATACGTCATAAATAATATACCACGTGGTCTTCCGCGAGAACAAATGACGCGTCGTAAAGGCACCATGAAGACCGGGAAAATATACCCTAAGAGCACATACATACGTATGTATTATACGGAGTGTCCTATGACGATTTACCAATGTGCTATAATTCCAGTGTTCAGCAAAAGTGATCAAATTGTGATTTTCTAATGTGACTCGCTGAGCTACTAAGATTACGGTTTTTAATTAATTTACTACACATTAGGTAAAGAATTTCGAAAATGCTGTTCCTTTTACATTTTTCATACAACTTTAAGATATTTATTTCCTAGAATTTATTTATTATTTTTATATTTTCGGCTTTTCATTTTCATCAGCTCTATGAATTTTAAAATTTTTTTACGAAAAAAAAAACAAATGAAAATTTATAAAAATCATTCAGTCAATGAGAATAAAAACTTGGAACATAAAAATTTTCAGAAAAATGAACTCAGTACAATGGCCGGGTTCATTTTTTTTGGAAAACAATAAAATAAAGTTTTTTAATTTTTCAACAACGCATAGATATTTGATTAAAACACGAGCGTCTGCATTCTCAATCCTCGCGAGTCGCGATGAAAAAAACAAACAGAATTCGGTTGTTTTTACTCAATAAGTTAGATGACCTTGAGTCAGTAACACTTTAAAAAAAAAAAAAAAAAGGTTGTTTTTACTGTTTCGAGAGATCTCGCAACGATTATGACTTTGAGAGACACCCTATTCCCAACACGTATATTATTCGCACGCCTTGCAGTGGTAGAGTTACGTTCGTGACGTCACTGGGAACTGTTGCGCGTTGAAATGCCGTGGCCGACAGACACGTTCGCATCGTCGCGTCATCGTACAATACGAACGACGTGCCCGTTCGCCTCGACATTTCGTCGTGCGAGATTCTTTACCGAACACAAGTTTGTCTACGACGACGACGACGATGGGGTTTTTTTTGTTTTTGTCTAAATCACTTTTCCGCGCTGAAAGCGTGTCGTCGACGAAATTCACACGTACTGGCCGCCCGTCTCTTCGTCTCGTCGTCCCGTCGTCGTCGCAGGTGTTTCACGCAGAGTCGACGTTGTAGATCGTACCCTGTTGCGCCGCCGTCGTCACGCTGCGCCGCGACGAACGAACCGTTTTCTTGTTGTTTTAATATTTTCTTGAGTTAATATTTTTTATTATTTATTATTTTTTTTACCATTTCACACTCACGTCAAATTTGTCAATTTCAAGTTCGTGCATAACGTCGGACGACGCGCGAACAAAACAATATTTTCACCGCCATCGGATGTCATTATAATTGAATCTGTCTCACCGCTTTCGATTATATCCGTCGACGCGTCTTGTCGGCGACCGCGGTGACGGCGACGATTTTATAGTCTCTCGTTTTATCGATCAAAATGAACTGCAGGACTTTTGAATTGAATTGTCGAGCGTTCGTTTTTTAATGTCTTTTTCAAACATTTTTTCAGATATTATGGGACGCTCATGTCCGGACTCGAAATCATCGATGTCAATTGAGTGAACTAGGCGTTGATCCGGGGTGACGGTATAAGGGCGGCCACCTCTCAGTCGGTTGTATCATATTATAGTTTCTATTGAGCATCGCATAAAAAAAAATTAAGTTAAAGTATGTGTAGATACACTTAAATACGTATTTCTACTTACGAGTTTAGATGTTATATATTATCTTTTATTAATCAACCCTTCTCGTAAATTTAGTCTGTATTCGTGACTGGGTGAGACTTGGGGGCGGCGAGCTTAGACTACCACAACTACTTAAAACTGGTCAACATAATG
The DNA here is from genome assembly GCA_027580255.1 of Therioaphis trifolii. NCBI lineage: Eukaryota > Metazoa > Arthropoda > Insecta > Hemiptera > Aphididae > Therioaphis > Therioaphis trifolii. The sequence goes on from CM050407.1 coordinate 5,097,623, forward strand.
TTCGACAACATCGATGTGGAATATCGAAATTGTCGTATTTCGTCAAAAATAAATAGCACTCGAGTCTCCTCCGTTTGAATTTATTTATATCCGTTTCAATGGTGCCTATATCGCTATAATAATGCAGATTTTCCCCGTCACTTTGTAGTAATAATTATTGATCAGAACTGATGCTTCGATTAATTTCCATACCGTATATACGTTGTGTTTATGATTCACCACGTGTTAAACGTGCTGATAAATTAAATGTATGTATAATATAATATACTAGGTACGTGGACGTTAAGCGTTTTCAACCGTATAATATATTTATCGTAAACATTTTTCCACGCAGCTTTATTTATTCGTACGACGTTTGAGATTTCTCGAAACCACGTTGGAAACGACGTGCGGCCGTTCTCGAGAAACCATTGATAATTCATAGGAAGCGAAATACGCGCAAGAATTGTGAAAAACAAATTACCTCGCAATGTTGATGGCGTACCATATCCCGTGAACATAAATTTTATTGCGTATACATTCGTACATATGATGTTTATATATCACGAGGGTAAAACTACGTCAAATAATTACATAAATTTATTATATAGGACATAGGTATATATATATATTTTATGCTGAAGGAGAACGTAACACAAAGTACCTATCTGTGAAGCGTTATGATATTATATTGTAAGCATTTTTATGAGCGGCATATCGTTATAAGTTTATAACTATAATTAATATATTATATATTATTTAGGCGTTATATTATGCAGAGTAAACATAATACACTCGTTAACCGGACGCGCCACAGCGTCCGATGCACAAGTGTCAGTCGTGGGTCACACGTCTGTGGCTCACACACTCGCAAGTCGCAGTCGTACGGGTCACCGTCCTACGTATGAAGTAGATACAATTTTTCTTTATAATCAACTTTTTTGTAAGATGTTAAATATCACGACTCGCAATAAACACATTCGTTGTGTGTGTTAATACTTATCGAAACGAGAACCAACCTGTCAAAACCTGCCTCAACGGGACGAACCGAGACGGCAGGAATATCAAATAGAGTGAGGACGGAACAAACCATTCTTGATCACAAATTCACAACATCGTCCTGAGTGCGACGTACCACCAACACCACAAACTTGTACAACCGTACATTTTCGGGATCGCGCGAAGATTTTCATATCGATCTTACTCCACGTCTCTCTTCTCGTCGCAATCTCTTTCGTCGTCCGTAAAACGAGTATACCCGATCTCGTTCGGTCCGATCCACCGTTTGTTTTTACAAAAGCTCAAGAGACCACAATGATTCTAGAATCATATTTGTTCGACACGTCGGTAATAACGACAAAATCGTTTTCGCTACTATCCCCCCGTGCTTTTTAGGACTCACTCTGTCGGCATTTCACTCCGTACGCTTCTGATATTGTTATAGAAACGATTTAATAAAATCATTCACAACGGGCGCGCACGCGTCCCCGCTTTTATACCTATACTTATAGAATCAGCCGAATGAATAGAATATTTTTTAATAATACGGTCCTTTCACGGCCCACGCGCAATACTCGCACACGCGCATACGTGCATATTGTGCAGTGAATTAAATTTGTTACGGATATCAATTCAAGTGTCGATTGGAAGTAACTGGACGACGCGATTCAACCGGCCCACAGCTATAGAATGGAAGAAGTTGATACGTACGCATAAACGACCGCATATAACACAATAAATAAACCGATACGTAAAACCATCCCTCGTGCTATGTATGTAACCTATAATTATTATTTGTTTTAACATTTCCGTCCGCCCTTTTCGTATTGAATAAATATTTAGATGATGTATACCTACCGATATGTATAAATGTATGCACCGAAAACATTGGTTTTTTCCGGGTTCGGTGAATTGCGTCCCCCAAAAAAAATGTTAATTCACAGATAGGTGAATTGCGTCCCCGATATTTTTTCGAATAGGTGAATTGCGTCCCCGATACTTTTTGAAATGTTAGAAAACAGATTACATATTTAAAACTTACATTACAAAATATGCAAGTTTTCCACCAAATCTCCGGGCTGAATTAACACCAACAACAAATCGGACAACCAACAGTTGTGAGGCATTCCACTCTAAATTAAATAATCTATTTATCTCTAGTGATCCAAATAATTACAGTTTTATTGATTTTATAAAAAATATTCAATCCGTAACATACAGAAAAATACGTAGTAATAGACAAAGAAAATCACGTGTCAAATTATCGAAAAAGAAAATTATATTGGAGAAAAAATGATTGAATATAATAATAAATTACTGACCAGATTTGAAAACCAAAGCCGTTTCATTTAAATTTTTACCAGTTTAATATACTTTTACAATAATTTTATTATTTTTTACATAAATAATTGACGATTAATTAAATAATTGTCCTACAAATGTTATTAATGTTAGTATGAAAATGTATTGTACATACTTATTGGATTTTTTTAATTTGATTTGTAAATTATATTTCAACTAATGTATTAACTTAGTACATTTTAAGTATTTGTTACATACCTAGTATTAAAATATAGCAGGGGCGCAATTCACCTAGTATTAAAATATAACAGGGACGCAATTCACCTAGTATTAAATTACAACAGGGACGCAATTCACCTAGTTTTATGGAACGGGACGCAATTCACGTAACGCCGTTTGGGAAATTGATGTGATATCGACAAAATAAATAAATTCACTCTTTATTTCTCGTACTTTGTGATTTTGTATAACAACGCAGTATTTTTTCAAATAATAAATTGGAACGTATTGAATGCCCATCGTTTCGGCATTCATTAAAATTGAAATTGACCGGTTTGTTGTTATTGCCGATGTACTTGTATATTTTGTCATCCCGTTAACTGTTTTTCCGATTGTTTTTCTTGGTGGTTAGTAATTTATATTTTATACACGGACCCAATATTTCAAATATGTCCATTTATACCGTGATTAAAGTGTATAATTATATATACATTCCTCCGAAATGTAGTTTTGTCGAATGAAGTAGGCAGTGACGTATTTACAGAAAAATGCCTTGGGTTTAACTCTCCTTAGAAACAAAAAATTATCAATCGTAAATTTGCTTAAATTGGTGGTTTTTTTTCATATTTTTTTTCTAAAACATGCTTTATTAATAAAGCTCAAAAACAGGGTTCATCAACTTAACATATAATTTTAAGACCTAGAAGACCCTTACCCATGAAGAGTTAATGGTAAGTAGATATCTAATCACATTAAGAAAATTATTTTACGAAGTTTTTTTTTTACTATTGTGAGTTCAAACTCAAAACTCGTACCTATATGATAGTTTTGAAGTATTCATAAAAATAATGTACGAGTTAAGATATAGTGTATAATAGGCACATAAATATAATGTATCGATGCATAATAAATATAACATCAATTTGTCTTCGTTGTGTTTATAAATCGTTTTCGATTTCAAAATTAAATTTATTTTTAATGTATTGAAAAAAATGTTTCAATTTTTGTAATTTACATAATAAATCTGTTAACGAATTTAAATAATTAATGACTGGTAAAGAATAAATGAATTGTCGGTACGTTGATTTAAACTTAATGATTTGGCGATAATGCAGTTTAATTCAAAACATTCAAATATTCATTAGTCTCTTCCATAGTATCCAATGATTAACTATATTTGATTTTCATTTACATAATATTCAACTAGAACTTCTTTTCGTGTCAAATTAATTTGTGTTGAAATTTAATTTTAAAATGTAAAAACGACTTAATTGATAATGAAGAGTAAATTTAGATTTTTATGCTTGTCGTAAATCGATATTATTTAAAAATAAGTTTTATTTATTATGATAAATACATTTTTTCAACAGAAACATCAAGTTTTCTGAACATGGCTTCTTGTTAAATTAGTTTTACTTGAGCATCTTCAAATTTTAAATGATTAATAGTAAGTTTAGTTGAGTTCCTTCTTTCATTGGAAAGTTTCTTTTGGCATTGTTATTGACGTCATGCAAATAAAATGCCACAAATTTATTTATTGTACATGAAAATACAAGTTGTAAGTATTTGTTACAAAAAAAAATAGTAATAATAAAATATAAAGTCGATTAAGAAGTTTCAACCGTTTCCTTTCAATATTTCAATATTGAACTTTACTTACGTATTAGTTATGTATGTATATAACATCGTTTTAAAAAGTATTTCATTTACGAGAATTCAGCTGTTTACGTATTATGTATAATTTTTAATATTTTCTATTTGAACGGTTCGTTAAGTTTTACGTTTTAAATTAATACTTAGCTCTGAAATACTTAACAGTCGACTTAACAGTTATATTATTTAATATTTTACTCGACAAAAGCAGAATGAAACAGCGAAAAAATAATAAGCTCTGCTCAGAATCGCTTTTTGAATGCATTAATTTAATATGAATGGTAATATCAGCAAGCAAGTAATCTGATTATGAAATACATGGTATTATACAATGTATGGTACTATAAATAAAACTTATAGTGTAAAACAATTTTATCATGTGCACTTTTAACATTTAAATTGTAATGGAAAATTGTTAGTCAAAATATCACCTATTGAACATGAATACACCGTGTTATACTATAGTTGCATTGGAAAACTCTATTCTAACAGTTCAGTTTTTCATAACGGTTTATTTTTATTTTCACAAAATAATAAGCTCTTGCTTTTGTAGTAGTTATATGTCGTTTTTCTTAGACATTGCAATCTCAGAGGACTGAAATTTCTGATCGTTTGTCAGGGCTCTAATTGACATGTTCCGAGAAAAACAGCATACATGATAAAAAGTAATACATAAGAAACATTATTGTAAAATCTTTAACATATCCTTCAAAGTCTAAAAAAAAAAAAAAAACTGCCATATAAATTATGTTGATACTTATTTTTTCGCTGTATTCTAATATCTCTAATTACTTCACGATTTGTTTTTTAAATATGTTGAACCATCGAAATATTTATTCTAGTATATTGTTTTAAATAACGAGTAACACTTGTTTATACTTTTTGTAAGATTGGCGGCAGTTGTCTGACTCCGCATCGTGTTTGACCGCAAGGTTCAAAACTTTAGTCAAATTTATACCAATATTAAAATACATTTTTTTCAAATGACATTGTAACAGGTATAACAAGAACAATTTTTATTTCAAAATGAGTAAAGAATATTTAAAGTATATTTTTACTAAAAAAAGTTAGTAATATACATAATATAACACATACTCGTTTTATTAAAGTTTTATACAGCATTTCTATAGATAGAAAATCGCATGTAGATGATACTCTGAAAGTTAATTTCTCTCTCTTCTCAACATTATTTCAATGCGTGAGTAAAAGCTGCCCAAAAACCCGGTAAAAACCGTAACTTTTGCCGTAATAACGACACTTTCATTAAATCGATTTTAGTTATTTAATCATAACTCTAAAAAGCATAATGTTATAGAAACTTTTTTTTCAGTTATCGTGACTCAGGATGTTCTGATAAGCATTTAGGTAAATTATCATATGATTTTACGGAATTGACTGTTTTTATATTTCTTTTCAACTCGAAATGTTTAGATAAAATTACTGAGTCATCAAATCATTATGAACCTTTGATTACAGATAAAACAATATGTCTTGAATCTTTCGGTAAAAAAAACTATCCATAATTCAGAAGAAATCGTTTAAATGGATTTGATGAAAAAAAAACCTACAAACAATTATACTGAAAACAGTTAATTAATGAAAAAACTTAAATATATATATTTATGCTCAATTAAATTGATTTAACATATAACGCATACAAGAGAATAATTATTATTTCGTTTAATTGTACACTTATAATTTTGATCCACTGTAAGTTACCTACGCAGATAATTTAACAAGCACAAAAGGTATTAATATAATTAATAAAGTAAATATTTTCTTAAATCTGGCGTACTTGTAATACAAAACAAAAAATACGTTTGAATCGTAGATTTTCAATCGCACCAATAGGAATAGCCTATTAAAAAAAACAAAAAAACAAGTATCAAGCCATTAGTATCAATGGCACTGCGCCAGTTATTTTAAAACTATGCTACTGACTTTTTAACAATATTTGAAAAATGTGTCTCGCCAAGGAGGCCCCATCAAAAGTATATGGTGCTTGACTTAAACAAACTATTCAGAGTGGCGCCACTGCAACTTCGAGTTCACGATAAATCAGTTCGTTAAATTATTAACTCGATAGGTACAAAATTAAGTAAATCCATTTCGTGTATTATTATTGAACAAATCTTTTCGTTTACGTACGATCCGGTCAATATAATACATGTATAATAAATCCAACGGACAACTTTCGCATATTAAGTTCATAAAACATGTTTTATATCGTTGCTTTACTGTACCAAATGAAAATATAATGCAGGCCCACGGGCAAAAATTAATCAGATGAAAAGATAAAAAAATTGTTGGCAATATGTTACTGTAAAGTAAAAACGTTTGAAAATAAAGAACGAACATACATTATACACGAACAAAAACAATGTGTATAATGCAGAAACAACAGGTTAACAGGTAAAAATTATTAATTAAATGATTTATTATTTTTTTTTATATACATATATATATGCAACGATTTTTATTATTATGCAACGATTTCAGTGCAAAACGTTAAATACGGAGTAAAATGGTTCTTTTCTAGTAACTGCAATGATACTGCAGACGTGTTCGGGTTGTACGGGACACAGTTTCATTTTCCATATTAAGTGTAGGTACATTAAAAAAAAAAAAAAATGCAACAATTATGAATCGAAATAATCTCGAACGTATTCGCGATAATTCGTGCCGCGTTCGTCGAGTAAATCACGCTTTTAACCGCCATCTGCACTCGGAATCGCCGTACTGCTGCGGTATAATATTATTGTCTATGAATGTTTTGCGAACCCGTCTGTTCGCATTACACGAGTACAATCGGCGTCCTATGTACGAAATGAAATAAATAAATTTCCAAACGTGGTTTCATTTTCTGGAATGTCATGAGACGTAATATTACTTCAATGAAGAGGTGGCCGCGCGTTGTATCACACATAGAATCTCACGTATTAATTATTTCATTTGTCCCGTTCGTTTTCATGCATGGTTTTAGATCGGGTGGCTCAAAAATACCTATATGCTTTTGAGACAAAACAGCGTTTTGAATTGAATCCGACACTGACCGTGCGTACAGTTAGTACACCGAAAGCCGTGATTGATTAGTGTGTCTGAAATCGAGTGACGTTTAAAAAATTACATTATTACCAATGGTATTCATATTTCATTGCTACAGGAAGGATTTTCAGAAAACGCAAATGTTTTACGATCTCTGTGTGCAGCACGAATCCAGATGGATCACTCGCGGAATATTCAAAAAAATAGCTGTTAGGTAGATGAAAAAAACAAAACAAAACAAACCGACGCGTTTAAATTATGAACTCAAAATTAAAAAAAATTTTGAAAAAAATCAATAGCGGTCGCCGTCTTGTATTTTCATTCGTAAACGTGACTGTAAACGTTTTAGTGATACTACGAGACGGTGTGTCTGCGGTGTGCACGTATACACGGATTTCGGGACCCGACAACAGGAGGACCGAATCGCCCGTACAACGATAACAACAACAACAACAATTATTATCGATCTCTGGTTTCCGAAACAACCTTTCAGAGACCGTGGTACGGCAATTAGCTCACACAAAAAATAATACACGCGTTATTATACGTTATCAGTGCCGGATTATCCATTAGGCGGAGTAGGCGCCCGCCTTAGGGCCTCACTAATTTAAGGGGCCCCGTGAAAACGGAAATCTCAATTTTTTTTTAAATTTAATATTACCTGTATGAAACAGTATCAGCATTACGATCGTATAAATGAATTTATGAAAATAAGGTGGAATCAACCTTTCCAAATGTTATGACAGCATTAAAAATATATAGATGACTAATGGTCACCAATGCTACTGGGGAACGAACTTTTTTGTCATCAATGGCCATAAACGTTTAAATTCACTTGCCGTTATGACTACAGAAAATTACATTTCACAAAAAACAGAATTCAAAGATATTCTCGAAGAGTTTACTGCGAAAAAATTCAGAAGAGTTAATATTTGAAAAGCAAATATTTTTTTAAGTAAAAATTACAATTTATTTTAAGTTTTTTATAATATAGTTCATTATAAATCATTAAAAAAAAAATAATAAATAGGAATAAAATAGTAATTAATTATTTTTCTTACAAATGAAAAAAAAAATTAATAAACATGATTATATTTATTAATACAAGTTGGTTTTTATTAAAACTGTTTATTTTAATGATTGGATAGTAAAGTTAAAGATGCACGTAAAAAATAATTTTTTAGGGCCCACAATTTTATTTGCCTACGGGCCTACAAATGTTTAATCCGGCACTGTACGTTATATTATGCGTTTTACACGTATATTTATACATATATATTTGTATAATTATTTGAAAATATTTATGTAATTATTTGAATTATTACGAATCGTACGAAATGTAATGTAGGTACCAACATTCTACATAATACAATAATGTATGTGGGCGCACGTGCCGTCGGGATATCGATAATATTTATTGCGTCCGTGCAGTAGGGGCAGGCAGGGAGCGGTGGCGAGCAGAGCAGGTTCGGGATGGATATCAAACGGTTTGCAAATGCGCTGACCATTTTGTGACGCGAAATCCCCGACAGTATTACGTCGAACCTAACGTACGAGAAAAATATATAATTCAAATTGAACTCTATTACGTGTAATGGTGTATATTATTCATTTTAATGGTCCTCAATACAAGCATATACACATAATAAGTAATAAGTATCAACTTTTTGAAGGCTTTTGCAGTGGTATCGTATGCGATGTACCTTAAAGTTATTACGACATGATTGCATTTTCCCCACTTATTTTATATGCTAGGTAATTCGATTTTTTTTATTTAGAAACTTAAACAAAAATTGTCATAGTCATTTGAGAGGGTTTTTAACCAAACCACTCGCCTTTCAAACGAAAAAAGTGACGTGGTCCAAGTTGTGACATATTATCGTTTCGAGATAAATATTATATAGGTAATCGGTTATATCGGTAATAAAATAAAATTTCAATCACCATACTTCATTATTTTATCTTATCTGGTTAATAACTAGGTTTTAAATAAGTGCCATATTATGATAAACGTTTTCGATTATTATAGCTGTAAATCCGAAAATTTGGTGCTTTTATAAACTCAAAATGTCCACTAAATATCAACGATATCTATTCAAATTCAACTTGAAAAAAGGTTTAAAAAAAAAATCAACAAAAGAATACGATCTTTTGGAGTAAGTATAGAACTTTGAAAATATTGGACTTGTCTCGTTTTTTTGGGAGTTATGATTTAATGATATTTTTAGTTTTTGATATAAAGTCCAGAAAATGTTATATTATCTCATTTATATGGTTTAAAAACAGAACTAGATAAAAGATCTTATACATTTTCAGTACTGATTTTCTTATGCACATTTAAAGCTAATATTTTAATGAAAACCATTATTTATAAGTGAAATAACAATTTTTTTAATGAAAATCTCTTACAATTTTTTTATCTCATGAAAATTTTATTTCATTAATTCAGACTTGTCACATATTTTCCTCTCCACGGTTAAGTTTCAAAAAGAATAATTGGATAAACAATTTTTTACATGCGTTTTAATTTGAACTTCTGGATCAAGTGCCTAGCTCTTTTTTACATTAAATGTAAGGTTTGTTTTTATTTATATTTCATGAAATTTATAATTTTGAGTTATCTGACTTTTCTACGCAAGTTTCTTTACATATTGTAGTCCTAGCAATATTCATGTCTCCGTGACAATCGGTTATAAAAATTTATTTTATTTATACTTGAAGTATCTTAATACGGCGAAGCGGTTCATTTTACGAATATTATTAACGACGTGCATTATTATTGTATATAGAATTATTTTCGTTTAAGATTGAAAAATCACTGTAATTGTAAAGGTTTTTTTCATTCTCTTAAAGAATATTCTTAAACTACTCGTAAATGGTAAAATTATTCTCTGAGTTTTGCTCAAAACAATTTAAATAATATCATAATGTTAATATATTTATGTTAATATATCATCAAGAGATGATCTAATCGTAAAAATGGTTAGATTTTGTAAAATTGTATGTAATTGTAAAAATGGTTCTTTGCATCCACCATTTAATTATCTTGCCAACAATTTTTTTTTTTATCAATGAATAAAATAGCAATTTATACTATTTATACGAGTTCAGCATACTAATAACGACCTTTTAAATGTGATATTTTACTCAATTATAATATTTATAAATTATAACTATATAATGTCTTAGCGATATTATCGTTATTTCAAAAACTATGCCTCGCTTTTGAGAATAATCGATTCTATTTGACATTTGCACCACAGTTAATACGGGTGAATGTATTGTATTTCGTCAATGTTATGGTAAAAAAATATGTAATTGATATTGCTGTCATATTCGACGTTTATTCGAAGTTGTGTGATACCGTCGGAAACGTGGAAAAAAAACAGTTGGCAGTGGCGTTACTAATATTGAGACACAACGTACCAGGGTCCCATTCACTGCGCGTCTCGTGTCGAGTCAGATCGGCGTACGAGTGGTACAGTGGCGGTTGCCGAGTCGAAATCCACTGCGGCTACGTCGACGGTGGCGACCGGCAGCGACAACGACGGCGGCCCGACAACGTCCACATACGTTCCTGGTCGAAATCCAAGACTTGTGGGCAACAACGAGACAAGTCCACACACGTGGAAGAACTACGCGAGATAAAAATCGTTTTCTGTTTTCACGAGCGATTTTTTAATCGGGTGTATTGATATTATGAATGGTTTCGAATTTCCAAGAATAAAACAATAACTATCTTTTTTTTTCTCAGTGAAATACGAAATCATATTATGAACAATCAAACAAGCTGTATCGTTTATTGATATCATTGTGTGAAATAATTACAATCCAACGTTTAAGAACAAAACTGCGATGATTTATCATGCAAAATTAAAAAAATACGTTTTGATTGGAACTTGATTCATTTGAACGACAGTTTATTCTGTCCTGAAAAAACAAAAAACATAATAATAACACGTCAATATAATTGAGTACCTGTCGTATAAAAATAAGCAAAAATACAGTTTTTTAATCATTCAGTTAGTTTATTCAGTAATCGATATTTATGTTTTGATAGTTTATTTCCATCAATAATTTATTTTTTCTCAAAAATAACATTGCTACGTTGTTCAAATGGTCATAGTTATTTAGAATATGTGTTTTTTCCGTTTTATACCAACATACGAAAAATATCGACTTTCCGTTCAACAGGACCAATGAAGTGATAGCTTTAATATATCGAGTTAAGACCTATATAAGCCTGACATGACTTTACTCTGTAACTGACCTACTATCAAACTTTAAAGTAATCGCGTAATGTACCTTCGTTGGGTTTTGTAGGTTTTTTTTTAATTTTCAACCGAGTTTTATTATCATTTTTAAACTGGTGTATTTCACGTAGCTCAAAAATAAAGATATTATAAAAATATTGGCGTATAAAAACAAATAATATTGTAGTTTTAAAATTTAATAATATGCCAATTTACCCTAATATCAAAATTTATAACGTCACAAAATATATTCTGCTGAATGAGAACTCGGTATTTTATGTGTTATTAAGACGGAGACGTGAGTGTGACATACACTTAATCGTATTTTGCTTTTTTGTTTGGGAAATTCTTTTAAAACATTTCATATTTAAATCGAATAATCAATAACAAACTCGTGCAACTTTGGAAAATTTTTCAAAATGATTTAATTACTTTTCGACTAAATTTAGAAATTTGAAATTTTTTTTTTCGAATAAAATGTTAAATTCATTACATTAAGACTTGAAATTGTAATATAACCCATACTACGCTTTACTAACGAAACCGAAAAAATCTCAACAATTGTATCAGAATATTTTTTTTAACGGATTTAATTGGACTTTTGATGGATGCAACTATTTTTATATCAATTCTCAACTTTAAATGTTTGTAAAAAATAATCTGTCAATCCAATCTTGGTGTGACTATTAGAACGTAGATACAAAAATATTTTTCGAAAAATAAAAAATAAAAAAAATAATGTTTACCGGAAATGAAAAATTCAAAATTTGGATAGTATTCCATTATAAAACAAAAAACCACTTACAATTAAACAAAATACTGTAAACTATATAAAGGATATATATATTACATTGAAGCTTTTGTCAGAATCGATTGGCTAAAGAAATTATTTTTCGTTTCTTTAAAAGAAATACACCCATCGTCATTGTCATTGTCACGTCAGAGGATCGGAGGGACGAAGGACGGATTTACACCATCGTTATCTTGGCGGCTTTTTATCCTTACGAGTAAAGGTTAAAATTTAAAACGCAACCCGTCCTCCCTTCGAAAAATCATTAGGTCAGGCGACTGGCTGCAGCTCACGCATCCGACTTTAATCGGAGGTCAGTCGGCGGCCAGAATTGCAGTGCTTGAAGCGACTGAAGCCAAGCGTATGTGGCCATTTACGCTCGCTTTATAACTTGATAATTTTCCACCGTTTTCGAGCAACCACGTGTCGTGCGGATCGACCGTAATGATTTCTAGTCCACGTTTATTTTACTCTACTCATTTCTCATCAAAACTATTATCTCTTTGCACAATCACACGGACACTTGAGCGTGGGCACATATTTTGGTGACTGCCAATCGCTGCGGGCGGCCGCTGTGAAGCGCTGTTGTGAGCTGCGATAAAAAGAGACGTTAAAAAACACGAGCTGAGCGTGTCCGAAATTTTCCAAACGGACACCGATGCGAGCCCGCCGACATCACACCGAGCCAGAGTGTGACTATACTCGGTTGCCAGCGGCCGACCGCGACGCATCGTAGCGACCAGCTATGAACAGTCATAAAACTCGCCAATTTCCCCGATCTAAACACACGTTCAACGATCCACCAACTAACCGTGTAGTAGTCAAGTAGCCATCTTTTTTTTTATTTATTTATTTACCTTATAAATACTTACATTTTTAAAGGGAATATATCTACTTCTATAAGCCGTAGCTTGTGATGGAACAGAGAGTTACATTGTAATTGATATTTAACATAAAATTAAATACATTTTATACATTAAAATAACAAAAAATATAATTAAAATTATAGATTAAAACCGACTTATTATAGTAACATTTTATATAAAGTATTAAATCTGTATAGTATGAGACGACAAAGCACGCTGTATATGTTTTGTATAATTTATGTAATCGAAAAGTTATTGCGATGTCGAAAGTGTTATAAATGAAAATGAAATTGTGTCCGAATTTGATCTCCCGTCGGATGCATAGGTGGAATTCACTAAACCTTTATTTAAACAAATACTACTTCTCAATTATTTTTGTGTCAAAAAAATTATTATGACGATCGGCTGTATAGTTTAACAAAAAATTCCTATGATTAAGAATAGCACATATACATCTTGTATATGATACTTTGATTAATACATTTATTGTGCAATTAAGAGATACAAATTCTTTAAAGTCTTTAGTGATAGTTCTTGAATAGGTAAATTTATTAAAAATGACTTGATTACCTCAAAAATTTACCATTCATTTTTGTTTTTAATTGCAAACAGATAATAATATTAAAATAATCTTAAAGGTTCATATGATTATTGTCTTGAAACACCAGGCGCCAAACAACAAAATACCATGACACACACGCGACACGTCACAATCCATCATAATCTATAAAATGTAATCTATTTCCAGTTCGATTATGGGCGCGTATAGCCTTTATTTACAGGTAACATGCGTCATCCTGACCCATTTCTAGTGAATCGTCATGATGCACATTATTGAACAATGAACATAACATGATCGAGGTAAATATCGAATTAAAAACCAACGGATATCAAAGAAATATCAATTATTTTTTTCCGTCTAATAGCCTTGATTCATATCAAAATGAAATTAATCGACCGACAGTAAATTACGAAAAAAAAAAAAATAAAAAAATAAATAAACAAAACGTTCGATCGTAATTAGTATTACGGACTGCCGTTATCGGTCTCGTAGATAACTAACCTAACCAAGTCTCTGCGATCGTAATATAATTCGTTCCCTCTTCTATCGCGCGTCCCGCAGCACCCTTGCCGCACGCCGGTTTCCGTCGACACGGTGCCGACTAATCACGAATATTTACCGGGAGGTAAAATTTCACTAGTGAAAATTTACCAGAAGGTAAAATTTTACTAGATTAAATTAAGTTTTTCATCATGATCCTCGAGGAAGCCCAGGTCCCGGAGAAAATACTCAAGTACCCCCCCTACTAGTTGGGCTTGTTAATATACTTGAAACTTACTTGATGAGTTATCAACGAACTAGTTGTGTATTTCAATATATATAAATATATATATATATATCCTATACCATAAAATAAATAAATAAATAACCATAGTGAATTTTTACCCCCGGTAAAATATATCTAGGGAAATTATCCCCCCCCCCCAATAAATTGTCTCTAGTGAAATTTTACCTCCCGGTAAATAATCACTAGTGAAATTTTACCTCCCGGTAAATAATCACTAGTGAAATTTTACCGGGGTTTATAAATACATTGGGGTAAAATTCCACTAGTGAATTTTTACCCCCGGTAAAAAATCACTAGTGAAAATTTACCGGGGGGGTAAAATTTCACTTTCCGTCGACGTGACGTGATCCGACAGCGACGCGACAACGACGGGTGTCGGTAGTTCAGTAAGCGAGTAGTGTGTGCGCGTGTCATCCCGGATCGTCGTTCCCGTCCCGTCGCGACGGTTTCTTCGTCTCTCTCTCGCGCCGGCGTCTTACCCGACCCGAACCGTGGACGCGTCGGGAACGCGCCCGAGTCGCCGGGCCGTGCCGGGAAGATCGGCCGACCGCGGCGTTCAAATCTCCGCCGCCGCCGCCGCGCCGTCGATGTCGACGTCGGTGCCGCGCCGACGCGCCGACGACGAGGCGTACACGTGCTCCGAGTGCTCCGAGTCGTTCCCCGACGTCTACGCCTTCACCGACCACCTGCTCAGACTCAACGGGCCGGGCAGACGGTTCGCGTGCAACGTGTGCTGGAGGACGTTCTCGCACCGGCTGTACTTGCAAAAGCACGCCGCGGCCGTTCACGCGGCACAGGAGCCCAAACACAAGTGCGACCGGTGCGCCAAGTCGCTGAGCAGCGCCAGGAGTGTGCGGCGACACGTGTCCATGGTGCACGGAGGCGAGAGGCCGCACGGTCCCGAAGACCACGGGGCCGCGCTCGCCGTGGCCGCTCGCCCGCGTGGCGTTCGTCCGCAGTCGTCCGCCGCCGCCGTCCCGAGTGATTCCGATGGTCCGAAGCCGGCGGCGTTTTGCGGCAACGCGAAGAAAAAATCCACGTGTCCCGTGTGTGGTGGCGCGTTCGCTTGCGGTAGGACGTTGAATTATCACGTCGTGAACTATCATCTCGTTCCGAATCGAAGCGTCGTCGCGAGTGCACATCATGGCGCGCTGTTCGCCTGACCACGAACGCCGAAGATATATAATAATATTATAATATTATATTATAACACGCGAGATGTTTGTAAATATTTTTCTCGATATTGTTGTCAGTCTTGTAGGTACAAATCGATTATTAACGATCTTGTGAAAAAAAAAAAAATTATAATTTTATATTATTTAGAGAAAAGGAAAATAAAATAGATCCAAACACGTCGGGAATTGAAATGTTTCGTTTTAAGACGGTATAATTGGTTGAAAATTTATAATTGTACATTTCGGTAGGTTCATTCACGTTGACTATATTATATTATAACGATTTAATATGTTTCATTTTTATATTTTAGGATAATGAATCCTAGATATGTAGTACATATATTTATACATGAATAATTGAATTAAAAAAAGTTTTTATGTAAATTGTGTGTTATCGAAAAATATGTGAATAGTTATAGATCATCGTTAATAATATTTGAATTAGTTTTTATAATAAATACCGACCATTTTTAGATAACATTATTTAATATTAATAATATAATTAAAGACAATGTTATCAGACATTATAAAAATCGATGACATTTCTTCATTCGAAAATTAAATAAAAATTAGTGCGTTTCTAATGTTTAATAATTTAGAAAAGTGGCATATAATTGAAGTATAATAGTACTAGCACCTAAATATAATAACCACAGTGGCACAACCTCTTGGCTGATAATTTTAATGCGATTATCATGATTTTCATGCTCAATGAATAGTGATTTGAATATCTCTATTTTTAAACTCATTATTACACCTATGTTTAATATTTATGGAATAAAAATTATCGGAGTCGGTAAATTGCGTCCCTATAAGTACGGTCATGGTCATACTCTATGTGAATTGCGGCCCGCGTACTTTTAAAACATACGTACCTAAATTGCGGCCAGTGTACTTTTAAAACATACGTAAATTGCGGCCCGAGTATTTTTAAAACATACGTAAATTGCTCCCGGGAACTTACGAAAAAAAATGAACTTTGCTTCCTTTCAGTCTCCTATTGACACAACCAGACACAGAACAAGAAACCACCATCATGTTGAATTACTTGAATTGCACTTTATAGTTTATAAATTATACCTAATTGAAAAATTGTGTTTCAATCCGAATCCATATAAAAAGATAACTGATATATAAAACAACATTTTTATATTATATCTTTGGTTTCAATCACAGAGAAATTATACTTCATGGAATAATATAAAATGTCATGGATTAATCAATCATATTTTGCCCTGTTCGCATATGGATTCTAGACTTCAATTTTATTCGTTGAGTCGGCTATCTAGTTGTTTTATATATCTGTGGTTGCTCTACAGTTTACAGTATTTTTTTTTCAATCTAATAAAAATGGACGTTATGAAAAGTGAAAGGAATAAAACGTTGAAAATAGTTGATGGTTTCAAATTTCGTTTTCATAAATTTCCTAACAATGATATTCAACGTTGGTGTTGCACAGTTAAAACGTGTAAGTATTTTTTGAAATTTTATGATGATAATATTTGTATAGATAGTTTTAAGTCTGTTATAGTTATAGTCCTAAGTCTGAAAAATGGGAAGGAAAATATTGGTTTTGTGGAAAAAAGGCTTAGACATAATTTACATATTAATAAGAAATAGTTAGATAGGCATATGTACAAAAATATACCCGGGCCGCAATTTACGTATATATAAAATATACTCGGGCCGCAATTTACGTATATATAAAATATACCTGAGCCACAATTTACGTATGTATAAAATATACCTGGGCCGCAATTTACGTATGTATAAAATATACCCGGGCCGCAATTTACATATAAAATTTGAAATGGGACGCAATTTACAGAGACCCAAAATTATACTTCTTAAACTGAAATTAAAAGGTTCAAAATGCATTTCGATTTCAATGGTTTTTCAATTAATTCGTGTTATAAACTTGACCGACACCTAGCCAAATATTTTTATAAATAAATGATTTTACACATGATCTAAAAAAAAAAAAAAAAAAAGTATATATTTCTTATAATACCTATTAAAAGAAAACTTTTTTAACAATCTTGAAAATTACGAACTCAACAAATAACTTAACTTTATCCAAATCTCACGCTTATTAATGTTCACTCATTATTGGAAAGTTGGTGTAAATTATAAACATGATTAGTTTTCATAAGTATAACTCCACATAAAATCATTTTAAAATAAGTATTAAGTATCCGTAACGTTCAAAAGTTACTAAACATTATTATTATGCTTAATATGATTGTCACGCTTTAGCTTAAGCTTCAAAGTCTTTTCCGTTTAATGACGTTACTCGAAAAATGTACATGAAAAGAAAAATTACGCCATGATGAACTGAAAAAAATGGTAGGCACACACACACACACACACACACACACACACACACACACACACACACACACACACACACACACACACACACACACACACACACACACACACACACACACACACACACACACACACACACACACGCACGCACGCACGCACGCACGCACGCACGCACGCACATACACACACACACACACACACACACACACACACACACACACACACACACTCTCTCTCTCTCTCTCTCTCTCTCTCTCTTTCTCTCTCTCTCTTTCTCTCTCTCTCTCTATCTCGTTATAACTTTACAATATTCAAAATTAGGGTATACTAAGGGCCGTACGAAAATACTCCTGACCGCTTATACATTATACCTGTATGTTTTATATTTCTGAACAATAAACTATTCAGTAATATGAAGCTGCCAACGTACAACGTTTAATATCTTGAGCATAAATGTGGTGTACTCGTATTTTGAACTAAGTATAAATTACAATATAAAATAGATCACGTCAACGATATTCATTAATCAAGACTAATGTCGAACGACTGACAAAAAATATTAGACGCGCAAAAACGCAGTCACACGAAGAGAGTAATGACATCAGTACGTTGTGGACCGAAAGGATTCTTCATGTTGGTACACATATAACGTGGAATAATGTTTTAATCTATTTTTGTCAATGAATTTCATTTTGACTTAATGTACCAAGATCAAAGTATATCTCGTATTATATTTTTAAAGGAATGAAATAATAATAATTTCTCAAATCTTTGATATCGATAATTATGTTTGTTCTTTCAATCAATATTTACTCGACTGCTGTGATTATCATCACGATTCATTAGAAACGCCAACTGTCGCGAATACTTATAACCATACCGGAAATACTTTATTTTTTCTATTTGTATTTGTGACGTGTTCTCTTTATTTTTTTATGTAATTCTAAGTTATTTTTGTACATTTTCTGTCCATGATAATCAAAAACTCTCAATTCATATATTTCATAACATATTTTTAATATCAATTGAAGGCTTTTGTTTTGTAGACATTTTTTTTTAGTGAAATATACCATTTTTAAGAACAAATAAAATATTTAACTTAATTGAACATCAATGAAATTGATCTAAAACATACATTATTCTGTCATTTAACTAAGACGCGTAATGAATTACTTATCATTTACATATTTTATTGAACGTGAACCTAACCCTAATTATCTGAGAATATCTTTGAAACACTGCTTTTAAATTAATCGAAAGGCTGTTAAAATCAAAAAACTCAAGCCATTATATACGTATATTAATTTTAGTCTTAGATTTAATGCAATGCCATTTTATTTTTCTGACGTAGCGACGAACACGTCAGACAGCGGTTTGAAATCCGATTTAATCGGTCACAATTAATTTTATCACAAAAATATCTTTAAACGTTAATCTTTAAACTAGAAATGAAAAATTAATTACCTTTTTACTAGTATAAACTGTTTAATTATGTATTTTTAACATTAAAAAAAAAAAAAAAATGTCCAGCCGAGTTTAAAAGTATCACAAGAATATTAATTAGAACGAGGATTTGATGGGAATGTACCAGTTGCCCCCAAAAGTAGCTTTTTTAATACCAAATCCTCCCAAACTACCGAGAGGAAAAAGTACCAGTTGCCCTCAACCAAAATATGTACCAATTGCCCTCACATGTTAATATATACACAGATACAATATATAGCACGATAAATGCTTCTGCGAATGTTTGTAATCAAAAACTGAAGTATTGTTTAGACTCAAATGCAGCATAAACTGAACTGGTCGTTTTTGATTTTCAAAATTGACAATAATGACTACGAGTTCTTATCGTTTATATTTTTGTTGCATTCTATTTAGTATTATTTTATTATATATTTATGTATTTAACGTTCAATATCTAAATACATTATATTTTTTGTATTTAAAATTATTTTAAATTTATGCCACAATCGATTCATTGTAGATTCATTGTAATAGCATATAGACTCTCAAAATTGGCTACTAAAGTTCTAAGTTAAGTCGTTGTACTTAACCGAGAAAATCCGTGTTAATGATTTATTAAGTTCTCAAAATATAGTGACAAAAACGTAAAAACCAATGCATATGGTATAAAGTTTATAAGTATTTGTAAAACTGGAAGAAGTGAATTTATTTTTAAGTACATTTACATTAGAGTAGGCATTTCGTTTTTCGACCAATTTTTGAGAAATTTTGGTTGTCTTTAATGCTTTTAGACTTTTTTGTTCACATTTTAATTTTGTAAAGCACACGACAGCTCTAATAGCAGTTGCAATTGAAAACAAATCGTCAGCAATGGACATTACGATATATATTACTATGCTTAGGTGACAAATATGTACTAGTAGTGTATAGATAATTGCAAGATCCGGCTTGTCTGGATGTAAAATAATGATGTATATTCAATAATAATAATAATAATGTAGAAATAACAACTCTATTGAAATTTTCGTTTTTCACGCGAAATCTTATATCGTAGCTTGAATTACTTTTACCCAATATTCGGTGAGCGAGTTGAAAATAATATTTTCTTCGTATTTTCCGTTTCGAGTAGACAGTAGAAACACGTGTAGCCCATAATGTAATATAATTTCAACTTTGAGAAACGGAATACAATAGAAATAATAAAAAAAAATAAATAAATAAAAAGAATTATACTACGGTAATTTTTATCCATCTTTTATTCGCATTCATTGCAGGGTTTATTAAAAATAAGCGTCTGAACGCACATTTATGAAATACTTTGCGGCACCTCAGACATTTTTGGAATATTTTAACGTGTATGACACTAATGCTATATCCGTTTCATACGCACTGTCATTTATACGTGGAAATTCCAATTTAGTATTGCCTCCTTTCGAGTTTTCAGCCCGTAACTACGAAAATACTCGTGTACCGTTTAATGTTTTCTCAGTGTAACAGAGTGTTGTTTTCAAAAATATCGATTCATACAAATGTATTTGCGTATTAGTATGTAGTTTCTGCTCGTATTGATGTGTATTTTGATTTAAAAACAATGGTCCTATAGCGTATTAACTTAAGGGTTAACACGTTACGTTTTGGTAAATAATAGAATTTTGTGTTTCGTTTAATACACACACACACACACACACACACACACACACACACACACACACACACACACACACACACACACACACACACACACACACACACACACATACACACCTATTATATAACTTATCGTTAATAATAAAACGAATGTTGTAAGTTTCTTCATTATGTCGAATGAGTTACTGAATTTAATTAAATAATACTACAATTATGTTCAACATCAAAGACGATTCATTATTATTATATACGCAATAATTATACACGTTAGAAATTCGTCAGAACTTCATTAAATCGTGCGCCCGTGTAGTCTGATAGACGGAAATATTAGCGCCTGTTAAGATCCGTTCTCAAACATTTCGTACACATATACATGTATACATTATACAAAGGCATCTTCTACGAAAAATCAAAATAAAATCATGAATAACACTTCATTCATTCCAAGGTCGAAATTACAGAAACTTATTTTTAAGCAAACAAAATTATATTTATGTACAAATATAATATCATTCAAACAATAGTATGTGTTTATAAAAATATTTTGATGAACATTTTTATAGAACTTTTACAAAGCTGAAATATACTTAAAATAGATTTTCATTACAAGAGAATTTATTTTAATTTCGGATGAAAATTATTAAAAATCATAAATGTAAGTAAAATAATTGCTATTTTTCTAGATTACATAATTATATAATTTAATACAACTATGTATATGTATGAGATTGTTATAACTTATAATTATTAATATTCAATTTAAAAAGTAGCTTACTCTTGTAGATGTAGATATTACAAAAACTTCTCGAAATTACTAAGTATAAATTTCCTGTTTAACCATTTACGACGTCTAAATAATGTTTTTATTCAATTTTAGCAAGACTTTATTGTTTTTATGTGTGAAAAAAGAAAATTTATTTAAGACTTTTATTATTTAAAAGACACATTGGCTATATATGTTATGCTGTTATGGGTAAAGTAATAAATTATTGAGGTGAGTGATAAAATAAGGCCGGGAGAGAAAAATTATACAATTGCAAAAGTGGCGCTAATACATATATGCATATGTTAAATGAAAGAATCTTAGATATATTTGACAAATGCAATAACCTGTTGTTGTTCTATTCTTCGATTTATATTTTTTTTAATTAATGCATTACCTAATACTCTAATACAATTTTTAACAAATTTTTACGTAGTTTTTCCTCACGTCTGGGAACAATATCGAGAGGAGTGAAAAATGAACTCTCCGAGTACATGTAATTTCCTATCAATATAATAAATAGAGATGCAGGACAAATTAACCTTTCGGACAAAGTTATGTGTACCAAAAAGTGTTAACAAAAAAAAAAAAAAAAAAAATTAAATAAATAAAAATAATCATCGTTTTAAAACTAATAGATCATTTACTTCACTCAGATACTAAAAATATATAACATGTAGGTGTATACAAGAAAAATATCCTAAAATATTTATAGTTCATGAAGTAAATAAACACCACGTTTTTACACAGGTGCTTCCGTTTTGTCAGGAATATCCATGTCTAATAAACAATTATTTTGTATAATAAGAAAACTTAAAAATCGTGTTTTGGTTTTCCTGTAAAATTAGTGAATTTTCGTCTACGTCCTTTTCGACCCTTTTCACTGTCGTGTATTATATAGCATAACATAATGAGAAAAAAAAATCTTTAATTTTATCACTTTAAATTAAAAATTTTCAACAAACCATAAAACGTCTACAAGCATAGTTTTACGCGACAAAGACAGTCGCCACGATGTAATAATGATACATTATACCCCTTAATCACAAACGGTCGATTTTCGGTGTAAGCAGTAATAACAGGCACTCGTCCACGACGACGCCTACTCGTAAACGCGACCCCGGTAAACATTAGCCACCGCTACCACCGGCCTTAATTTTCAGCTCGTCGGTTGCATTGACAGAACAACACGTTTCAACACTGTCAGCTATCACAATCGCATGTGGCGCACGTTGTAAAAATAATAATTTGTTCTGCGCGTTCGCGGTGTTGGCGCAACAACCAAATTTTTTGTATTTTTCGTCTCTCGGTATTTCGCCGATACCGCGTTAGTGTGCACAGCGCGACGACCGCAACGCCTGTTTCGACGTGTGATATTTACTTTGTGCCAAGGGTGGTCTGGCGAAAAATTTCGAGAAAAACATCGCGACCGTTCCGATGAAAACACTGCCAAGTCTATACCGATGTGCGCAACATTTTTTTTTTTTTCATTCTTGGTGTTTTGGTCATAATAATACGCGGGCTCTAAGTCGAAACGTCGTAATTTGATTCAGAAACTATAATGTATTTTATTATCACACAAAATCGAATAATCTGCTTCATAATTTTTAAATAATCAGAGTGTTTTTTTCGGAATAGGTAAATTGGGTCCCCCATGAACTTTTCTTAACTTGATTTATTGGGCTGCGAGATGGGGAAAATGGTAGATAAGTTGAGTCCCGAAAAAACTTAGCAGGTAATTTGAGTACCGACAAATACAAAAACTACGAATATATATTAATTTTTTTGTGAAATGTAATAAACTTTATTAGAAGACAATAAATAAATTCCTTAATATCATTTTCAATGTACCGATAATAATATGATGTCCAGACTTGTACCGTCCAGGTTTTCATTAACCAATTTGTTCCCAAAAATATTTGGGAAAATTTCTTAAGTTTCTCGTTATTGTAATTATTAAATTTTCTGTAATAACACCTATTTGAGTTGTTTTAAAATAATACTTATAAATGCTTTTACAGCGAGTCCATCTCTGTTCATCATTATTCAACATTTTCAAACCTAAAAACTTATGGCCGTCTTATGAAATAACAGTTTTGTTTCTTTTCGTCAGTAATGACTTCTATTTTCAGTTTATTCAACACTTTTTACACTGTTACATTACAAATGAGCCAATACGAGAAGACAATAGAGACTTTCAATATCAAAAGTATAATAATTTCAATTGTAATCATAAGGTTATTTTATTTCAGGTTAATAATATGACAGATAATATAACGCGTTGAACATTGTATAAATATAACTGCGACCTAACTTTTACCTACTTTTTAACTACCTTTTTTCTCTGGAACTCAATTTATCGTTTTTAAAATGTACATGGATTATCGAGGACAACATTTACTTAGCCCTGGTTTTTCACCACATACTGACCTATTTACATGGGAACTAACGTACTCATACACCTGTTGATGTATCTACGAGCCACGGCTAGTTTAATGATAAAATGTGTCAACAAGTTGTTTGTAGTGGAAACATCAGCAGTATATTGCGTACACCACAAAGCATATGATTATTTTTATAACGATCGCGTGCAACGCACGGCTAATAATCTTGAACATAATTGTTAGGTTGTTTGCTTGACTGTTTTTATAATTTAGTGATTTGCGGGTATCGAATTATATTCGGGCCACATGAAAAAGTTTGACGGGCTACGAAGTTTGTAGGTTGAGCGTAACTAGTCAATAATGTGGTTTATGACGCCGAGGTCACACGAGATCGCATTCGCAATAATGCAGAAGACACGGAACAGTGGTAAAAAAGCTGGTAAGTGAGATGATGGTGGTACAAGTTCGTCCTTCGTTCCTTCGGTCCTCGGACAAGATATTGGTGATGAATGTATTAAGTTTTAAAGAAATGATGTCTCATTTCTTTAGTATAAAACGATTCTGAGCAAAGCTTCAGTGTAATATAATATATTATTATTTAAATACTGTTTACGTATTTTACGGTTATTTGTATAATTTTTTAAATGTTTGGAAAAAAAATATTGAGTCACGATTATTGATATTGTTTCGGTATTGATAGTTTAGTATAAGAGTAACCTTGTATTAAAATTTCAAAACTTTCTAACAAATACTAAATATTTCATTAGAAATAAACTTAAAAGAAATCAGACAATATCGTAAAAAATCGTATAATAATTTATTAAAGTGTGAATAAAAAAAATTCTGAGTCACGATTTTTGAATTTTTGTTAGGATAATTAGGTAGGTATATGAGTAAGGTCATATTAAATTTTCAGAACTTTTTGTCAAATATTTAAAATTATATTACATAAAAACTTTCAAACAATTTGGTAAATTAAAAGTTCTATATTTAAGTCAAAAGTGCTATAATTGTTCTGAAAATGTTGTCCAATATAAAAATGTATGTATTTGATATTGGATTCATGTTTCTAGCTTCAATACTTTTCGATTTATGACTAAATAACTAAAATCTGAACAGTGAAAATCTCGTTTACGGCGGATTTTTACCGATTTTACCGTTTTTACTCAGTTTTTCGATCGTTATTCTTGATTACTGGAAAAACTATGGAGATTTTGGAAAAATGACCTCTCTAAAGTACCATCTCAGTTCAATTTCGGATCTAAAGAGTTGCTGGACGAAACTTTTGGACAAGGATTTCTATACGAAAAAGTGTTTACAGAAAAAAAAATAAATAAAAAAATAAACATCATTGTAAAACCATAAGATCCTTCGCTTCACTCAGAATCTAAAATGTTTTTTGGGCCTCTAAAATGTCCCGGTTTTCAATCAAACGATTTCGAAAACCGTTAGATTTGCATTGCAATACTAATCATATTACAATTATAAAACATATTGTGGTGTTAGTAGCATATATCACATTATTATTTTTTATGCATATGTAATATGGTATGATGGTATTATGCGATCTCATCAAATAAAAAGTAATTTTATTTAATTGATACAACAGTTTTGCATTTATATTAATATTAATATTTATTTGTTATATTATCTACTTATAGAATATTTATTTGTGATTTTCGGAGGAGTGGGATTAATTTAATGCTTATCTAAACGTACTTTTTGTCAAAATTAACAACGTACAATATCTACCTTTACGTGATAGTCATAAATAATAATATTTATTTGGTTTAGTATTAAGCGAGTCGATTTCATCTGAACGATTTTTATACGCACACACACATAAATACGTATAAAAGGGTACAACATATTGTCACTATATTATAGTATGTGATACTGTTAATGTCGTCTATAATCCCACAATACCCGTTTCCGCTGAATATATTAACGCGGTTACCTGTATAGTATTGCTTTTATCGGATACAGCGTGGTGATTGATTATTGTTATTATTTTACACGAAGCGAACGTGAACATTACGGTCGCCAAAATTAGTCGAATGTTTTCATCCACGGGACACATTTTCAAAATGCCATGAAAAAAAAAAAAATTAATTGATAAATTTAAAAAAAAACAGCGGAAAAATCGTGTTTAGATAAAGTCGAATAACAACAATGCATAAATATGCTGCTGCCCATTCGAGTTTGGATGATTTGACGGTACTCGATTTATATGATTTTATTTTCGCACAAGCCGCCGTACCTATTATGACGGTGAAATGTATTCTCGTGATGTGTTACACGATGTCAGTCTGAATCGAATGTCAGGTATGGTTTTATAGAAACACAACGCGTATAAAAAACATCAAAGAATCGAAAAGCGCACTGGTGCATATTATATGATACAGCATCAGTCGTTTTGTACGTATTTTATGTTACAGAATATATCATATTTGAATCAAACCAAGCATGTCGAATTAACAACAAAGTTTACGAATGAAACAAAAAGTTTATCGAGTACGTTTCGTATATATATACATACATACATATGTGTACATAGATACAACTTAACTTTTGATCAAGTAAAAACGAAACTTTCGTGGTTGTAACACAAAAGGCATTGTCCCGATATGTGTCGCGTATAATATACTCGTACAAATATTTTCTATCAAATGATTGATTACGACGATAATCGATTATAAGTGAAATTGATTCCCTTCGTTATCCACGACTTTAGGGTAGGACGTAAACGGATCGTAAACACCGACGAACATGTTGTTTGCTATAGCAAGTTTACTCGTTTGGAAACCTATGATTATACTTTGTTTGAATCGCAGAGCTACAATTGGAAATATAACCGTCGAGGCACATATAATGAGACTTCGGATAGAAGAAGGCAAAACGAAAAAAATCCCTAGTACACATTGGAGCGTTACGTTATCTCGTTATATAATTCATACCTCTCATGAACGTCTTCAAATATTATGAAAACTAACAAGTGCAGAATAATAATTGCTATTTACAGTCAGAGGAATGAATAGCTACAATAATGATTACCTAGACGAGTAGACGTCTAAAATGCAAAACCTATAATTCTCTCTGACCATAAAGATTTATAACATCTATTTCTAATTTAACTCCGTGACCATATTTTACTGATTCAGTGTTTTCAATGATGTTCTTCAGTCTTAGTTTTCCACAGTATCGTCCTCCTGTGTTTTATAATCCTGAATGATCCCGAATTTGTGCAGAAAATACGTAAATTCCACAATCCTCGTTTTTAATCCTCACATAGTAGGTATATCCTAAATCTATTCATTTTTCTTTCACCAATGGCAAAAACTCTTCTTTAGCGAATGATACGAGTGACCAATAAAAATATGTGTTTTTTTAATTAAGATTTTATTTTCGTTACATGTAGGTACTTACCTACATTTTTTTTCTAAATTACTTATTGTGCAATTCTAATTATTAAGACTTTTGGTGTACGTATCCTTTAAATGTTCATGTAATCAAACAGCCAAAATATGCTTTTATGAAAACAAAACATCTATGTACGTAAATGTTTGATTTTATTTTTTCATGCATTTTTTTTCAATCATCTCTATGTTATCTATGTTCATGGTTCAACTCCTCACCATTACCGTGTATATATACCATAACCTAACGATACGATCATCATGAGACTTTTTTATTTCCAATCAAAACCAATGCTGGATTCCGTCCGAAATCGTTTTGAAAATGCGACGATTAATGGTTTTTTTTTTATGTGAAATGACAACACGCGTTTAACACATCAACTCACTAGTGACCTTTTCAAAACTATGTGGAGCTAAGTTCCAACAGAAGCTGGGCCGACCGAGCAATGCTTCCAATGCCTGAATCATCGTGATTTTTTTCTAGACTTAAAAATTGGAATTCAATGCAAATTATTTCAATGTGCATGTTATTCATACAGATATCTACCAATTATTTTTTAATACCTATATCCAAGCGTGTTCGAAAATCGTACCAAATATTTAAGATTACCTCAAATGTACATATTTTCCGTCGGTTTATTCATGGTTGATTAAACAAATATAAATCAATTGGACCAGCAACAATGTTAATAAGTTAAAAGTACGTTAAAAGACGTTATTATATATTTGTGTTAAATTAATTTTTTATTATATCAAACTAGATTATATCGAAATCAATTATTAATAATTATTCGAGCGCGTATTTCAATAAATTAAAATCATTAGATTGTTCAGTCTGTTTAAGATGTATAAACGAATGAACACAAGACAATATAATTTCTAATACATTTGAAATCACTCTTACCACACAGAACATTATCTGACTTATTACTGATTATTATTGATAAAGACGTGATTATATGAAAAACGCATTATAATATTATACATATTTTGAAATTCATCAATGTATTTAATGAACACTAATTCAATAATTTATTAAAAAATTTTTGAGTGAAACTTTACCGCAATTTTATCCATTTATATCCTTTTTTTTTTGATTTCATTATCTTTTTGCATTTACTTGCAATTTTTGGTGCTATCGAAACCCACCCTTATCCAAAAAACGTATTTTATCTATTATTATTATTATTATAAATTTTTTTGTATATGTATTAAGTGTAAACGAATTGATGAACAGTGTATCTAACCCACCATAAGCGTCGGCACACTACAGTTGTGCATGATTTGTTTTGAGTTTTACTTTTCATTTATTTCATTAAAACTATTATTATTCAAAGGTGAGTAGACGCGTGCACCCGAAACTACTTTAGAGTAAGACAATTTAAAATAAAGAGTTCAACGTGGTTTTGATAGCCGACCACTAATTTACAGGCTCGGTGGGTATTATGTTATATACACTGACAAATAATACGAGTAACAGTTTATTTCATATGGCAGGTACATTTATGTGTGTGTCTACGAAAATGGGAAAACGTGGCAGACGGAAAATGCACGAGTATGTTATTAAAATATCGTGTAAATATGACGGTACATTTCACGATTAGACCCAGGGTTTTTTTTTTCATCTTTCCCACTGCGTTTATGGAGAAAATAACTCATTCCGAAACGTTCGTTTATGTTACAACTAGATAATTCTAAAAATCAATTTGCTATTATTTACTAACCCTTAGTTTATTTTTGGAATTGATTCGGAGTCCACCGGACTAGGTGGGTGGGATTCATAAACTTTACCTACTTAATAACTAATAATTTGTATAACAGTTAGTACACCTATATGGAAAATGATACATCAAAAGCATGTGATGGATATCTTTCAAAAAAGCAGTATATTATTATTGCTTTAAAATTGAAAGAAATTTCGTTGTTTTTAAAATATATTTCAAACATTTCGAATTCGAATAAATCAGAGGAAGATACGTTTTTGTTAAATATGTTCCTGGTCGCCTAATTATTTGTTTACTTTGTCACTAAATGCCCTCTAAAATATATTTCAAAATGTTTACGAAACCATCATTAATAATAATAATATTTTCTTTCCGGCTCCAACGTGCTACAATTAAAAACCGCGAAAAATGTATCATGAAAATAAATGCAATAATATAAAATAATTTTGATTCAAAAAATGAGCAAAAAAATAATTGAATTATCTTTCCCACAAAGAAAACTGATTAAAATCTAATTCAATTTACTTCTTTTGATTTTATATTGAATCGTTATATAAAAATGTAAATTTACAAATAATTTTAGCGAATTTCTAGAAGTTATTATTTGAAAAATTACAAAAAACGTAATTTACGTTTCATCCATTTTCGTGAACTCGATTTTTGTTATTTTATAAGAATTTTCATTTAGTCTGAATTTTGACAAAATTTATTATTTTCACTTTATAAAAACGTTGTTTCAAAGTGTTTTACAATATTTAATCTCATAAAGTTTGTAAAAACTGAAAACAGATTATTTAAGTTTTTTTATGATTTAAATGGTTTTTTGCACTTACATTTCAAGTTAGATTATATTTTCGCGATTTTTTTCATGAAAGCTTATATTTGATTTTACATCTTTGAATTTTGGATTTTTTATTTAAACCGTTTTAAAAATTGATGTTTTATTTTTAATATAATTTCATGTTTTGACAACGAATTTCATAAAAAAAAACCGTTTGACCAATTAATTTAATAATTGCTTGAAATGTTTAACTACGGTTAAATAAATTATATTCATAAATAATTAAGTCGATTTTGATTATTTTGAAATTCGCTCATGTGACGTTTTCATGACGAACCATTAGTAATATCTAATTGACTATTGGTGTACAAAAACAAACGACTAAATTCTAAAAAAAATATAGACATTTTTATTTGGGTTTTTATTGTATCAATTTAAAATTATCATTTTTAAATTTACAATTGTTATACAATTTTTTCATAAACTTTTATAAATTACAATTATATTTTAAACTTTGTGAAAATTTAAGAATTCGTTTATTTTTACATAATCGTACAACCACGACTAAATTAAACCAAGAAAATGAATTTAACCGAATGTAATTAAAAATAACAATAGTTTTTTATGTAATTATTATTCATATCATAGCCCCACTATTAATATGGAATATTAGATCAAGATTTATTTAAAAAAATTATTCATTTTGTTTAAAGTTTATGAAAAATCTAGATGCTTATAATTTATTTCGAAACGAACAATGATCTTGATATTCAACAGACTGTTTTAATTATAACATCAATTAAGGTAACTAAGGTTGAAAGCTCACTAAAATCTCACTTAACTATTTTAATAAAAAACATTTTATGCCTTTATTTAGTATGAAAGTTGAATACCCAATACTAGTTCAAATTGTATGTTACATACCTTATAATTGCTGGACGCGATGACTTTATACATTTTTCGATATCAAGTTAATAATATTAATGTGTTTATTAAATTTTTTAAATTTGTTTTTAAGTTGAGATGACAGGTGTTAAAAGGAAGATTTTTCATGACTTTGAATTTTTATAATTTAAATAAAGCGTATTTTACTCGGTACATATCATTTTTAAGGATAGTCGATTATTACTTATTAAAAGGACCAATAACAAATAAGATTTTCACCTAAGTTAAAATGTAAAATTACAGATTCAGGAGAAAACATTTTTTTAAATGTTTGTCTTTGAACAAGAATTTTCAATTTTAAGCAAAACTGCAATGCAAAGTGTTAAAACTTGTTTTCACGGAATTCGTTTATACTGAAGTTTCCACTTACCACTCTGAAATTTCACCAACGTATAACATACAACTGGATATAGAATATAATTTTAGAAAAAAAATCGATAAGGTACTAGTACTAAATGAAAAAGACAATTTCCCAGTTTTTTTTCATTAGTTCTTTTTTTTTTCTTAAAACTGTTTTGTATGTATAATATATATAGAAATATAATAATTTTCTAATTGTGTGAAAACCCAATTTAATAACCCGAAACATGGTTAAAACAGAATTTTCTTTTCATATTATTCATAGAAAAATATGATACAGTCTACTATTTCTTTTTCCATAAAATTATATCAGCTATGAAGTTATAGATATTTGCTTTTATAATGACCATTTTTTTTTTGAGTCTTATTTAATATAAAATAAAAAATTACGCTATGTATTCAGTGATTTGAATTGTTCGATTATTCCAGTGGTGTTTCGATGTTATATTATACTTACTTCTGTATGATTTCCAACACTATACGAGTATAATACGATTTTCCCTATTAATATATTTATATGAAGATCTCACACTACAATCAATCACTAACGAAATATCATCAGTCGAGTACCAAGATGAGAAAATTCAGTAACATAAAAACATTAGTTTACGATTTTTAAATTAAAATTATTTTCTACGTTCAGCCATAACGTTCCCCGCCGTATACGCAGAGAAACTAGAGAGGACCTATAGAGTATTATCATTTCAATTAGACGGGGGCGTGGTTTTTAATTTTCGCCGATCGCAAGCCGTTCGTTTTAAACTATTCTGATAGCCGTGATAATTTTATAGTTCACTAATTGTTACCACCGGACCTCGTTGGTCGAAAACGGAAAAGCATTCACGCTCTTATCGGTGCGAATTCATGTCCTGCACTGTAATCCGTTCCGTTCTTTTTTTTTCCTATCTCATGAATTGTGTATACAATTAAACGCAAGCATGTATACGCGCACGTTGGTAATTCACTGCAGCGTGGGCTTTCATGAATAAATCATGTTGGAAATCACAGAGGTTTTTTGGTGAATGAATATTTATCACTTTTTCTAAAAGGCCACAAGTTATACGAGGTCGTGAATCATTGACGTGAATCAAACTGGTGGCCGGCTGGCTTATGTATTTATTATGGATCCATATTTCGACACTGGAAATGGTTCTAGAGAAATGTCGAGAGCAGTCTGGTCTAAACCTATGTTTAAAGTTCGGTCATGGATAAATATATATATGTATATATATATAGTGCAAATACTGGGTAAAAGTCGAATTTAGAAGTATTATTCAAATGTTTCGAGCTAAAAGCGATTTGAATACAATTCAATTGTTTTGAAAATGTAATTACTTTTTCAGAGTTTGAATATTTTAGCGATACAATACACACAAAAATATTCAAAAAATAATAAATATTAATCATAAACGTAAAAGAAAGTGCTATATGTTTTTAACACGATGCTTATTAATATCTGAAAATTATAATATTAGTGTCAAGTAAATGAGAGAAAAAATATTCGTTGAAATTATATAGATACCGCCAATACATTATAATTATTACATGTACATAAAAACCAATTTCTTTAATATTAGACTTCAAATATCAGATTTTCAAAATATTTAGGCGTCATGTTTATAAAGCACCCTTTTCCAAAATATGTTATTAAAAATTACTATTGTGAACCGATATTTTTTGTACCGTGTAATTCTCATTATTCTGAGAGAGAAACATTTAAAAACGAACAAATAATGAATACAATAATAATCTTCCGTAGATTAACATTTGAAAAAATATAACTATAAATAAAAGCGTGTTGACATGCACAATATAATACAATCGTAAAGAAAACTTTTTGCTTAAATCGATTTTTTAGTGTTGTACAAATATATTTCCTTGTGACTCTAGAGACAAAAACTCACAGCTTGACAGTCTTTTAATAACGTTTTCACTTTTGGTAATCGTGTAAATGCCTTAATGTGAATTTATTTTTTGAAATGTAACAATGCAAAAACGCTTTCGGGTGAGCATTATTTTCTTCTTATGAATGCACATTTATTTTGTTTTGCTCCTTGACTCGGTACAATGATTATTATTATATTTCTACGTTCAATAATATGCTGCAGCTAATGGATTCAAGGAAAGTATTATTTCGGTTATGTCAAACCATGGTTAAGGTTTTTTTCCGACGTCATGTACTTTAGGTCATTATTCGTAAGTTCTATATTGTATATATATATATACACGTTATACACACATAATATTTTTTACACTATTTCCGAGTACAAATGTATAATCAGTATTAAACCTCCAACCATATGGTCTCATTACCTATATCAATAGATAGTCTTTGGTTTTATGTTTGTGATGTTTGGATGGAAATTCGTGGTATAACCTATCAAATTTATCCATTGTAAATACAGTTATAGGTTTCAATAAATTTTTGGCACACAGCTATTCCAACTTATAGTTCTGTTGTTTTAAGATTTTTTTAATGGTCCTTTTAAAAATGTTGGCCGAAATAAAACAATTTTTTCTTGTATATCATACACCTCTCTTTCGGGCCTATTAAAGAATAAAAAAAAACATCTCGAATAAGGGAAAAAAATTGTTAAATAAAATTTGTACCTACGTGATTTCGTTTATTTTTGTTACTTGAAAGAGAGTAGTGAAGAATTTTTCCGTGTAAATTCAATTATTAGTAAAATTGTATTTGAAATATGGATACCTACCATAAGTGTAAAAATTTCATTTTTTTTCCATTCTTTTATCGGAGAAATTTTTCAAAAATGTTCGCACAAATCGAATGACAGTATTCTTCAGTCTCCACTTGCGTAGTACTTACTGACAATATCCAATTTGAACGTGCATGTGAATTCGATCAAATATTTATAGAGCGGTGTAATGTTATCAAACATGTACGATGTAAGTATGTAACTATAAATATCCAATCAAAGAACATGTAACTGGGTGAGTGCGTAATAATTAATGTTTGTGTTATGTTGCATTTTCATGTATGCAGTACCTTTGTATAAACTCAAGTTTTTGTCGTATTAATCATCATTCATAATTCATCTTATTATTTCTGCACTCGGATATCCGTGCGAGTTTGATAAATGGCGCGCTGAAAATGAATTTCGTTGCAGCACAAGAGACGACATTATCATGGCGGTGGTTGGAAAATTAAATGCAAACGCCGGGTATTCGAGTATTGATTCGTGTGTAATTCTGTTCCATGTAAACAACACAATGAGTCATGTACCTATTCAATTGAAAATTAAAAACGCGGCGAGAGAACGATTTTTACAAAAAAAGACGCGACGCGGTAAATTTGGTTAACGTCGCGTTCGTTGGATCGAAAATCTCTCGATGATCGTAAACCCTAGCGTACATAAAATAACAAGAAATCAACCGAAATCGTAAAATTCAAATTAATTCGTTAATCTCTACGTATTTTGAAGAGCGTTTCCACGCCGACTTGTCGTTGCCCTTGCCGAGTTATAATACAAGCTCATGCCGCCAAGCTATTGAATATCTACCGTTATTTGTTCGTTCGAGTCGGAATGTTATAAAACCTAAAGCTTCATACGTTTTTAACGCTCTGTGATAAATTCAAGTGTGCAAACACAGAACGCTCAAGGGCACTGCACAACTATTAACGTGTGCAGCGGTCGTTTTTTACGTTTCGATTTTTTTTTAACCCCTTTTAACTACGTCACGACGTGAGTCGAAAAAACAAAAATCAGATTTTTACATTAAATTTTATTTACAACCGATAATAAAACTGTTCACGCAAGAACGCCGCAAGCACGATACAGACACCGTCTAGTGTTTCTTTTTTTTCTTTCATGATTATTTTATTTAGGTCAGCTTTAGGTGCATCGATTGTGCACGTGAAATAATCTTAATAACAACGATTTTCGCATGTATGTATAAAGTATCGCGTTGTATAATACCTTTATGAACACGACGGACTCAGAAAAAAAAGTAAAAAAATAAAAAAAATAAACGGCGTCGGTGCGGTATGGTGTTTTGACGGGCGGCGGTACGCGAAACGCAAAAAACAATTAAAAGTTCGCGGTGTTTGTTTTTTTTACGCTGCGCGTTAAGTGCGTGTTAATCGTTTGCCGGCCTGATGTCAGCTATAGGACGAAAACCATTTTCCGGAAAACTATTAACGGCGAGTGCTGTGTTTTTCCCGCCGCGAATATCCGGTCAGCTATGGACTGGGCCGTGTTCGTACATAACGTATTATGACGCACGACGGGGTGTTTTACAAAAGCGTGACGAATTCACGTCGTAAACATACAGCGTGAAATACGGTCGAGTCCTCTGGGAGACACCCTGTGTACACTGCGTCGCGTGTCGTTAGGGCGCCGCGCCGCCGAATGCTGATAATAATATTATACATTCGCAACTGCACACGATCTCGTCGATTAAACGCACGGGAATATAAAATAATAGTATATATAAAGTATACTCACGTGTAAGCTTTACACCATGGGTCGCCAACCTGTCGATCGCGATTGACCGGTCGATCATTGCAGGGCCATTGGACGATCGTAGTAAATGTTAATTTTACCAATATCGGTCGATCGCGTTCTATTGTATGGTATTCTAACGCCGCGGTGATAGAAAATAGTTCCCGTTTGTCTATTAGTCAAATACTCCGTGTCGTAAATTCTTAATATAACACGATAATATGACGCAACCCCTAACGAACACCTTTACCTTGAATATGCGTAAAAGCACAAATAATATTCCTTGAATCTAAATAAATATAAGTCGATCCCTAGAAACTTGAAATGTTGATTGTAGCTCACTTGTTGGAAAACATTGGCGACCCCTGCTGTACACTGTAGTCTACACGTCGTGTTACGGCGCAGGGATCGTGTTAACACGATAAAATAACGTATCTGGCTTTATTACGTCGACGACGTATATCGATCACTACGTAATAGTGCTCTGCACGGTCCGTTTTTCTTTTGGACCGGACCGGACTGATACATTTTAACCGATTCCAGGACTGGACCTGACCGATAAAAAAATCAAACCAGACTGTTTCATTTTACGGTTTTTTCAAACCGTTTCATTTTTATTGCATTAAAAAGACCAAGACCGATTTAAAAAAGAAATGTAAGAATAAGACCGAGCTGGACCGATTGTAAAAAAATAATCTTAAATATTTAGTCAAAGTAATTAAATACCTATTCTATTACCTATACAAATAAATTTAGAATATCCGTCCCTTTCGCACCACCACTACGTTCCGGAAAAAATTACAATTATAGACCGATTGATCGTTTTAATTTTATGGTTCTACATAATATATTGTATTGCGTTTTAAAAGAAACCAGACTAGACTGCGATTCTGTGATTGAAAACTTATGCCGAGCTGAAATTGAAGGTGGACCGGACCAGATCAAACCATTTTAGAATATAGTACACAAAGACCGAAAAAAAATCGGACCGTGGTTGGGTCCTGTACACAAAGACCGAAAATACTGGACCGTGGTCCGGTCTGGACCGGTGTAGACCGGATCGTGCAGTGCACCACTACGTAATATTGATAGGTGAAGACTCGGGTCGGCGTTTTACAGTGATCGCGCGTATTTCCTCGTCGGAATAACTGCACGTTATAACGCAGTAACGTTTAATTTTGTGCTCGGTTTGACGAGACGGCGGTGAGTCCGTGTCGGAGGAATGATAAGAAAAAATTGTATTTTGTTAAAATCTGTAAGCTATAAGACGGTCGATAATTTTTTTAATTGTATTTAAATCAAAATTCGATTGACTCACGAAACGGTATACGTATCGAGGACGGGATCGCTAAGCGGCGCTCAATCGGGTGGACTCGGTGTCGGCCTGCAGGACATTGGAGAGCCCGGGTCGTGATTTTCGCCGAAGAGCCCGTGAGACCCACGTGAGAATTCACGTACTTTGCATATTATTAATCCGAATTCGCATAAATAAATATATCATACTTTTTACATATCGTACACAGAATTTCCCGCCGTTATATTGAATTATTTCATAAAGACTTAAAGTTTAAATCCCGATTAAATTCATATCAACAGGTTATTTTCAACTCATACCATTTGTATAAAAATCAGAAATTTATATACAGATGTTTCGGTTTTACACTACACTTTGAATTGAAAATAAGGGATGCTTAATAAATATAATGTTCAGTTTACACGTTTAATATTTTTAACTATACAATGTATTATTTTTATGAAGTATAAAATTACGTTTTTAAATTAAAGTCGATATTTTGAGTGTATAGATATTTCAGATATTTAAATGAGCGATAGATCATGGTATATATGTATGCAAATATACTGGTATTCTATAAAAAAAAAAAAAAAAAAACTGTTATTGATACCTGAGTAATCACGTGATTAAAAGATTTTTTCTGCAATGTAAAACATTAACGAAACCATAGTTTTTAACGGTCATTGGAATCACGTACAAAAAGTAAAGGCTCGGGAAATAGTGGCCTGCACTGCGTGACTTCAGTTGCGGACGGAGGGGAGAAGTCGGTGGTTCAACCCCCCTCCAAAAATTATAGGATAGGTTATTTTAAACTTCGAATAGATGCGTCTCAAAGGCGATTCTAAAACAGCTGTTGATTCTTATTTTTTTCGAAAACCCCCTACGACGTGTTTACCCGCGTTCGGCTCTACCCGGCTACCCGGCTGGACCGGACCGATCCCGTGACGGTCGGCGGTCGCACACGAAATCATCATTACGTCTAACGTTATGCGAGGAAAACGCGGACGAGATGTTCCGTTTCGGGGGCCACACAAGGGCGAGGGTGGTGGACACAAGCAGAGTGCATATCACCCAAGACCGCGCGCGTGCGTGTCGTATGAGTGCGAACATGTGCTGTGTGTGTGTGTGTGTGTGTGTGTGTGTGTGTGTGTGTGTGTGTGTGTGTGTGTGCGCGTGTGCTTGCGCGAATACGACGTCACGTACAGCAGTCCGGCGGCGGTGGCGCGCGAGATTCCCATTCATTCGCGGGACGCCGTGTGATCAGCACGCCGACAGCTCTGCCCCGCGACCGAGTGAGAAAGCACACCGCCGCCGTCGCGCGTCATCGTCGTGGTTGTCGTCGTCGTCGTCGTTACCGTCGCTCGCTGAAAACAACCCCGCGACCGGAACGACGTCGCCCGGCGCACACGACGACGTTACAGCTGCTCGCGTTGCCGGTAAGTGAGACCGTTAAAGAAATCGTTAGTTTATATCATATTATTATTATTATTCACTGCTCGCGCAAGTAAACTTTAAAATTCCGCATCGTGCCACAAGGTCTCAAGCTCCTTTTGCTGTACCTTTTCATTGCACCAATAATTACGGTAGGAATAAACCGATTGACCGCATGATGCGGCTGGGTAACGAGGACCCCTCCTTTCTTAATTCCCCTTAATATTGTGTTATTGATTAAATTGTTATGTTGTATATTGTAATTTTATTTGTGTCTTAATTATTATAATTTATTTATTGTACCTGTGATTTTGCTATATTTTTGGGCCATCGCCCCTTGTATAATATGCTACTTATGTTAAATAACTGTACCATTATTGTGTGCTGTACTAGGTAAGGAATTTTATTCCGTAAATTAATAAATAAATAAATAGATAAATAAATTAAGACGCAATGCTGCGATCACATCGCTAAATCGCGTACGATCGTTACGGGGACGTTTTTCTTTTCACTAATAATCACTCGTGATCATAAGGGATGACTCGTGGGCGCAACTAGATCAAAAATTTCATCAAGTGATATTGAAATTGTTAATAGTTTACAGACCTCCCACCCTCTAGTGAGGATTTGTCAACCTACCCTCGAACACGTTCTTATCCCAGGTTCCTTAAAAACAATTTTATCCTATTTATCATATCAATTTGTAATGTCTTTCAACTATACTTATCCAAAACTAACTCTATTTCAAAATTGTTCGGTAGTATATATTGTTTAATGTTTTAAATAGATAACTCAGTAAACCGTTGTTGAAGCATATGTCGTTTGCTCGACTAAAATTTTTTTCTTGAAGAATACCGTTCTCACATAACAAAACTTGCTTGGAATTATAATAAAAATTTTAACACAATAATTATATTCTCCCAATGATAATATTTACCAGCGATAATATTTAACGTGGAAATCACGATATCATATAATTACGATATTATTATCCAACTTACTCAACTATTCTGCAAACCTCACAAAATGTTTTAAAAAAATAAGTGCTTAAATAATACATTTTAACAATATTGACATCAATTAAAAAATTAAATGTTAATATGATTTTCTCGGGTAAAAATTAGACTATTATAATTTGAATTTTTTGGGGTGGTAAGTCCTCTGTTTACCCTCCTCTAGTTGCACTAATGGGAGGGATGAAATTTTGATGAAAGAACTAGGTATAATCAAACCGAGAGGAGGACAATGTTTTTCAAATTACATTGTAGTAATAGAATCAGCTATTAATCATCTAACGATAATACACGTGAGTTTGCAATCCATATTTACGTACAAATGAAGGCTATTATATTTATAATTCTTATGCAACGATTTATTTATGTTTGGGTTCTAACTTTTCAAACTGTACAATCCGTATGAAATTTTTTTTACGACAAAAGAAGCAATAAAATCAATTTAGTAGGCACCTATATCACATTGAATGAAGCGGCAGTCTTGGCTGAAGGAAACATTCACTGCAGATGTGTGTTTGCGACAATCTATTTAAAATCAACTTATTCTTCCAAATAAAGTGTGCTTTCATAAAAATAACTACCCGTCGAAATTTAAATTCATAAACACTAAACGATTGGAATGTGGAAATTACCATGACATGTAAGGCACACCGGCAAACTACACCAGAATCGCGTCAATGGTCATGATTAGAGTCCGGATTCGTATGCACTCAAAAAACCTAAAATAGTATGCATTTATGCATCTAAAAACTTTAAAATATGCACTTGATATGCTCTTATTTTTAAAAATTATATGCGAAAATATACTCCTGCCCAAAATATATGCATTTATTTGCATAATTTTTTACGCACTTAATTATCTTTTTGTATTTTTTTAAATTTCTTTCATAAATAATAATTCAACTAAATTAGATAGGTAACTTAATTTTTTGATTGCAGACATCAACTTACAATATTAATTGAGGAATAGTAAATGTTTAAAAATATATTCAACAAATAAAACCAATATTTTTATTAGGAATAGTAAAAAATAATAAATAAAACCATATTAAATCCTCTTATACCATTTCTTTGGTAATTATTTTTGAATAAAAATACAAAATAAAGAAATTAAAAAAAAAACCGGTTTTATAAACTTTAATACTTTAATAGGTACCACATATGATTGAATATGCAAACATTTTAAAATATACCGTCATCCCTGAAATATGCATTTATATGCAAAATAAACTTTTTCCTACGCATTATCTGTTACACAAATCGTCCACATTTCTTACTGTCATCGAATGCATACACTCATTACAAATATGTAAATGCATACAAATCCGGACTCTAGTCATGATACTTTGGTGTACATCGCTGTTGTCGTAAAAATTGGCTATCATTCGTGCGATTGAAAACCGCGTCGATGAATGGGCGACGGAAAAATAATCAAGACCCGATTTCCGACCTACGCCACAGCCAACTCGTCACGTCGACAATGTATTACTTGTGTTTTCAAAGCTCTGACGACCTGACGCTTTTGTTTTACGTGCGCGCTCGAATTTTACTTGATATTCGTGACATAAACGATCAAGTGAGATTTACGCACTGTTGTTATACGTATACACACACACACACACACACACACACACACGCACACGAAAATACGTAATATTATGCGTGTATAATTTTGTAATTATTATTCATCGACCGCCAGCCGACGATATGCGACGTGTCGACGTGATAACGAAACAAGTTCAACGT
Organism: Therioaphis trifolii; assembly: GCA_027580255.1. Taxonomy (NCBI): domain Eukaryota; kingdom Metazoa; phylum Arthropoda; class Insecta; order Hemiptera; family Aphididae; genus Therioaphis; species Therioaphis trifolii. The sequence continues at coordinate 5,139,015 of CM050407.1, forward strand.
ACTTCAAAAGACGATAGTAACAGTGACATCGTTGTTATCCCTTTTTATTTCATTTTTTTATTTTGTATACGTATCGTGGGCGCACGACTTACTGGTCTAAATGGTCGCAGATAAATAATTGTCATTCCCTCTATACGTTACATAATTTACATAATTTTATTGTAACGCTAATGCGTGTACTTTTGATTCGACACGGCGTGTGGCGTTAGATATATTATAGTGTCGGTACAGTTTCGTCGCTGTCAGGTCGCCGTTCGTAATTTTTCAGTTCATATTATGTGTTTTGTTCTTGATGTACCTACACCGAAGCTAGACAATATGTACAGCGAGTATACGTAAGTTTGGAGTGCAATATTTCGCAACGCACTAAATTCATCTGTAAATTAAATTTAAAAATATAATATCGATGGTATGAGACATTTTAAATTTTGATGTTTAAAATCGGGAATTTTTTTCTTGAAATATGTGTAGTGATTTTTTGAAATGAAACAACAATCGAAATGCAGCAAGTACTTATTGATATTCCGTAATGTTTTTTTTTTTTTTTTTAATATAATTATTGCGAATATAATTTCATGAATGCTAAGTGCTTACTTCCGTGAAAGTTTCTTGTTTTTAAAATTTTACTATGAATATTTAATCAAGTTTCAAAAATTATTTATGTTGTACCAATGAAAATGAAAGTCAAGTAAATTTATATTTTTGCGTGTAGTATTTACTATGACACACAAGTCTTGTAAAAAAAAAATAATAACAAAAATAAAAACAATTTATATAAGTACATTTATATTTCTTAAGTACTTCATCGTAATTGTTATTTGAACATGTTTACTTACGTGATCAAAATAATATAATAGGTTTTACGATCTTTTACTTTAAAATATCATCGTTTTAGTCAAATTGAAAACAAATGTTAATAGTTTAATAAAAAATAATTTATGGGGCATAAATTAATCAACACTTTCATTTACATAATACAGCTTATACTTCGTAGATTGAAAATATTTTATTTATTCCCATTTTAAGATTCTAAACAACTCAAAGAATGTTTATGGGTTTATTAATAGATTAGAAATTTCACCTAGTATCTAATTAGTTATAGAAAGACATCATTTTTCGATATTCTTGACTTTTCAAGTTTTTGATTAAACTATCAAACATTTGAGTAAAAACCAGTTAACTACCAATAAACTAGATTTTCATAAAATTTATCTTAACTGTTTTGTCATTCTTCAAAAATAATGATGCTAGAATTTTCAAATTTTCTTCAATTATCATTAAAATTTATCAATGTATAGTACCTTTGTATATATACCTATATATATATCCAGTTTTGCAAATGTATTTTTTTAGAAAATTGAAATTTTTCGGACTAAGTAAATTAGAACTTTGTAAAAAAAAATAAAAATAAATCTCGGTTTTTGAAAAATTGTCTATTTTATAATATTTTAACTGCAGTATATTAATATCAGTGATAGATTCAATATATATGTTGAGATAATGGATCTACAAATAAAATAAATTTTGTTGTAAATGTAATACATACCTATCTTTATATTTAATTTATACACAGAATTCGTGTTTCATAAACTTAGTTAAATATTTTTAAATCCTTAAATTTATCATAATTCATTTAAAGTTAAATTTATTATTTAAATAATGCTAAGTATATTTGGTCATTTCTTTCATTGTATTATGAATTATTCGATTTAAAACCTACTATTGATAAATTATTTTAAACGAAACTTAATCGTTTCGTTTAGCTTAGAACAATAACACAAATTATTCGTATAAACATAAAATAATGTATATTTATGTTAAAATACATTGATTAAATTGTGTATTAGCTATTTTATCAAAGCTAGGATTTAGTGTATTATCGTGTTTGGTCTAGTTTGTCCAATTTAGTTATCTCTGTCAAAATTACTAGATTAGATTTTATTTATTGTGAACAATAATTTGGTTTTTCGTAACATTCATGTTTCCAATACATAGTTTATCGCAGGTCTCATTAGTATTTGATTTGTATATCAAATATACAAATTTTAGATCTAAAATCGACTCGAATTCTTTCCCTATTTTTTTTACTTATTTCGTATAAATATGTTTCAAACTCATCTAAAATATTATACGATTTCCACGTCATCATATTATAAAAGATATAAAGTTTAATAAAGATAATTTAATTTTTTATTCTTATTTTTTTTAAGCTAATTTAAAAGCTCTGATTACTGCTAGTGATTTATATTATCCACTAAATGTTCCATTTTATGCCCTTTAAAAGTTGATTAAAATTAATGAATTGGGTTTCATTAGATGTAAAATAACTTTCTAAGTGTTCTCAGTTTCAATTCATCACTTTGTGTTAAATAGATTTTAGTCCTGAAGGTAAAGGTTTTTAAACTGTGATCTTAAAAACTATTGAACTATACGACTATACTAACAAGGAATATTTTCTGTGTAAAACACACAATACATTTTAACTAGGTTAAATCTTCAAATGCATTAAATTATTTACACTAAGTGCATCATTCATAAATTAATTTAATTTTGCAATAAAATATTCTATAAATTATAAAATACACAGTCAATGTTAAATATCTTTATAATTCATCAATATTGTTATCATTTTATTCTAAACAAGTATATTTATGCGAAATGTTTTTTCTATGTCTTAATAAATATCAAGCAATGATTTTAATTTTTAACTCATAATTTTATTTATTTTATAAATATTTAGGGCTTAATTGTATTTTATAATTAAATTACTTTTTACATGACTCATTCCAAATAGTTGTTCTGTGGATGATAATAAACGATTATTGTATAAAGTAGAAATATTTTAAAATAATTTGTCTTATCTGATAAATGAACATGACAATCGTAAGTATTATTACACACTTACCCATACTTCGAAATTTCCTTAAAACGTAATGTCGAAATTGTTATTATTTTGCAACGTGAATAAATCATGATATAAAAATACCTTTTAGATCGGTACTAAGCTACATTTCCATTAGGGAATAGCGGTTTAAACAAATTAAATACCCACTATAAACGATTAAACTTTTATACATCAACAGAGGACCTACATTTTCCATGAGTATTTCTCGTACGGTCTTCTCCAATCCTTTTTTCGAAGACAATTATCCCATTCGGAAGGTTAAGTCCAGAATCACAGCCCCGGCAATCAGAATTAAATAAGGGCATTGCAATTCCGCAATGACTTCTGATTTAGGTGACCTTAATAATTTAAGATTAAATTCAAATGCATCTAAACGCCCGAATTCGAAGTACCTTACCGGAATAAAATATAAATAATTATAACAACTCACATTCAACACCAATGCGATATATTGATACTTGCATCTACCTAATGCTATTTGAAAATGTGAGCACGCCGTATGGCATGTACGTGCACGTAGGTATATTGGTTATAGCCACTTTGATGAACCGGATATTGATTACTATTGTGTGGAATCAAAATAATAATTATGTTCGCATGACGTGTTGTTGAGCGATATTCGCAGGGTAGAAAAATAATTGGTATGTTATCGTTCGGAAAAGACGTGGTGTTTCAGATACATTATATGTTTCGTCATCGTACGACCGGTGGGTTATTACGGCCACCATTTATGGAACTAGAAGAAAAAAAAACAATATTCTGCCATCAATTAACGGCCGAATAAATAGACGGGTCACAATATCCTGTTCTGTTTTATGTATTCGCTTCGACTAAAATCGACCCATATCTAATAAAGACACTGTATACGTATATACACACTGCACTCACGTCGCGCGGGGTCATGTTTGATTTTCCGTTTCCCATAGTGTTTTCACGAACGGAGTACACATATTGACTTTTGCTTGTTTTCTTATCAAAACTTTGCCCAACGCATTCGTCACAGTGTGTTCAAATATATGTATGAGCGAAAGATCGGGTAGTCGTCGTAAATAAAATGGGCGCAGGGCGAAAATCGATATGTGAAATTATATATCAATTGAAATGTAAAAATCCTCCATTTTACCTATGGATTTAATTTAATTCCAGTCCGTATGCAACCAATGATAATTTGGAAAATCGTCTAGTACTATTTGTCGCAAAATATTTTCGATACGTACTACTATAATAAATGTATAGAACTTTCATCGTTATTATACGAGTTGTTCATTATGTATTTTCAGCGGGCATACTCGTAGCGTTATGTATAAACGCATCGCTTTTATTATTATTATTATTTTTTTTTTTTTTTGTAAAGGAAAATAGGTACTCGAAATAGTCCTTTGCGCAAAAAATGTTTTGAAAAAATATTAAATTGATAATACGTTTTATTCCGTATAGTATAGAGGTTGTATTGTACGTCTACAAACTGGTATTGGATTAAAATATTTAGTGGGTTTTGTAAAAAATACGTTTACTATGAAACACCATACATACAAATGAAAAATAAAAATAATGTTGAAAGGAAAAAGTAATTTTAAATATTATTCCAAAGAAACATAATATTGATAAACATTATTTCGATGAAATTTTGTAACTTTAATAACAGTAAAATATAGAATTAAAACTATTGAAGTCCCAGTGATTTTCGGACCTTTTTATTCCACGTCCAAGACAACTTTTGATCATTTTAATGTTAACGTGAAAACCTTTGACATTTCAAAAGACGTAGAATGTCAAAGCGCTAAAATAGCTTTTTACTGAAAATAGATTCTGTCATGTATCTAAATTGTAAGTTTAGCTCACTCTCTTTGAAACACTCATGTAAATGAATATATTCGCGAACTCAAAAATTAATGGAAACATTACGGAAATTAATTGTCAAAAACAATAAAAATTGCAGTAGGAGATTTTATACGCAATCTAGTAATGGTGTTTTCGTGACTAATGAAAAAAGGAAATTTCCAACAGTGCGAGTTTGAAAATATGTTCAGTAGATTTATTTGTTGAAGGAAAATAATTATATCATTCACAAAATTGCCGGTTGAAATATATAATAATTACGAACGAAGTTTGAAATGATTGCGCCTAAAATAAAATATTGTTATCGTCTGCAGATATAGCTTGTTTTGTGTAAACTACGCATTTCTTCAACCGCCCATCGTTTTTATGATTTCTAGTGACTAATGATTGTAATTAGCATGTTATCGTTAACAAGGAATTAAAGTTAATATATATATATATATTTTTTTTTCTGGAGAATGATTTTACAAATGCTATTAAATGTAGGTAATAGTACCTATGCGGCGAGCATTTAAATTTTTTCAGAGGCTTAAAAAAACATTAAAATAATGAAAACAAGGTGCATAGCGATTTAAGTATGTAAAAAATTTTCTCTTGACCATTTTAATTTGTCAACACCCAGTGAATCAAAAGAAACAGTAAAAACGGTACGATATAAATATGTCTGTCTTTTTGTCGAAAATTTTTCTTTGAATATTTATTGAAACAAATTGATCTCTCTAAAAGATAGTGAAAAAATGCTTAAATCATTACATTAATCACGTTAATCGAACAAATGTGTTTCAAGTTCAGAATTTTTATCTACATATATTTTATTGACGTTCAACTTCCTATCTCATAATATAGCGTCATTACATTCAGTATTAAATTTATTTTTTGTATGATTCAACGTTGAATAATTTCGTGTTTATCTCACGGAGAAATATAAATCCTGACATATTTATCATGTTCACACTTTTAAACAAAATATTTCAAATAATAGATTTAACAATGAATACAATTAAGTAATTGTTTACTCAGAGAACAGAAAGTAATTTTAACTCAATGTTGGTTAAAATTTTAAATATATTGAACAAACCCTAATTTTTTCGTTTTATATTTTTTGAAATTAGAATAAAATTACTCTCACGAAAAACAATATTTTAGATGATATTAACATAAAATATTGTGTTTTTTTCATCCGAAGAGAATCTAAATTAGTACTATTATCATTATTATTATTTAGAATTTAAACAACAGAAGTATCTAAAATACATTATGTTCGCTTAAATCTTAATTGTGCTGTACTTAAAATATGGTTGATTTGGATTTCATTATAATATTATCTTTTTATAATATAATGTATATTTTTTGATGATCACACTTGAATATAGCAATTTCATTATTTTAACGACATGGTTATTTTTTTAAGATATCCAAGATTAACAATGGGTAAATACTTTTTGATATATTTTTAACTACTTATTTATACACGAAATAGCCATTTTCAAGTAAATGAAATTTATAAAAATTAGTTTATGATGAGTTATCATAGATATGTTAGTCATATAAAACAATTAATTTGAACAATTGCAGTATAGTTATAGTCGTAAAGATACTATTTTTTGTATCTCTATAGATTCTACTCTATTAAATAATGTACACCGTGACTTTAGAGTTCTTATTTATTTATTATGTTGTATCCGTAACAATATTTTTAAATGAAGTTTTGTTTTTAAAATTTCATGAAAACTAGCTGAAAAGCTGAAAATTGCAATTGTGAAGAATTCAAACTTTTGGCACTTTAGAGTAATTATTTTTTAAACTTTTAAATTTTGAATCATGATGAATTATTTCCAATTTAACTAACAAAAGTTGTTTGGCATTTTTATTAGAAGAATACAAAATTATTTTATAATATTTATCATCTACTGAATTTATTCAATTTTTTTCCAATTTTTTGTTTTCAATTTTAAGTAATCGAGTTAATTTTTGAATTAATTGTTCTAATGTGTGCCAGTGTAATTGGTACCATATTTGTGTAGAGGTGAGCTATGTAAGACTAGTGTTTAATACCTGATTTCTAAATCTTGTCCATTTTTTAAACTAATATTTTAAATTAATTATATAGCTTAAAACTATTCAACGATGTATATTTTTTTTCTCTTTCCAATTTACAACATATTTTCATACATAAAATATATACTATACATAAGTGAGTTCTTGGGATTTAAAAAATCGATATTTTCAATTTGAAAACTTAATGGTTCTTGAAAAGGATAAGTTCGACTGATTTTCGTTAGGGTTATTGTCAATGTGTTAATAAAAACAGAAATTGAGGAATAAATATGGAAAACAATAGAGATTACTGAACTTTTTGTAACTATATAATGTATTGTTCGTTATAAACTAAAAAAATAATTTCTGATTTTTACATAAATGTATTGAAAATGTATGTGAAAATCGATTTAATAATTAATCGTTAGTGCATTATTGTACATTTAAATTTCTGTAAGATGTTGAATACCATTTTTTTTTAAAAATTTTTAATTAAGTCGACTTTCCTGAATAATTATTTAGTAATTATAATTAAAAACGAAGTTAAAAATGTTAACGATGCTAAAATTATTTGTAATATTTTTCTTCGTTTTAATATCTCGTTATGTCCACGTAGTCAAATGATTTTTTTCACAGATTATATCAGTGAAACATGTGATATATTATTAACATTTGTGTGAACACACTACACAGTTTGCATGCTACACTGTTCAAATATAACAATATGAAAACTACTTTTAGTGATCAGAAATAACCAAATAATAAAACACGAAGAAAAGTTCGAATTTAGTACGAAGTCGGTATTATGAGTATGGCCGTGTGGTTTTATAAAAATATGTTATCGATTTATCACGGTCATTCAATAATATATTTTACTTTATTTCGACCATTGTTCGTCCTTGTTAGCTATTCGATTTGTCATAGTGATAAAAACGCACTCGGCTTTGAAATAAATCACTTGCCGAAAATACAAAAGAAGCGTCAATAGTACGATTTAAGCTCGAAGTGTGGGGTCGTGAAGCGAATAGACGAAAGAAAAAAAAAACTAAAGGAAATTACAATGTCATTGTATTTAGCGTTTTTTGATTCGGTTATTTTGATTTTAATTCCGTAAAAACGTTTTACCTGAAAAGCGATTAAGACATTAAATAACAAACATAAACCCTCGCACAGAGACAACAGACGATAGACTGACCCGAAAAATATTCTACCGGAAAGCAATACGTTTAAATATATTTAATAATATAAAATAGATTTTAAGAACGACCGTCTAATTATAACACGCAGTGTACTTTTACAACTGTTCACGGACATTCGTAACACACCGACTACGTCGGCACGTCGGCACGTTTCGAGTAAATAAGTTTCGTAGAAACGTCATGTGAAAAAACGTCTGCTTATTAAACTTCAAAAGTTTACCATGACTCCGGGTCCTTTTGTCGTAGATGTATAAATAAATGTTTACAATTTCACTTGCGACGCTTAAAGCTCAATGTTGTAACCGTATCGTCCGGGAACAACGGACAGAGAGAACGCATTAATTACACTACACCGTGCTCCTGTGTACGTACACTGTAAATATTTGAAAATGCACGCATCAGAATATTCAGAATTTATTCACATCGTTTTGCGTACACCAATAACGCTGTTTATGTGTACAGTACCTATGGTACATCTATACCGTTTGCATTGTAAATATTTCTGTGATACTCTTCAAATCGTATTATTATACTTTTTTCAAATAACGGGCTTCCACGCTTCATGATTTAATTGGAAAAAAAATGTATTAACGAATTCGTAATATACAATATTGTGAATAATACTTAATGCGTTCATTGAAACAGTCGTAAGAATTCCGAGAAGACTTGAGCAACTTGGAAGTTAAAAACTGATATTTTCATAAGTTCAAACCACGATTTCTGGTTTTTTTTTTTTTTTAATTTTTTTAAAATTTTTTTATCATTATTACTATTGAAAAGTATTTAAAATTTCATTCGACCGTGTTTATCAGATACTGAAGTGCTTTGAAACGGATTTTCTTTTCTCAATAAAGGGTAAGTTTCAATAATTTGTACAGTGTATATACAATAGATTTCGACGAGCGCCATTATAGTCGAAAATCGTCCTGGACTGTTTGATTAATTACCGAGTTATTACTATGTCGATGATCATACAATAGAAAGATTAAACGGCTCAAAACAGAGGGCGAGTATAAATTATTGATTTTGAAAGGGAAGGTGGTCTGAAATAAGAGGACATTACACCTACATTTACCGTTTCCGTCTGTTTAGCAGGCTATAGGTACAACGGAATCGCATTACTCAGACCAAATTGAATCGTTTATACCTGTTGATTAAAATTAGAGTTTAAATGCCTATGACTGAATTTCAAGAGAACAATGTTAATATCAACAGCGTCTAATACAGCCTTTGTCTTGTAAACATTGTCGTGGTATTTAATTATTTGAACGTAATATTGTAAATATTTAGTTAGAAATGGGTTTAACGAAAAATACTAATTTTAAATGTATTTGAAAATATTTCATTTTTAAAGGAACCTATTGACTGCACATTTAATTCTTGCGTTTTAGACACAAATTTCGGACGTCACGATTACTAATATACAGCTGCTAATACGATGAGCAACGAACCGAATCAAAAATTATACATACATAGATAGTAAACGTATTTCAAAGTTATTCTTTAATCACTCAGAATAAAAAAACTAATTTGATTCAGGTGTATGGTGTATGGGTGTAATTCGGAGTTCACACCGAACGTCTGTAATTTATTTTGGGTTGACTCCTTGGAGACTATTCATTATTATACTTTCATTTTTTATTTTTAAGTAGTGATTTCATTTCTTTGAGCAGGGAATAATGTTTTTAAAGCAATTTTTAACATTTGATGTTAGCCCATTAAAATAATATATAAATAGTTAATACATTTATGTGTATACATATATTATAAGGTTTTAAAACATACATACAATAACTTGATATATAATATTTTTAAATATACGTAAAAATACATTAAAAGCAATTTTAAGAACTTTGAATAAAACCTATATTATAATTCAAAAGTTAGTTTTTCAGTGTTGAGATTAAGTAGGCACTGAAAATTGCATAAATAAACACTAGAAAAAATTACAGACATACAACATTTACAAAGTTCTATATACGAAGTATGTGATCCAAAGTTGATAATAATTCTTCAAAAATGTTTATAAATCTATAAAATACTTGTTGAAAATATAACGAAATTTACAGTTTAATTTGGGAAAAGTGGTTCTCACTGTTTTATTAATTTTTCGAAAATTGTTTGCGAAATCACAATAACACGCTCTACAAAATACCAACTTGATGAAATACTTGATTTATCGAGAGGCTGTATGAAATTCATATAGACCACAGCTATTACGGAAAAACGTAGCTACAAATAAAACGAAATAACAAAAATAAACCCACATTATTGTAAAAGCAATAAATTCTGGTCTCTATTCAGAATCTATTATGGCCGAACCATTCTTTTCGTCGTGGTTTTGTGATGTTGTTTATTTTTTTGTATTGTTGTTTACACTTTTCACCACAACAAAAATCTAATTAATTGTAATGTTTTTTTTTTTTTTATGTAATAATGTAAGATGCGTGTTTTGTTTCAATTAAATTTTACTTTAAAGATAGTCCAGTAATTCATAGTACCTCGCATAGTTTGTTTTAAACTTTTTTTCATATTGTTTGATCCATTCACATTGAGCATTCATAAACAAGACGAAAAACTGCGGTCCAAGAGTACACAATGTATGATTTTTTATTTTCTTATTGACATGAATCATCTTTCCACTAGAAATATTAATTTGTGTGTTTAGTTTTCTTGAATCATTAGCCCAAATATGTTATGAATTGACTGACAATCATCTATCAATCATTAAGCTGTTTTCCGTGCAACAGATGTATCCAATAGCGTTGGTTAAAATAAAATTGTTAAATAAATACACATATTTTTTTTTCGAATAGTGTAATAAGCGATACGAAAGTTTCAATATCATCGAATCAATCAGTTTTTAAACAGATTTACGATGTTCGTAAAATTTATTTTTATGCAGAATCACTAGTATGCGCCATTACAAGGTTGCGGATTTATTAGTGCAATCTACTATAAAACTGTAAATTTTTATTTATCAATGTTCGTGTTGTTCGAAGAACAGTAAAAACGTATTTGTTCGCGGAGATCTATTATTCGTCAAATAAAATTTAGAGAATTTCCATCGTTACCGTATGTATACACTTTAAACTTTAGTATAGTGTTTGTGGGGTAAAATTTGCAGTTTCGAAATCACGATCAATGGTATAAGTAGACGCATATAGTTGCGCGTAAGTAGACAATATATACAATATGTAATACAAGTAACAAAATACCGTCCTTAAAAAATACACACTTCATTATGCTCTCATATTATTATGATTATTATTTCTCTTCTCTTTCTTTGTTTGTTGTAATTGTAAATTAAATTTGTTACTATTGTATATAAAAATAATTTAGATCTATATATATGTATTTATATTGTATATGTCATCACTTTAAAAATCACGCGAAAAAAATTGTATCCGTAAAATATGTAGGTTAATTAAAAAAAAAAAAAAACATGTAGGTAACATCATAAGCTGCGAACGTTATTCATTGTTTTCATTGTTTTTTTTTTACATTAAATAAAAATACACATTCTCAAAAAAAAAAAAAAAAAGAAAAGAATATCATTATAATAGTAATATTATTATGATCATTGATCCTTATCTAAAGCAATTTGCTATAACCGTATCAGCCAAAAATAAAACGTGATATCTCACTGGAGATTTGTGTTAGTCAACAAGTAATTGCCAGTCTCAAAAATAAAAACTGAACTTTCCCTCGACTACACGTACCACTCGGGTCGTTAACTCTAACCCAACGCGGCTGTTTTTAGCCACGCGGTCACTGTAAGGAGCTTAAGTCCGTGTTCTCATTACACCGTGTCGAGTTGAATGTATTCAACTTGTAGGGAACGTTTAACCGAGATTTTGTTACCGAAACATCGAGTTTCCGCAGAATAACACGGTACCTACAGCATGGCGGAAACTAAGTTAATGTTTTAAAATTGATCGTGTTAAATCCAATACGTTTTCGCAAATGAAACAAACCTCGAAATACTGTGTCCCATTCGAGTACTCTGCGGCATTTTTAATGTCCTATTTTTAATTTGCATGATCTTCGTGATAACTTATTATTTGATGAAAGCTAAATAAGTATATGCAGCATTAGATTTTTTTTTTTTTTAAGTTTTCATTATTTTAGCTAATTTTTCTACATTTGGATACATTATATCACTCAAAACGAATAAATGTCCATATAAATACATACATTTATAACCAGTGCACTTTATATTGGAAGTGTAATAGTTATGAAACATCAGACGTGTTCTACATTCAGGACCGTAGCACCGGGAAAAAAGCGCATGCCCGAAAAAATTACAAAATGGTTGGTCCCAATGAGTCATACTCGCAGAAAATTATTTTTTATTTTTCAAAAATTATTCAGTTGAATAAAGAAGTAAACATTTGTAAACCAAATGTTAAAAAAAAAATACTCACAAAAAAAAAAATACTAACAATAAATAAATCGTTATGTCTGGCTTGGTTTTTTTTTTTGTAGGCAATTTAAAAAAAATGCAAAAGCGCCAATTGGGTTTGTCATCGTCATCGGATCACTACAGTCCCCATGCATTGAGATTAATGATTAGAAGTTAAAATCTACTTTAAATAAATCCATCTATAATAAATTATAATACTATAGGTTTATGCAGTTATTACATGTATACAGTGTACACTGTACGGGTTATTGTGACGTCCATAAAAGTTAATGGCAAACCCAGACGTTGGAGCTTACATGGTTCAACCCACGGTTCAACATCCTATTATTAAAGATCGGATATTATATATTTATACACCTATTGTATAGTTGTCCGGAGAATAAATGAAAAAAAATATTGTGATTTACGTCGATCGCGATATTTTTTACGCATTATTTGCGTCATGTTCAATACACATAATATTTTAAGGACTAACTTAAATTATTAATCCTATAAAGTGCCGGCTTATTTCCTACTCAGAACTGTGTATTTGTGTTTGATATGTTTTAATCAAATCATTTTCTTTGAGTTTAGTTTATAACTTCAACTCCTTTTTTCGCTTTATCGACATCTAATTACGTTTTTTATTCTATTGTATTTAAATTTATTATTCGCTATATGAAACGAAGTGAAAATAATAACCATTGCATTTTAATTCTACCAAATAACACTTTATTGCAAAATTTACCTAATTTATGTGGTAATAATATCTATTGATATTTGATGGAATTTTTTTGAGATTGAAAATATATGCATAGATTGGTATAATTTATAGTAGAGCGTTATTAAATCTGATATTTTTAATACTGAGAATAGACATTATATTGGGCAATAAATTTATGATACACGACGAAACTTAAACGAAGAATAAAACTTTAATTCTCCAATTACCTATTTGACGGCTTTTAGTATCTTCATAAAATAAAGTCAGGAACTTAACTTACAAAAAGTAAAGAAAGTTTTCTCAAATTGATCTAAGAATAAACTTAATTTTAATTTGAGTGAAGACTTATATCTAAAGCAGTATAGTTACTTAACATTGTTCGAAACAATAATAAATCATGTTGTCTAAAATATAACTATATTATTATGTATATTCGAAAGTATAATATCGTACCTAACTAAATAATAGGCGAGACTCAATATTGTAAAGGAATAAAAATTTTTTAATTGTTTTGTATTAATTAAACTATGAAGTACTTACTAATTAAATGATTTGAATTTTAAAGGTTCTTTGGACAAATTTATCCGGGATAAGTAATTCATGAAAATATTATAAATATTTTTAAAAAAAATTGAATTGAAAACAATATTTTTAATGTAAATTGATTTAGATTTTATCACATCAAAATTTAAGTAACATGTATAATATCAGATGAATGATAATATTTAGAATAACATTGACAAACGATTTGTTTAACATTCAATATTGGGTGAATGTAATTAAGAGGAAAACAAAATTGGAAAATTAAAATCCTCTCGGAGTGAGAGTTGAAAGTGATAATTTATGTGATACAAACATCTACATTATACAATATGATATAATTTTAAAATTTGTTGCATTTTAAGTTATCAACAATTTATCACAAAAATATAACTGTAACTCCATATAACAGAAATACGAAATACGATAATCATTGTCGAAATTGTGTAATATATTTTTTAAGTATACAGTATAACAGATTTCGTAAATTATATTTTAATAATGGTAGTTTTGAACTTGAATGTGTTCAACGTACCGTACCAGCTATTGGTATATCATTTCAAATATTTTGCTGTAAACATATAATATTGAAAGCGTATATAAACCTTCTGAGTTAATAAATTATATAACTATAAAATTATTAAAAAAAAAAAAACACTCCTTTTATCCATTTTAAGATTAATACCTTGTTTTTTTCATCTGAAATGATATTAGTAGTTAGTTTTTTTTTTTACAACCTGAGGGTTGGTTTGCATCTAAGAGAAGTTGTTACTTGGAAAGGAAGGATTACTATGCAGTGGTTTCCCGTTGCCTTCTGCACAGTAGTTAGTACATTTCTTTATTATATTGTGTTAATTTAAATCATACAATTTCACACTTTTCAGACTTAATAAAACCACGAAACATTAAAAAAACAAAACAAAAATCAAGGAAAATATGCTTGTGTCATACCATCAATATAATTTTGTAAATCACGTTGTTTGATTTAATATATACAGTCGACTCTCGATAATTTGAAGTTGACGGGACTATTGAAAAACTTCGAATTACCGAGAGTTTGAATTCTTGAGTATTTCGAAATAACGAGAAGGCAAAAAAAAAATATTATAATTATAGAGAGTTAAGAAAAAAATTTTGTTTTTTATTATTGTACATATATATATATATATTATATTTATTGGTTTTCAATTTTAAATTAAACTATGTATATAATAATTATACTATGTAAATTAAATTATTATTATAAAAGATTATTATTTTTTGAAGAAATCTGTAATGGTTTTCTGCTTCATTGAATTTGGTTTCATTTTTTCAATAGTATTTTCTATAGTAAATAAAATATCAAAAACCTCAACAGTGAATTCTGACTGGAGCGAAAAGTTTCGTAATTTTTCCAAGGATGAACTGGGTTCTTTTAAAGTCACACGATGTAGAGGACTTGTGTCTTCTTGATTGCCTTCATCAACGCTTAATTAATGTATTTTCCAAAATTTCGACGTCGGAAAGGACTCCCCATACAACATCTTCATCCACATTGACATAATCAGTGAAAGATACATTTTCTTGAGTTAGCAGGGAATTCCATTGTATGGGTTCAATATTCAACTGGTCGTTTTTTGTTTCTTGAATTCCTATGGTAAATCCCGATTTTTTAAAACACTTGAGTATCGTAGAAGGAGCCATACCTTATCAACAAATATAGCAGTCAATACACTAAAATGTGATACGAGGCGTGTCCAGAAAGTAAGTGTACTCAATTTGTATAGGCTTCAAAACAATTTATAAAAAAGAAAAATTGTATGTAAAAAATAATACATTTGGAGAATATACTTCGAATTTCCGAGCGTTGAACGAATGATATTTTGAATTGTCAAGTGTTAGTGGCCAGTTTTCCCAAAATTTAATTTCGAATGGACTTAAACGTATTGTTTTTGTTCGAGTTACTGCGTGATTTTCAAGGGGCCGAGTATTTACTTCGTATTACCGAAGGTTTCGAATTATCGAGAGACGACTGTATATATATATATATATATATATATATCCGTTTAGTTAACGCGTTAAGCCAACCAAAATACGTTATGTAAAATAAATCAAAACTATTTATTACGTTTATTCATTTTTTTATACTTGATATATATACTGATACACACATTAAAATAACTGGAAATTGGAAGTTAGTAACGTTCTATTCAACCATGTAAAGGTACGTTATACACCTTGTGTTT
Source organism: Therioaphis trifolii (assembly GCA_027580255.1). NCBI lineage: Eukaryota > Metazoa > Arthropoda > Insecta > Hemiptera > Aphididae > Therioaphis > Therioaphis trifolii. The sequence continues at coordinate 5,154,889 of CM050407.1, forward strand.
ACAATCTACCAATATTTTGTATAGAACAGCTGTCAGCTACTGATTATATTATAATAAACTTAATCTATTTAATTATCTTTATCAGCTGTGATATTAAATAATATTTTCATTTCTTATCTTTGAATACAAAAATTTTTATACATTTTCAACTACAAAATAATTTGCAAATATTCGTGATTTTGACAAATTTTGTCGATTTTTGAACTTCAACTGCTTATAAAAAAAAATTGTGCCTATGTATTTGAATAATTTTTGAATCACTCTTAGATCAACTTATTCAAAACCTTCTATTAAATTTTCAAGCGATTTGGTAGGGCCAAAAAATTGTTATCGACTTTTATAAAAAAAATCTAAGAAAAATCGAATTATTCAAATGCCTATAAATAGCTAAAAAATAAACGAAATATTTTGAAAATACAACTATGTAAAGAAAATGCCTATTTAAACATTTTGTAAAAGTTTTAAGTTTCTACGACCTATACTTTTTGAATAAGAACAAATATCAAAAATCAATGATGCCTAAATTGTTATTTTACGCGATTATGTGAAAAAATTGTAATTTCAAACACTCATAAAAATTTTTGATTTTATTCCAGTGCAAATTTTTTTACAGATAATTGAAGGAAAACGTATGTCAAACTTTGTACCGAATTTACAATTCTTAGTTTTGAATACTTAAAATTTTATGAATTTTCAACTGCAAAATAACTTCAAATTTTCGCAATTTTTACATATTTCGTATAAATTGGAACTTTGAGCACTTATAAAAAAAAATTGTGACTTACGATTTTGGATTTTTTTTTATCAGTTATGGAACAACTTATAAGAAACCTTGTATTAAATTTTCAAGATTTTCTGGCAAAAAAAAAAAATTTTATCGTTATTTTAAAAAAAAATACTTAAAAAAATTGAAAATTTCAATTGTCTATAATTAGCTCAATAAAAGTCAAAATACTTTGAAAATTTAACGGTGTATAGAGAACGCTAATCTAAACATTTGGTGAAAATTTCAAGTATTTACATCGATTAGTTTTTGAGTTATAGCAAAATAAAAAATTTGATTTAGTCGAAAACTGGTTTTGCGTAAAATATACCGTTTTTCCCTCATTTTTCAAGGGTTTTTCCCGGCGCGTTAAAAAAATATTGAAAATTTTTAACTTTTGACCCCCCAAAGTACCAACTAGATTCAATTTCATTTCAGAAAAGTTGCTATATAAGGCAATCGAAGCATTTTTACTGCCCCAAATCGTGTCGACAGACACAAAAATAAAAAAAAAAAAAATAAAAAAAATAAAAAACACACATCATTGTAAAATCAATACATTCTTCACTCCGTTCAGAATCTAAAATTGTTGTTTCTATTAAATATTTAAAAAGAGCAGATAATGCTAAACTTTTCCATTAAATATTAAAAAAAAGCAAATTTCGGAGATCGGAGATCGGCCTTCCTGGTACTGTATTCGTTAGTGGTGTTGGATTTCACTAACTACGCTAGACCGTTGTACGCAGCGTATCTAGAAACTTCAAAGAACTTACATTTTGTGCTGATAATCATGCAAACGCATGTAGTGATCAAACGTGACGATTATTAATTCATTATAATTAATCAACGATTAATCTTATTTGTATAATCTATACTTTTTATGTTCTTTTTATATTATAATAGAAATTAGGAACATTTAGTATTTTCTCTTGAACGTATATATTATTTAAAAAGTCAAACGGTTTTATTCCTTTGTTATTATTCTAAACATTAAATATGTTTGAGATGATAATAAACCATTGTATTAGTCGAAATCCAATTTAGTCTTCCGTCCCCGAATTCTTTTGATACGCACAACGTCTGTGCGTTTGTTTAAGTTGTGCTTTCCATTTTTTAGGCACTTCGAGCTATACAAATCAGATAAAAATCAAAGTTAGTTGAAAATAAGTTTTGTCATTTCAACAACGACAAAATTGTAGAGTTGTTTTGTATGCATGTATTTGTTGGGTCGAGCTTCATAATATTCCGATATGTATTACATTAAAATGTATTGAATTGTTGACTACTACTAATGTATTTGAAAAAAATATGTATAGGTTTCTAAAAAAAGGTAAATTTATATCTTTTTTTTATGCTATGTTGCTTTGACAAAAATTCGTTTTTCAAAACTGATAAATTGACATGTTTTATTCAGACTGATGAAGGCAATCCATTTTTCCCTATCACATTTTCTTTTCATAAAATAATACATAAATATAACATACCCTAACACCTACACGCACCACAAACACTTTGTGTTATATATATACACACATATTATTGTAGTAAAGTGAATTCACGTTGAATTCAAAAACTGTGTTATTAAAGTAAGGCTATAAACTGAAAAGTAAGGCATTAATAATTCATAGTATTATATACTGTATATATTTATACATTACTAATGGTAATGGAGAGTCTGTATCTTTAACCATCATCATTTCCATCATTCTTTTTCATCTTATAAAAGTGATTAATTATTCAGAACTAAGGTATTAGTATTATAATTGTTTAAATATTTTTACTTGTTGGCTATGCATATTTCGTTTGTTTTGTTATTTTTGTGTTACTAGTGTTAATGTTACATGCCTAATATTTATACGTCTAAATCATATTCCTTTTTATAAAGTACCTAGCAAATATATTAGAACAAATTTCGTAAGGTGTGACTATAAAAGAAAGAAGCACCGTTTATAGTTATTAGTACGTCTTACTATTGATGATATAACCAATAATGTTTTCATTTTTTTTCTACGAATTTTCAAAATTTAACTATACCATTCTTCAGCTAAATTAAGTTTAAAGAATTACCAATAAAGTTCTGTTGAATCACAATTCGATCCACACAATCTGTAGGTTAGGGTATGATCATATTATGAGGGTAAACTTGGTGTTTTGAATACAAATTATATTTTAATATATTCTATGCATATTTAGGATTTTATTTTGATATGTTTCGACGTTTACTATCTATAAAAATAAATTTATTTATATTTATCAAATATTTGCTGTTTAATTTACTAGGAAAAAATGAATTTAAAAGATTAGAAATTTAATTTGACTCAATAAACTTAATGGGTATAATATGCTATACAAAATTTTATTTTAAATGTCTCGAAATACCCGGGGTATTCTTTCAGTGTATGCAAAAACTCTATTATTAATGTTATTAAAAAGTAAAGTCGTTGCAAGGATTAATAACAGTTTTTGAGTAATTGCGGAATAACAACTTAGCAAGGTAATATTTTTTTATTAAAATTGTATCTATTATGCGAATAACATTAATAAAAATGCATGCATTTTATAACAAAGCGTGGTGAATTTCTACTGAATTTTATTTAGAATAATGTAGTTTTAGAAGTCTTGTGGTCTGGTAAATACAACGTGTGTGAAAAACTTTTGCAATAAAGATTTTATTATTCGATTAGAGTTAACTGCTGAAGTTAGTTTATATACATGTATATATATGTATAATATGTATATGGTTTGGATATAATATAAATATGTGTGATTAGTGTTACGTAAGGTTTGATAATAATTATTATGTTGATTAAGTAAATTAAGACATCAAAATTCGAATGCGTATCAAATATCATTTCAAATCATTTAGACGAAGTTGAATGAGTTGAATAACAAATTACATTTATATATTTTGCTTTATTGTGGGTATTTTATTTTCCCAAGCGATTGCACAGCTCCATTTATATTGAATAAAAAATCGATTGGCAACTAATGAGGAATTTAGTACAGCTGAAATACTATTATGACTATTGTGACAGAAATTCTATGTGATCTTCGTATTTTACCAATTGAAACATTTTTAAGAAAATAAAAATCTGTATCCTTCTGAATAATTCTTCATTTTAAAAGTTCAATGTGATTTAATAAAAGTTTCAAACATAGATTACAAAGCAAATAACATCTCTGTTTTTCCATATAAACTTATTTTGTATCGTATTTAACAATATTTTTTCATAGCAATTATTAACTTCATCGATAAATTATTAAATGCCACATAAGTTAAAAAATCGAGTTCCGAAATTATTTTCTAAACATTTTTTTTCGTCTACGTCTTATATAATACAGTACCTGTAACCTATAAGTTGATAAATAAAAATATATTTGTATATAAAATGTATGGAGACTAGTGTATACTATAAACGTGTGTAGGATTTGTTATAACAAGTTATATTCACCTAACCTAACGGTTTGATCTTACTGAGTCAAATAACAGATTATCGAACTATCGTTAAATGAGAATAGTTTAGTTCGTTTTTAATTGCTACGTTTAAATCCCATTGTACAATTTTAATTTTATAATTTAATTGAGACTAATATTATGGTAATATAAACAACTGAAAACAGTTGAAGTAAGTATTTCAAAGTACTGCGTGATATAACATTATAAGTAATATAATTTCAATTTTTTCACAATTTTATACTTTGTTAGATAAAAAACTTGTCTCTGGTATACACAAAATATTAATAAATTATGGTGTAAATAATATAAATATGCGTGAAAGAAAATCGGTTTTATATTTGATACAAATACAAATTATAATTACAATTTTATTAGATTAAAATTTTTTATTTGTATCATTTAGCCATTAACTTCATGTAATCATATCAAATTTGTATTTGATCAATGCCCATTTCAATAGTTTAAATTTAATGTTCAATTCAAATTTAAGCGAATTTCCAGTTGGTAATTACGTATGTACATATTTGATTTCGTTGTAGTTCTGCATTGATGATTTTAATTATTATTATAATATCTTCTGTTTCTGACATTTACTGCTAAATTATGAATATATTCAATAGTCCAATAACATCACAATAATTCATATTATATGCCATTAGCAGGTATAACTATTTGGCAATGGTAAAACAACATATTCACAAGTATTGTAATAATAATTTCAATACCTTTTTATTACTTATTAATGATGAAATGTTAAAACATAAAACAATTAATCTTCCAACAAATGTATTTATAATTTTTTAATTGAAACAAAACGAGACTCGAATAAAAGTTTCCAGTACAAGTTAATCAATTCACAAGTTTGACTTTGGTTGATAGTATTTCGTGGATATTAATTTCTTCTACAACATCATAATTATAGGTACCACTTATGGTTCGTTGTGTTATTATGCTACTTTTATACGTGCCATGTGTGCCATTCGTTTGCCTCTCGAAAATTCATTAAGTACGATTAAATGTAGGTATTTCATTTACAGAATTCTTCGTGTTACATGACACTCCTAATGAAACGATTGCCGAGCAGCGTCAACACATTTTTACGAATCACTTTACTATAAAATACTGTGGTAAAAATATGATTGTAATAATGACCGAGTACTGTGCAACACCACCGAGAATGCGTTTAGAATTTTATCGGTTTTCCTAAGTCTGTGAGTTAAAATTTAATGAAAACGCGTGTATACGCGTTTATTCTACTGAATTACACACACGCATACACACAGGCGTACACGCGGATTCATGTTACTTAGAGTAGAACTGACCGCAGTAACTGTTCAAAACTGAAAAAAATCGTCGTTCTTGAAGTGGTTCAAATAAATAAATATGTTTTACGAAAAGAGTTGGTAATTTGGTATACATAAAATAGTGGAATGAATAGTGTTTGGGTTTAAAATTGATACGGCGGTTTGAATACTGATGAAAAGAGTGCGACAAAAGGCCGTTCACATGCTATGTGATATTGCATAGCCATTAGAAAGTTGAGATATAGTGGAAAACAGGATAACAGATAACAAGTCGAGTGTTTCGAAGAGAAATTAAGTCATACTTTCACACATGTATGATTATTTCAGGGGCGGATCCAGAAATGTTCTTTGGGGGGGGGCGCACTTTTCTAACTACAAATTTGTCCATCATCTGATGGTTTGTTAAATTATACTTATAATCGTAGGTATAGATAATATAATAACAAATGATGGCGATAACAATTTAAATCTGTTGTACCAAGGTACACAAAACACATTACACAAATTTAGATAATTAACTACTAACTAGATTGCCAATAATGGCTTAACATTGGAAAAAAGTTTTTTTTTGATATTTGGGGGGGGGCGCACGCCCCCTTCGCCCCCTCCTTGGATCCGCCCCTGGATTATTTATGGCGTTTGGTCTTCGAAAAGGCAGTTGTCAGATTCTTTTGATCGAATTGGTTCTCGTCTCGTATCGATAGGTAGTGGTCAAGTACTGCAATAGTGCATTAATACAACAACTAAAGGTCAACATCCTTTTTAATCGACTCACCGATTTCATTACCAACACCATCACTGTAATGATGGTGGTATTGAAGTAAGTAAAATCTTGTGAATAAGTTGAGTAGTATTCCCTAATGTTTAGAAATGATTTGGAAAATAACAAAAAAAAAATAATAAATTTGAAGTGCATAGTGGTATAATTCTTGATCTACACTGGTGTAAAGATTATGAATGAACATTTCACACAAACAATCCAAAACACGATGCACTGTTGTAAAATCATTTGATTTTCGTTTAAAACCTAAGAAGGTACTAATAGAGATAAATCTCCTTCGTCACCTTTCAGTTGTGCTATTGTCTACGAATATATTTTCTAATTTTGCATCCCAAAATGACAAAAATAGATCGATACAGTAGTTTCGACTGTATTTTTATCAATCAGTCAGAATACAATGGATTATGTATAATATAAATAAATAAATATTCATAAACCAATCATAATCATTTCGAATAACGTGATTTATGTTTTATTATCAACTACGTAAATTTTACAGCATGAAATGTACTCGGCTTAAAGGTTTTTACATTTAAAAATATCAAAATAATTACTTAATTACCTTAATTTCCCGCCTGTACACGAGTTTTTTCAAGCTAAGCTACGGTAATGTATCTATATAATATTATATTGACAATAAAGAATTTAATCTTTCATTATAGGCATGTCTTTTACGAATTAGAGGGTATTTTTTTGAAAATTCACCCCCCCCTTCCCTTATAAAAGTTATTCAGGGACGCGTCTGCCCGAGTATAACAACGTTTTACGAAATAAATCGATCGTAAGACCGACATAATGCCGGTGTAACCGCGAAAATTCACCCAAGTGGTAGCTCACTCCCCATAGGTTAAAACGTCACTAGTGAATTTATTAATAATATAATTATTTATTTATGTGAAAAACAAAATTATTTTTTTAATTTAAAGCGTTTATAAATTTTGGTATTTAGGAGTAGTCGGCACTAATTCAAAAAACCCTAGAGATTTTTTATTTCAACTGACTAAAGTCATTTGAGTCAACTACACAAAATTCGATTAACAAGTGCGTATCTGACTTTTCCAACTACGCAACATAAGTCCAACTGCGCTTTAGAATAAGCCCTGGTGTAGTAATAACTGCAGCGGTTTTTTAGTCGTTTCGTTTGCCCACAGCGGCGGCTCTGGGACGCGGCGAGACGCGTGTGCGGGCGGATCGTCGTCGCGCCGCGCTGTGACGGCGGTGGCAGATGGAACGGCGGCGGCGGAGGCGAACCGACAGACACCGACGACAACTACAGCAGCAGCAGCAGCAGGGGCACCGCCAGTGCAGGGTCTACGGGCGCGCGGAAACGGCGACGATGCAGGCGGTGTCGGTGGCGGTAACAGGTGTGCGATAATTATTATCATTATTATCGTTATTATTATTATCATTCTCATTATTATTATTAAGTTATCGTTCTCGGGTGGGAGGGGGAGATGAACTGCGCGCGCGTTACAAGTTGTAAAAACACGAACGGCGGGCGACCAGACTTGAGCGAAACGCGACGAATAGTGGTACCGGTGGCGCGGCGGTGAAGTCTGACGCTGGTCCGCGTAAGTCGCGTAGTCGTGCCTAGCCGAAATCGGTGATTTTGAACATTGCGAAAATCGGTCGTTTCGAGTTTACAGTGGTAATTATTATTGTATTTCCAATACAGTGTGTCTGTGTCATGGCCTGAGTACACGACGAAAAAGCTATAAATAAAAGTCTGATTCAACAGGTATGGGTAATTTATTTTCATTCAGATGTATTCCGATTTTAAGTTCGACCCGCGGTGACTATTAAAAAATCGATTATTGTTTCATTAAACATTTTTAAAAATGTCACGAGCGGTTAGTTGATCTCGTCAGCGACATAAAATATCGGCTTTCGACAGAAAATATCGCTTTCTATAACCGTTTATTTATCAGAGAAAATCGCACCTTTTATCGTAATCATAATAAATGTTAAGTTTCAAAGGTGTAATTTCTTTCTTTAAACCGGTCTAAAAAAATACCGAGAATTAGATTTTGAATTTATGTACGCACGGGGTGGACCAACACCATTTTGGTTTGTCGACACCAACTTAGTCGAAAACCACTTTAACGGCATTGCTCTTTTTAACCACAAATTTACCGATAAAACTGTTTTTTTTTTTTTAAAGTTATTATGTAAAATGTCTAACTTATAATAATAAACTATTTGCGTTTCCGTAGTCACCGTTTATAATAGTCGCACAGCAGTTTCTCATTGTAATACAATACATTATATTCCATAATCAAACACATACCTACCAGTATAATTTTGTTAGTTTTTTTTTTTTTCATGAAAATAGTTACTAGATAATAATGCAAATACATTTTTTTTCCTTTATACATTTCACGATAAAATGCATTATTATACACGTGCGTGTAATACGTACGACGTACCGTTTACTCGTTAGTCATAATTAATTCTGCACAAATGAACAAACGTTTTGTTTTTCTTGAGTTATTTGAATAGGTGTTATTAATGTTGACGATCACTTTACAGACCCGCACCGTGTGGTTGAATTCACACTCGTCCCCCGCGTCCGTTCCCGCCACCGCCGAGTGGGTTTATACGCGCGAGCGGACGCAACAGAGTCGACACGCCGTACTCGCGTGTATCCTTTCGTGTTCAAAGCGATGATAGACGATCGCGATTTTTTCATTTTTTTTAAAAATTTATTTATCGACGTCGATACTTGTTTATTCACGACACGATTTGATGACATTGTCATCTACGACTCCACGACCGCCGGCCCATCGTCGTTCTAGACCGGCGGTTCGCGAACTTTAACCATCATGGGACGCTTAAAAAATCTCTTACACTCGGTGGAACATTTCCAATCGCAACGTAAATTTTCTACTGTCGATTGTAAATACACGTCGATTTACAGTCGTGACAAGTGGTGAGTCGCTATTACACGTTTTACAGTAATTATTATGTTTGCTAACGACAAAATGATCTACATCAAAATATATAATATCGCACTCGATTTAATAAATATTTTATGACGCCTTTGTACGAACGGCCGAAAAATCACCGTCGTGCCGCCTGCTCTTTTAACCCCAGGGAACCCTAGTGATTTTTTATGACGAACCACCGGGTTCCGTCGAACGCGAGTCATGCGGGGTTGAGCCAAGCGCGCACACACACACACACAATTAATGTGTAAATATTGTCGTCATCCGTTTCAATTTGACATGTCGTGACAGTGCTTATAAGATAATGAGTTTAACGTTCGGGGTACAAAGTAATTATAACCATAAATGATATTATATTGGATAAATGATTGATATCGCGAATATGACGCGTGTTCGGAGTTTAGATTAGTGGCGGGCGACGCGTTCGATATTTTCGAATAAGCGAAGGTTGCTACGAGTTGCCGCTAAGTAATTGCTTTGAAATATTTAAAACTCTCGATTCACATTGTTTTATTACTTATGTATTTTTATTTTTTAGTGAACAATTTATTCTTAATTTATTTTATTTTTAATGAACCTTACCTCGAAGCTAACTGTTTGTATAATATTACAATAATGATTTCTAACAACTTAAGTATCGTTATTCACATTAGTTGTCATAACATCGTTTCAAATAAAAGCAAAATAACAAAGTTTTCGTGTCAGGAAAAATCGAATTATTATTATGTAATGTTTATTAACTAATATTACATAACTCTCGTTTGAATTCAATAATATTCAATTGACATATTATAATTTATAAATATAATGTTACAAGGATATCAGAAGGTTTAGACCCTCGCGTGACTTTTTCAAACTTTTGTCACTTCGAGTAATTTGAAAGGCTTTCATTGATATATACAATCGAATTCATATAGATTTTAAATTAAATTAATGTAGCGTCAAACAAATATGGGTCTTTATTGAAACCCGAGTAAACGAAGATAAATTATTTTATTTCGATACCTCCTACATGGATAATATTTTAATTAACGCCCAACTCGTTAAACGGAAGATTTGAAGAGTAATTAATACCCTTCCGGAACGTTTCAGCGAACGTATATTCTTCGCTGTCAATGACGGTCCAATAGACATTTAATTATATTATGTGGAAAATGACGTATCATTCGATCGCTTTTTCAAATGACACCGGATGTCTAGATTCGAAACTTCAAAACTAACTGCTGATGATGGTTTTACGGTTTTCGTTTGAATTTCGTTGACCCTCTTACGAGTTGACAAACCGCCTCGAGGAGAAACAATCAGAATAAAATATTTGGCATAAACTAATACGCATTCACACTGGAAGTTTAAAAATCAATACCCATACGAGTATCGTATCATATTATACGGGGGCGAATTGAGGAGAAAAAACACAAAACAAGTATCCTCAAATAAAAACACTTATGGTTCAATATGGTTCAATTCGAAAGTACGAATACCGGGAATTTCAGCCCTTACGAGGACAATGACGCACCAAACAACGTCCCGAGGTCAGATGAAACATTTTAAGTCCAGAGTGTAAGAAAATTGACCTTGATAGTCGCATAACCATTAATGTGATTGGTTTTGAGATTGTGACATAAATAACACATAATATTTTTCCCTTGTACTCTTTTACCGTTAAAATGTTTAGAAACGCTATGAGTCGCGCACAATAGTTTAAAACGTTTGAATTTATGTGTTTTCAGAGAGACAAATCGTATCGTGTTATTTGTTATCAGATGAAGTCATTACTTTTCAACTAATGTGAATAAATTAATGATACATTATTGTCGTATAAAGAAAAAAATATAGAACAACTTAGTTCAACATATTACACATTTTACTTGATTGATTACATTTTTATCCACCAGATAGTGAAAATCGTATGTGTGTATTATAACTACATAGGTACTTATTATAAAAATATACCCATTAAAAAAAAGGTCATAACTAATATTATTATGTTTTGTTTATAATTTGTTTTTAATCCAGTCTGTTTTACGTTATACGAAACAAACGTTTTACGTAACAATGGAAATAAGCGATATAATGTAGTCAACAGAAATACGTATAGGTGTGACAGATGGTAGAACTTTACCAGCTGAGAGAAATTAATAATATATACGATGTTAATCTAATAATAATAATCATCGAGAAAAATGTCAGTGCTCACCTCCGGGTTTCTGTCCGCATTTCAATTAATCATTATTTTTTTATTGTTTACGTATTAGATTTAAAATATTTCGTTTGTCTGTTACTTGTGTTTATTGACTACGTGAACCAGTACGGCGCACATAACATTGGATCATAAATACAAAATATACCATTAGACAAAATCGAAAATACGTCGACATTTTCGCACTCGTCATTTGCCATCGTAGCAAACCGTGAAGACGGGCAACGCGGTGGTATGTAAAATATTTATGAAATCCTAGTAATACGCGCGGAGAAAAATAAGACGTTTATCGAGTAATATATTTTTGCAAATTTAGCGTAAAATTTACCAGGCGAATCCGTTCTCGTATAATATAATAATAAAATAAACGATAAGCTCAGTCTGCACGTCTCTAAATAATATATACGTTTTCGCGTAAATTGCTCTGAACGCCGATACTAGTGTTTCATCCCCCAAAAAAAAAAAAAAACATGGACAGCATAATAAAACCCCCGTTCCCGAGCTGAAAAAACGTCATATTTTCCACTCAAAAATAGTCAAGGTTAAAAGAAATTCTTTTTTCACTGCGTCATATAATTATTCGCACCACGTTTATGAGCAGTTGTTGGTTCATATTAACTTGATGCGTTTTAGAAATATGTAAATAACAGTGTGGTTTATAAACAAGTAATTAAGTTGTATTAATCCATCGGGATATCATCGGGATTATAATTATGTTAATACCTAGTTTAATTTAGAATTTCAAAATATCGAATAATAACCACTATGAAAGAATAATGATACAGAAGAATGGACTAAAGAACGCTCGCTTTAACTTGTAATTCAATAAAAAAACAAAAAGTAATTTCTACATTTTTAAATTTACATAAACCCGCATCTAGATTACATTGATTTAACCCGCACTAACGATAACACACGATCGTAATAAGTTTTAATAATTTATTTAATTTATGGTTATATTTGTTGAGAACATTTTTACGTTTTAAAAATTTGTTACATTTTTTTTTTTGTGTGAAATACTGATTTTGAACTTTCCATAAGATGCTGAAACTTTTAACAGCGACCGCTTCAAATTTTAAGTAAATATTGGTGCTAAGTTGTTCAAAATACAATACAAATTACAAGTAAAGTAACTAGTAGTAAATTTACAAGAAGAAAATAGATTTCAAAAAGCTGAAAATTAATTTCAATTATTGAACTATAATTCGAAATAATGTTATAAAATAAACCAAAATTCTCTATCACTCAAATATTATCAAAGTCTAGGGGACCTTAAATAATTTGGGCCAAATACAATGTGAAAGTCAAACTTACATACATCTATATATATATATGTATATTACATGTATAAACTGCAATAGTTTGACTCAGTTTCACAACTTACATTTAAGTGTAAAGATGAGAGCAAAATACTAAATTATGTTAGTGAATGAATTTGGCAGAGGTTAAAATAATTTGTATAAAATCCTAGCGTTCCAAAATACTATAACTAATACATTAAATCTGGTTCATAATTTCAATCTTTTTTGTTTATTTTATTGTGTTTATTCCATAAACGAATTTAGAAAATTATTTTTTCGTCGACTATCTCAAGTGTAAAAGAAAAAAAAACCATTATACATATTTTTGTAAAATTAAATATTAATACTACAAAGAAATCTTTATTTTCATTAAAGAAAATATTTTTTCCACAAAAGTTAAACGTTGAATGATTTTAAAAATTTTTAATTTCATATTGTCGCTGTAATATGTATTAGACAGAGACCGTAACACTTACATTTATGAAATGTTTTCTTAGTGGCCGTGGACAATTGTTCAGTATTTTGATTACTTTTGCAATTATATGCCACCCAGCGTGACCACTATGAAAAGCCGACTTTTCAGAACATTTCCATCTACACAAGCTTTAGATTTTTATTCGAAATACGTTTAAGTAAACAACTGTCAATCAACTGTCCCAGTATAAAGTAATCTGATTTTGTAATAGTTAATGTTGATCGAGTTATCGTTTGAAACATTTAGAGAATGAAAAATACGGTTCATTATTTTATTGCAAAAATAACGGCGTCTTCAATGAGATAGAAGTCATCGTGCAATTAACTCACTCGTTGTTCGACTGTTGGTAAAGTAGGTATCTACGTTGTGCTGTGTTTAGTACAGATTGTTTTTGACAAATAAACGAAATAAATAAAAAATCAATACAGATTATCTTGACCTCGGAATCTTCGATCCGGGAGATATTATGTCCCATGAGTTAATTATAGTGCTCAGTTTAGGAGGTCAAGTCGTTGGAGTAAAGAAAAAGATCGCCGCAGAGAGATAATAATATGTTCTTGTTTACTTCTAGCGAACATATTAAACGCGTCTCGTTCGATATCAATATACTCACCCTAGTAGCGTTAATCGCATACAAGACGACCGTGGCGGGTTTTTCACACCTCCTCAAATCATAGTTTAGGCACGGAAAAAAATAACGATGAATTAATTTCATTATTAAATTTTCGATAAAATATAGATGTGAATAAATCGTTTTATTAAACATCAATGAACAACGATAAAAATATTTTATTAGGACATGATGATACTGATTTTTACGTCATGATTGATTGAGTAATTTGTAGGGTAAATTATTTTATTTATTCGCGTACATTAAGAAAACCCACGGTTCGTATCACATTTCTTGAAAACAGAACATTGATTTTTCGTATTCTGAATTATTTTTTAATATTTTGATGGTTTACTCGATCAAAACATCACAAAAAAAATGTATTTACACATAATAAAAAAGTAATAATATTATGCCAAGAGCGGGCAACAAATAATAGCTCAAAAGCTGCACTGGTAAAAAAAAAAGTAAGAGGCAAAAATAAATTAATAATGATGTTTAATTTCCATGCGTGCCACATTAAAAAAGCTAAAAGTCGCGATTACTCTTGAAAATGCTTTTTCACAACATACAGAAAATATTTTTTTAGACATTAAATAAAAAAAAAGTTTTTAAACAGATAATTGCTTTTTGAAGAATAGTTGTTGTTACATTCAGTAGAACGTTTTTGTTTCTTTTCGTCACATGTACAGTGTATTATATCTTTTTTTAAGAACATTCTTCGAGTTTTTGCAACACGTATCTGTGTTTTTAAAATTCTCTTCCCAGTTTTTGCGTTAAACTTTAAATGTACCATAATTAGTAATGAGTCGAACCGAACTGAACCAAAAACAAGGTATTCGGTTCAGTTCGTAATTCGAAATTTGAAAAAAAAAATCGAACCGAACTATTTACTATTTAGGTAAACTCGAGATTCGAACTTGAAAATATTCGAAATTAAATTAAATTGCGAGTTCGAATTTTGATTCGACAAATATTTTTAATTGCTCGGTTCGGTTCGAGATTTTTCGAATAATTACAGGTTCGATTCGGTTCGAGTTATAAATACTTAAACAATGTTCGGTTTGACACCAAACATTAGGTTCGACCCATCACTAACCATAATATAACATGTTATTATTGATAGACTTGAAAGACTTTTACAAAACAGTATGAAGAAGCCATTTGATAATGTGTTTGATAAAAACGTTAAGTTCATCCTGGTACTTTTGATGTTTTCTTTCCACTCACTTTCACCTGTAAATGCTTTTCAACTAACCAAATAACACACCACTTTTTGATCAAAAGTTCACTTGTATAAAATTATGTTTAAAATATAAATTATAAATAATACCTACAAGTTATTATCTCATATAGGTACAAATAGGGCGTGGTTTGAGCTAAGCGTCTCTTAAAATTTAATAGTTCTCCTACAGACATATTTTGATATTTTTTTATTCTTATTGAATTTAATTAAATATAGGGCCTCACGATAATCGACAGTAAAATCTTTGTGTAACGATTGATGAAAAACATTTTTTTATTTATTTTCCTTGTTTAAATGATAAACACTAATTAATATTTAAATTATTTTTTCGTTATTTTATTTTAAAATATTTGCTACGTTTTGTCCACGTGAATTTCAAAGGTTTTTTCAATAAAATGGAAATATTACTATTTATAACATAAAATTATAAAAGAGAATAATATTTTATTTATTTTTTTTTGAAAATTTTGTCAGTAACTTTTATTATTGAGTCGGTCAATATTTAAGATCCATATTATGTATAGGAAAACGCCTATTTTATGTTATTACCATATCTTTAACGACGTTTTTGAACTTTTTACGATCAAACGTTATCTGTGCCTATAGTCACTATACAGAGTGTTTCAGATCTTTGCGCACAAACTTTGAAAATCATCTCAGGTCAAAAACGTATTTTATGTTTCATGAATACAGATCATTAAAACGTACCGATAGCAGCTATCTCATTTAATAATATTAAATTGAATACGAAACTAAATTTATCGTTTTACAAGACATCTGTTACGATGTACGTATCACTCGACTTTTAAACCTTTTCGAAGCCGTCGACACGTAGCGTCTCACGCCGGCTCCCGAAAATTCCAACATTTGAACAACACATTGAATGTGTGTGTGTTGTAACCTAAAATTGTACATTTCGTTATAGCCCAAATACGTCTATAACGTTATCACTAATAATTTTAGTATAACCCGACTGCGTCCGAAATTATTTTGGTATAACAGTAATTTCGTTTTGATACCCATTACGTTATTGACAACAGATCCAACAGAATTTCGTGCTGTGTGTTCTATTCGTACTGGTAGTGAACGAACCAAAAATTCACGCAAATGCTTCCATTCGAAATAAATTTCTTCATTTTATACTCCTCGTCCAGATATCGGTTTATTTTTGAAAGTTTGAAAAAGAGTTCAGTTCAACACAGAGATTAAAATTCATACTTCGACTAATACAACCAAAACGAATGAGATCCGACAACAAACAGACATTGAATTCCTCGAAGGAAACGTTACCCTGAACGGAAACCAACAAAAACCATTTTCGGGTGTCATTCAGTGGGCCTTTTCGTGGTGCGTCCCGGGACAATGCACAATGAACTAGAGAACGTAGACATTTTGTTGGTGTCATTGAGCACCTGAAACATTTTTCTCGAGCTACGAGGAGCGGGGACATATTTTTTTCTTAAGATAAACCTTATCCGTACATTGAAAAAATGGAACGCATTTCGTTGATAATAATTGATATCTCGTGTGATTACTCGTAAAAACTAATATTTTATAGGATATTTATGATTTTTATGATTTGTCAAACACATACGTACGTATTATGTACATTTACGAGTCGTTTCAGAAACCAACGTGTGTCGGAATAAGTGGTGTACACACATATTTTCAATGGGGGGGTGAGGGGTTAAATCAAAAATTATACATGAACCATTTTATATTATATCACTATCATATTATTATAACCACTCCACTCATTAAAAAAAAAAAAAAAATCCGACGGGGCAAAGGAGTTGAACACGCCCCACGTGTGCACGCCACCGGTCGGGACGCGATCGGACGTCTCCGGCGTGTCCGACCGACCGTTCTGAACGACGCGCGTGTTGTTTCAGCACCGGCAGCAGTCGCAGGAGCAGCAGCAGGAGCAGCAGCAGGAGTAGCAGGAGCAGCAGCAGCAGCAGCAGCAGCAGTCACAGCGACGGGTCGGTGTTGACCGGTGCGGACGACATGACGTCCGACAACGACGGCGAGTCCGTGTCGCCGTCGACGGGCAACGGCCGCCCGTGCCCGTTGCCCGGGAACAAGGGGCAGCGCGCGGCCGCCGGTTGCAAGGGCATACTGGTGCACAACAACAAGCGGTCGGCCAACACGCACCGGGTGAGCTTCTCCGCGCACACGTCGCCGTCGTCGTCGCTGCACTCGTCGTACGCGCCCGCCGCCCCGCACAGGTCGCTCAAGAACCACCAGGACAGGCGGAACCGGAACCACCAGCAGCAGCAGCACCACCAGCAGCAGCAGCAGCAGTACGATCCCGCCGCCGCCGGGAACCTGCAGTTGCCGTTGCCGTCGCCGTACTACGGGCGCAGGCTGTCCGGCTTCGGCGTCAAGAGCTATCTGCACGAGTTCTACGACGACCCCGAGAGCCAGCGCGACGCGTACCGCCAGGTAACATATTTATTTATTTATTTATTTATTTATCTAACGCCCCGAAGGCAAATAGTACAGAATTTTACAAATTAAAGTTTACAGTTTAACAAATTACAGCAATAGTGATTTTTTTAAATTTATACAAATTATTAAAGAAAAAATCATTCGTTACAATTATTTAACATTCTATTGATAGGTCCGTAGTAACTGTAGTTTTGTTTCGTATGCACACGCGCTTACGTTCTCTTGTCGTCGCGGGGGATTCGTCGTAAAAAAAAATAATACGGTTAGGGGCAGTCTTGTAAAGTACTTGAGTAAAAGTATTCAAATACTTTTTAAGTACTCAAATACGTATTCTAAATGCGTTTGAAAAAAGTACTTGCGCACAGTATTTGAATACATTTTTGAAATTATCTGTATTTAAAATCAAATACTATTTTTAAATACTTTTTTCGCTTTCTTTATGAACAGGACGCCAAATTTAAATAAAATAATACAAATTGTTCAACGTCGTTTACCGTTGTATATATAAATATATTAGTATATTTTTATATTTATAGAGGCATAAAAATGAACAAATACAGTCCCTCGATTTCCTAATAAAAATGGAAATACCTTTACTCTAATAATTATGTACATTGTACATATAAAAATAAAACACACCGATAGTCATTTGTCATTTGTCTATGACGTGTACTGTACTACTGCAGAGTATGTGAACTAACTACTAATTAATTAAAGTAAAACTAGTGCTGAAATAAAAATTAATTCAGTTTACTAATGATTAAGTTTATCTATAAGGTCAAGGTAAAAAGGTAAAACATATTAAAAAAAAAGTATTTGAAAGTATCTTTAAATACTTTTTAAAAGTATTCGTATTTATACTTGAATACTTTTTTTCCAAGTATTCAAATACGTATTTTAAATACTTTTGAAAATAAGTAACTGTATCTGTACTTGAATACTTTTTAAACGGATCTTTTACAAGACTGGTTAGGGGTTGGGTTAGGCTTGGAGACATCGAACGGATTCCACCGAGTCAGACGACAAAGACACCGCCGGGACACCTCCTCCTCGTACCAGATTTCGCTTATGAGTTTTAGAAGGTATTGATGATCCGCGTGGCTAATTTTCGGGTACAATTAAACGTCGTGATAACCACGCACCGAGTACATACGTATAGATATAGTAGAATGCTACATTTTGTTAAATGTGCCTATGCTCTACGTATGATGTGGATAAAATATCATTATGTGTAGTCTACTATGTTAGTCGGTTATTATACCTGATCGTACACAAATTATTATCTGAATGATGGTGTGTGTATGTTGTTTGATTTTTTTTTTATTACTATTTGTGTTTACGGTACATATTTTACTATCAAATTATTAAATCACGCATACGATTTCATGAGTAAAAACAAAATAAAAATATAAAGATGGGGAAGAATGGTTTTGTGTTTTAGTGTTGATGATATTAACCCGTTCATTTATAGAGGGGGTGTGGGGGCAAAGCCCCTCACGAGTGTATGATCGACTTATAGTGAAAACTTTAAATGAACTAAAACCCTGTGTGCGCTATTTGTTTATTACTTGTATGGCACTATCATAGTATAGGTACTCATACGCAGTCGGTTAATATTTTAAGTTTCAATACATATTCCTAAAAAATCTAGCCAGATACTTATTAGGTAAAATTATTATTCGCATTGCAGTATTCTTTCGTCTTTGTACATTTTGTTTTTCGTATTTTTAAATATTTTTCGCTAAGATACCTTAGATATGCTATGGTAAGAGCATTTTTATTTTTTACATATTTCAATGAAAATGAGTACATGTTTATAGGTAGAGGTACCAACTCTGTTTTTTTATTACATTAAAATCTGTTCTCTAGTTATTATCGTCATACCGACGGTGCACCAACAGACGTCTGGACAAAATACATTCGTCTTGTCTAGATAAACAATTACGAAATTTTTGTTTTGGACACGATTTTCCCAGAATTAAATGAATCCGTGTTCTGTCCGTATTCGTTTGTACCTTTTTCTATAGACATAAAATGTTCTTCCCGTATTACACTCGGGCCAAATACAAGTTGCTTGTTTTCTGAAAAATTCTCTCGAAAATATTCTCAGTAAATTGTTACAAAATAATAAGTCTACTCGTAATAAAAACATCATAAAATATAAATTCCCCCATTTTATTAATATATCTATACCAAAAAATGAATGTATCGTAATTTATCTCAATTTAGATAAACTTATATTTTCTATCTCTCATTTTAATCTAGATAATTTTCAATATATTTTACGCTGGACTCAAACAGTGAGAACGTGCAGAGGCGTGATTAACGGAATTTAAGTGAGCACGTAACTCACAATTTTTATATACCAGGTGTTGATTTTTTTTTTTTTTTTGTGTATATATTCAGGCCTAAAATGAGCGATTATAATTATTTTAGGTAGATAAGAGTGACATTATTTAAAAAATTGCTCTGAGAGCTGATAAACATTTTCCAATCGTGTCGATGTTAAAATTTTAAATGATTTTTTTTTCACCCGAAAATAGAATACATCATTATTCATTATGCCGGGGTGAGCAAAAGTCACGCAACCGATTTGTAAAAAATGACGCAAAATATAAAAGGTTAGGTTAGTAAATGTGGGTGGTACACTTTCAACCCGAGGTTTTTCATCATTCGTGCTGTCGAACGCCTGTATATTGTAAAACCACTGTTTGTATTCTTCGTTTTTCTGAGAATCTAAGAAAGCACTAGAGAAAATCTTTACTTTTCACCGTCTCTTAATTATTATGCCACTGACAATGAGTGTATTTTTTAATTTTTAATTCCTTATAAATTTTTGAAATGATGCCCTTGGAGTCAACTACGAGCAGACAGCTGCCTTTTAAAATTAATTACTTTAAATTCTCAAGTTAAAAAAAAAATGTTTTCGAAGAAATTTCAAGAAATTGGGTTTATCAGTATGCACAAATTCCTAGTTTATGGAATTTATATTATTTCAATAGTGTCAACACTAATAATAATTTAGTAATTTATTAAATTTAACGAAGACAATTACTTTTTTTTCTTACTCTATGCTGTGGATCGCTAAAATGTGTACAAAATCGGCCTTGAAATAAATTTGAGTGGTCCATTCTTAATTTACCCATATCACACAGGGTGACAAAGATTTCTTCAACATTAATTCGTACTCGGTGCGTCATACAAAACTAGGCAGTACAGGCTGTATGTTTTTAAAATTAAAAACCATTGGTGTCATATGATTTCTGAATAATAAATAGTGCCAAAAATATCAAAGACTAACTAGGAAATAACAAAGACAAGACAGTGTGAGTATGTAGTATGTATTTGTATGTTCTGAGTCCATTTGAGAAGCCAAATTTTTCCGTTTTGGCCGGCAATTTCCACCTATTTTTTAGTGTGTGATTTTTTTGGTTCAAAAAACCTGTATTTATGTTCTGAGTCCATTTGAGAAGCCAAATTTTTACCAGTTTAACCGTTAAATTTCACACCGTTTACCGTGTAAAAAATAAACTACATTTTTTTTTACATTTACACACTATTTTTTAGTGTATGATTTTTTTTACAAAAAAATCACACACTAAAAAATAGGTGAAAATTGCCAGCCAAACCGGAAAAATTTCACACATACATTGAATATAGAAGTCTGTGAAAAATATCATAGTGATATTAATAGGCATAGATTTTAAGATTACCTTAACATTATGTCGTATAGCACTCTAGTTTAGAATTCTTAGCACCAATCACCACCACAGTGGTAGCAAAATGGTGGGAATTCTATTTCATATTAATTTGTAATGGGAATCTTGCATGAATTTCTGTGATGATAATGATTCTTATTATTTACAAATCATAAATATCAATTATTTTTGTTGAAAAAAAAAAAACAAGTATTTTTATTTGTGGTTTTGATCAAGATTATCTTATGCTTTTTTTTTCGCGCAGTGTGTACACTATACATATTATATATTTATTCTGATAGTCATAATAATTAAGTTTCTAACGTGCACATCAAATACCCAAATAGTTAAAATATAGTACAAGTGGCTTATAAAACAAATAATGATCGATTCTTGTGAATAATAATGAATTAAATGATATAATTTTGCTAATGGTAAATGATGATGGCTATGATGATAGCTAACTCTGCGTTACGTACACCAACCTGTCACACGTCAATTTCTATATTGCTCAGCCGTTCAGTGGCACCTTTTTCTACTATACGTAATTCAAAAAGTCCTTTATCGATCGAGTAAATAACACGATTTTCCACTCTGCGGCTCGTTGTTTGGCCTGAATAATCATCACGGCCGCACCGAGCGAAGTGATCTCGATCCAATTTCAACATAAAGTGACCACGTCTTCCCTGTCCACGTCTGAAACGGTTTAGAACACTCCGTTTCTCCGCGGACAAATGAAATCCCAACAGTCATCGCGATGGTAACGACACCAGAGGTCTTGACGTAAAGGTTTACCGACCGCCCATACGTATTTCCATCGTTCCACCGTAGTACTGGAATCATTCACGAAACATCCGACCGGGATTCCGTGATTTTAATCTTAATATGTAAATCACATAGAAAAGGGATCTCGCGCTATGGTAATATCACAGCGCTTACAGCCCGCTGGAACGCATGCGATCGACGTCAGCATAATATTATCACGTTGAAATACAGGTCGATTTTATTCCGCGTATACGTGCGGGCAGACGATTTGGCTTTTAAGCGCTTTCCACCGACACGCGGCCTATATACGTACGAATTCACGTCGTCTATAGTATGTGGTCTGCGTTTTCACCGCGTTCGCCATACTTCGTGCGGTTGTTTTGTTCGCGTTATATTCGCACGTCGTCGTACGAATCGCTACGTACGAATCGACTCAAACCCATAAAAATGATAAATCCGTTATCTCAGTTTGAACGGCATCGGATAAAACCCCGAGAAGAATGTAAAACGTTTCGGAAATATCGTAGTTCTTGTTTCCGGCACTGAGACAAACCCCAAACACCTAATTTATCGAGGTACTGTAGACTGCTGCGCCTTAAAGTGTGTAAAACGATTTGTAACGCAGCAGAGTATACTACACTGACCATACGTCTCATCGATGTTTGGAGACGGGATTAGAATCAAAAACATACGTTTAAAAAGTTGTTGTGTGGTATGAGGGCGACGATTATAATATGTATATGAATTAATTTGTAGTCCACATACTATTTTACGGAAAATAAGTGTAAACTACACATTTGTCGTATACAACTGATCATAATATAGCCATTTTTTAGTTTCATGAACGAATATTTGATTGCAATAAGAATTAATAATTGTGTACGAGCGTCAACTTCTCGGTTCTCCGCCCGTCTTTCGATTCGTTGTCTCTCTTTTATCAATAAAATATTTCATATATATTCCAACGTATTAACTCAACACGTGCGAGTTTTCTTTCCGGAAACACTTAATCGTTTCAATTTGTACTTTTCCGTCAATAGTTACATCGTCGCGTCACGTGATGTGTGAACACTTTAAGATTGGTCATTGTACATTTATTTTTTTTTGGAAAAAAACAACGATAACATTGCACAAAAATAAAACTAATTGAGCAAACGCATTTATATTATGAGAAAGATGCACCGCCGATAAGTGCCATACGCGATTTTATTCTTTTTATTCTACCCATATTTTATGGTAAAATCAGTAATTATTCGTTGAAAATATATTTATACTCCCGATCAATTAAATACGGTACACATATTTTAATAAAAGCCTGAGGATTACATTCTGAACTACATCACCCATCTCCGTGAAATCTCTCAAATATCCAATTACAACTTAAGGTACACAAAGCGGTCGGAATACATTATTATACCTGCCTACGTCCCATGGTCGTATCAACCGTTTATCGTTTTTTACGTACATCGTGTACAGTTCAATGGGTGTAATATTGAATTTTTCATGGAAATTCTGGATAAACCTTCACAGCCAAAATCATCCGAGAAACAAAACCACGTGCACTTGCCATTATTATTATCAATATTACGGGACAAAAACACGAGATGCATGTTCACGCGTTGTCGCTTACATCCTTCAAATGCTAGAAATATTTTGGTTGATTCACAAACTCATAGAATTTTATAGTATTATATGTGTACGGTACACTAAACGCATGCCATGCGACGTTTCACCGTTTCCTTAGTTGGCACACTTACGTTGAAGCAAATAATAATTCAGCAGTAATCTATTTTTGATCTTGATTGCGCATGCGTTATTTCTGTTCAATATAATATACTCATTCTTTATAATTCATCTCGTATAACATAGACGTCTGTGAGTCGATCTTGTGCATAATCGATTCATTTGTATTTGCTATTTAGTCAATTAAAACGCGATAAAATGTGTGAATTCCAAAGGTATATAAAGTATATGAATTACAATGAGTTAAACATCCTTTGTGAAAATTCTCGTGGGTATTCTTTAACTTTTTCCTCTTTTACTATCTTTTATTTTTACAGTCTAGTATTCATTCGAAACTACTCTAAATCGTTACATTATATCGGTGGCTAGGGAATAAGCGTTTCCAATAAATGAAAATATTATACGGTTTATTTCAGTAGTAATTTTAAATAATTGAAAGTTTTATTTTTGTGTTTAAAATACGAATTCTCTTCCTACAGCATTTTCAGCGCTAGTTGTTTACGTATTAACTATTTGAAGGGTTTTATGAAGACTAACTGTACCGTTAGTGAAACTTTAATTACTTCGTTTTCTGCGTATTTATTTATTCAAAAATCTAAAATATATAATTATAAGACTTTTTTTACTCTACCAACAACAAAAAGCGATATTTTTCTTTTTTTAAATAACAAGTTTTTTATATTAAATCATGGTACTTTAAAGATAATTACTAAAATATTTATGTTACAAAAATAAACATAGAGTGGTGGAATCGGTTTATGAACGTCGATTATTATCATCTCGATTCACTTGAACTGGCATAAGATATCGGTCAACTGAGTTTCATCGACCAATACATTTTGTACACTGACCACTGACCCACGGTGGCCGTAAAGTGGAGTCGCTGTTATAGTATTCTAACCTACGCGTTGATAGTCGCGTTATTTGAGACAGTTAAATCGGAATATGAACATTTTTTATAATTTTTTTTTAATTTTTAATTTTTTTTAGAGAGTTTTGGTTTTTTAATATTTCACTTCTTCAGACCGTTATAGTTCTCACCGCGCGATACTAGTAGATTTCCATTCGTTTAAAACGAGACGACGGTGTTTTTATCGAATAGTATTAATATATTCCGTGGGTTAGTCGATGCTTATATCCAGAAGACAATAAAGAAGGGGCCGGCTGTGTACCGGCATTATTATGTTGTCCCATATTAAACTAAAACAGTTCAATATCAACGGGGACGCGTTTTAATATCACCGGAATGCGGCGCACTACTGACGTAATCCTACGCCAGAGCGGCGGCTCCGGGTCTCGCGTGTGCGGAATAAAGTCGATTACTGCCGTGCAAATAGGCACGCTGATAATATGCTGACGGTCTCACGTCGACAGCTGGTATGTCAACATGTGTCAGAAACCGTGTAATATTGTGAAATCTGCAGACTAACTCGTATATTGGATTAGGAAAATACGTCCGGCGGTGTTAAAGTAAAAGTCACGATCTTCACCAAATCATCGATTGCACAAAGTTATTTTTGGTCCGAAAATCAACTTCCATAAAGCGGTGTACCTACTAAAACTAAATGTCTGACCACGCTTCACTGTCTAATTGTATCGGTGACACCAGGCCCGGCTCAAGGGGTAAGCGATATAGGCCCACGCCTAGGGCGGCATTTTTCAGGGGCGGCATTTAACATTTTTGTAGATAAGTTAATATTTTAAAAGATTCCTTACTTATATCAAATCGTGTGTAGTGAAAAATAAAAATCAATATAAAAATATAAAATTTGGTCAGTATGATCAGAACAAATGACGAGATCGTTTTGTGGGCTTTGCAACTATTTCAATTGAAAAAGAATTAGCCTATTATATGTACACGGAAGAAGTTGTATCTGATTTCGCTAACGCAAAAGCAAGAAAAGTCAAGTTTTAATAAGATGTTAACATTTATATTGTGTTTTTATTAACTTTTATATTAAAATATAACTATTTTTAAACTGTTTTTTTTTTTTAAATAAAATTTGTAGGGATTTACTTGTCTATAAATATATCAATCGAATCAATTATTAAAATTATACAAATAAATATAATTAACTCAGAACTTACTATATTTTAGTAATTTTTATGTGAAAAAATATTTGATATAGTATTTACATGTATAAGGGGCGGTAAAACTTGTGTTTGTCTAGGTGTGTAAAATCGCTTGAGCCGGGCCTGGGTGACACGTTTGATTTAGTTTTACGTTTACACGAGACGAAAAACGGAACAAAATCAGAATAAATTAATTTTCTAATTAGCGATCGATGTGTAGTACTCTGCAAACTTAAATCTTACGTTAAACCGTTTATTTAATCATAGTATAATACATGATAGTAAAATTTACATTTATAACGTACGAATTTTGTGACGTGCTAAAAGTGGAATAAGCATTAACAAAATTATTATTATTATTAGGATTATTATTACAAGACATTATGTACATTAACCGGTCATCGCGGAACAAAATCGTATGATACAACGGTCGAGGCTTGTCCACGCTTACGTAGTCATAATTAGACACCACGTCACCGCCACTCCTTCCTTTTCCCGTTCAGGAAGCTAGGGTCTACCGAATAGCGACAATATAAAATGTGAATAATTAACGCGGGGGTAACGGCCAATCATAAGTCCAAAGATTATCGGAGACGTCGGGAGACCAGCGACAATCTAGTCTAACGTCTGTCTTGTTTTTCTATCGCTTGTGTCAACACCACCATGGCAGGCTAAAGCTGATTCCGTACTCCGGTGTATCCGGGACGCCACCATGCAACGCAGACGTCACGGTAATATGTATCAAATTATAAGAGTATTCCTTACCTTGGCCGGTATCCCCATGTATTATCCTATATCCCCAAATCCTATGTGCTCCGGTCTACTGACTTCGGCCATAGGTTGGCGACTCTAAAGTTTCTGGAGTCGTCAAATAACGCTCCGTTCGGTCATGGGACGCGAGACGTTACAATTTGTCAATTTATCAATCGTGTTATTCAAATACAATTTTTTTAATTATACCGTACTCGTGGTTGCTCTCAATCAACTTGAAAAATAATTTCTTAATGAAATATTAACAAAACTTTATTTTTAAGGCTTGTTTTCTCTTATAAATTCGAGTTTGATTTTCCCAATGACGTCCAGATATCTCTATATTAAAACTATTATACCTGTGTGGATTAGTAAAACGTTACTTGAAAATACTGGTTATTGGAAAATTATTGAATATTTATGCACTTTTGACTTTCAATAATGAAGATTCAAACGCTTTTCTTCTATTAAATCATGTGTTGTTTTTATGTTCTTAAATATATAAAAGCGTTACCAATAACGATAATAGTGAGCATAATACTTAGGTAAAACATAACTCATCGATCGGGGATCGTAATAATAGGTACTAATTTACGATTTATTAATAATTATCGTTTGATATTTAATAACATAAACCATTATAAATTACGTTGACTGGATGTTTTTTTTTTTGTCCTCGTTAAAAATATATTATAAGATTTATATTTGATTTTTTTTTAAACTAATTAAAAATCGATTAAGCCCGAAATATTATCTGGTCTCTTTACTCTTGCAATGATGTTTGAACAGTTATTAGTTTATTATTATTCTCGTATAACTACTTAATATTAAATTGTACTTTTCTGAGTTCTGAATTATTCTGAAACTCGTCGATATAGATTCATAAATGTATACATTTTCAATAATAAGATAACGCTATGTCAAAGAAAGCAAAATATGTACGTATCTTAACCTTTTATTTCGTGGCTCGTGTTGTACTGAATCGAAAAAAAATATTATCCACAAATCCAAATGAAAACTAGAGATTTTTTTTCTGTTGAAAATTATATTTAAGTAAAAGAATTTTTATACACTTAAATATTTATTATCACCCATTTCATTTGTTTGATTATTTGTAACTTTATTGTTTCACATAAAATTTTATTGAAATATTAAGTCTATATAATTAATTTAATTGATTTTTAAAGTTAACGAACGCATTTTCTTACGTCTTTTTTTTAAATATAATGAAACGAAAACCCACTGGTATTGTTTATACCTACGTTTTTTTCTTGAGACTTGCTAACTTAAGAACAAATAACTTAAAAATATTATGAGGTGTCACAAATGTATGATTCCTCTTCATGTTATATAACTTCATGCAGTGGTGGATTTAAGTGGGGAGGGGCAGAGGGGCCTCCCCCGCTTGGCCCATAAGATGTGTAAGAATAAAACTATTCCATTATAGTAATATAAGTGTTTTTATAAAAATATGTACTGATGTAAAAAATATCCCCCCCCCCCCCAAAAACAAAATCCTAGGTCCTGCACCACTGACTTCATGTCAATTGTTTGTAAATTATCTGTATTACCTATTATAGGTACATACTTTATAGATCGTAATTTGTCTAATAAAGTCATTTTAAAGTTTAAAAAAAAGGTTTTTCTAGTTTTCTTATTTACATAAAAATAAAGTTTATTAAAAGTGTCACAGTTAGTAATATATAAAATTGTTTTGCAAATTAATATAATTTATAAAGGTGTACATATATATATATTTGGTTGTAATACAAATTGTCACCACAGTAATCTCACTATAAATACGTTTTTGAACTTGACGTTTAAATTTAATTTTTCGTGGTACAAATGAATAAATAACGTTTTTTTTTTAATGTCAAGAGAAAAGATAAACTAGCAAGAAAAAAACAATAAACGCAATTACAGGAAAGAAATCATTTGTAAAGTTTAACCAATACGTGGTTTGAAATAAAATATTATTATTTATACTTAATGTTTTAAAAGCTTAGGCACTTTATTTTCAAATTCGTGTAGGTATTTTTGTATAAACTAATAATTGTATAAATAATTGTAATAATGATTAGTATAAACTAATAATTGAAGAAATTTATTCTGTATTTATCAGAACATGTTTAACAATTCTTATCGTTTGCTCATTAAGATAATTTAATTGAAATTTAATAGAAATTTTTAATTGAAGTCAATGGCGTTCAACTTTGATTACAAAATGGTTGTTTTAATATATGCTAGTAGTACGACGTATTTAAACCTTGAATGAATGAATGTTAATTATTTATATTACATTCCTAATTTGAAAACTATTCATTTTAAATGACTATTTAGATCATCATTAATTTTAGAAACTCTAACCAAAAAAAAAAAAAAAAACGACGATCACTAAACGGGCGTGTTTGATTCTTTAATTTTAAATTTGGTTTGTGACAAATTGGTTTTTATTTATTGACCTATAATCGAGTCAATTTACTCATACAGAATACTCAATAATTATCATTCATCAATATTATTCTATAAATGATAAATATTCAAAAGAATACAAATCCAATACCATCCAAGTTTGAATCAACTATCATTATATGAGCAATCGTCGAAATGAAAGCATTTAATTTACGAAATAAATAAAAACTAAACTGTCGAGTATATGTGACGAAATAATTTTGATTATCAGTTTGACCAATATTGATTTTTGTGACTACTTCGACAAATTATAAATACGGATGCATAGTCGATATATATATATATATATATATATATATATATATATGGATTTTGTTTACTTCACATTATAATAGACACTTAAAACGGCACTATTTCCCGTAAATGTCCCTTTTTTGTCGTTGTTATTACTACAATTCTATACAATTCTCATACAAATTAACGATATAAGTGTCGCTCCTCTCCGTTTAATGAATCGGAAATATCCCGTAATTTGTCACACGCCACTCGCAGGAACCAGGTTTTTCTGTCCTTTTCGGTTAGTTAATTAATATAACAGATATAGTTAGTATCCTATTTATTAGAAGATCGCTCACTCACCTGATCCCCAAAATTTAACCCCAAAAAACTACAAAAAACCAAATTAATAGTTACCTGTGCAACTCTAATATTTTTTGGTAGGCTAGCAGTGAACCTTTTAAAACCTCACGATATTCAAGTACCTATGTTGTGAAAATTGTATAGATCCTTTGAACCCGATTGCAAACAGCAGAACATAATTTAATGACGTGATCTATTGTATGATTTTAAAACGACGGTTGTCGAGTAGTCATTGTAATGTTTTTATTATTCGTTTGATTTTACCCACCCCGTGGGCTATTCAAAAATAGTTATTAGTTAAAGCATGACGCTCAGATTAAACATTCTAAGTGGCCATTTGGGTGTAGTGAGTATAATACACTTGAACCGTTTTAATAGACATTTAGCGAACGATGACCGTGGTAAATTTGCATGATGGAATAGTAATTACTAACTAATGTCTCGCCACAAGTGTAATCTAAATATGGTAGATAAAATCGGGAATTAAAATGCTGTAATTTGGAAACACTTCCGTCTGAAAGTACTTTAATACTCTTAAAATTACGGGTGCTTACAATTTATAAACATTAAATAGGTACCATTAAAAAACATTTTGTTAAAAAAATCCGAAAATACTTCGCATCATAGGGTATTTTTCGCCCTACTGTCAAGATAATGGAGATGGGAGTGTTGTATTTTAAAGAAACGATACACAATTTCTTTAGTTAAACTATTCTGAGCAAAACTTTAGTTCAAAAATATACTATTTATAAATTTAGCCGTTTTTAGTTTAAAACTTTTTTTTTCTAATTACGTTCATTACTATAGTTTGAGCGATTCGAAATTCTGGTTTTCAAATTATTTTTATAAAACAATAATTGATATAAATTACGAGTAGACAGAAGTCCGTTTATATTTGCGGGTGACGTACACACCTAGCTTGGTAACAATGTAATGTACGCACTCGCTGATGATAAGCGCCTAATCGTGCAACAACGTCATTACCATTTTAATATTTTACCGTGATTTCCGGTTATTATTTATTCAATTTATACCCGTTTAAGATTTACTTTTTGAGAGAATTAATCAACTAGTAGATACTCTGGACTATGCATAAAAACTACATTATTTGAATATTCGTGAGTGCGTACTTTAAAAGGTAGGTAGATGGTATTTTTCGCCAATTTAATTACTTGTAATTTTCGCCATCAAAAGGTACATTTAAGCGCGTGTGTAATTTGCACCAAAATATAAAAATATAACATGTATTTTGCGCCACATACACAAATTAATTTTGGTAATTTGCACCACGACTGAAAACGAAATGGAATACGTAATTTTCGCCACACTTTCAACTTCAATTGTTGGAATTTACCAGCAGATAAATTTACTGATATCGCATAGGATTTACAATAATACGTACCGACGTGTGTCCAATATAATATTGTTGTGTTCTACTGATAATAGAGACATATCGTTATCGGAAACCGATTACGTCTAATCTAATGAAAATAATTAATGTATTGATAATATTGAACTGAATCGAATATTGTCGCGAATCGTTGAAATTCGCCATAAATTTAATGAAATATTATTTTTTCGTTTTGAGATAAATCGTGTGGGTTCCGGTTATTCAATTAATTATTACTTTCTCACTCGAATACATACGAGTATTCAGGGCATGAGCTGTTTTTTGTTACAGACTAACAAACATCGTTATTACCAAGAATATTTGATTACTGCACCTTTTTTATATGAAGTTTTACGGTACCTAACTAACTGACGGCGTTTTTAAACGAGGCTTCAGTGCTTGAATAAGTTGATGATAATAATATTTCATCACTGTTTCACAACCTATTTATATCTTAAAAATATCATTTTTTAGAAATTGATACACCCCGTTCGAGTCAAATTGCCACACAGCAAACATACAAGTTTTATAAGTAATACCAGATATTTTGTTTTCTACACACTTCTCTTACAGTTGCTTAAAGAAAAACAAAATTAGTTAAGATTTTTAAAGTCTCTGGATACCACAGTGATCGCGATTCGCATTATCGCGGCAAACTTCATTATTATGACGTCGTGTGTAAAATATTTGATTTATATTTCAAAAACATTTATTACAATCAATGTATCTCCCGTCGAATACCGATAACTTTGCCATATCATACAGTTCGCGTGGTTCACATAGTTTCAGAAGAATTCGCCGTTGATATGATATTGATATTAAACCATACGGTAAAGAATTTTGTACGATCAGGAAGTCTCCTGGCGTATAGTCGAATAACGTAATTAATAATAGTTATTATTATTATTATAAACCTTGAAAACTACGTGTCGTAATCGAGTTTTTTTTTCTGAACTTCTTGATAATATTTATCTATTCGAAAAAAACAGTTCATAGATGAAGTCACTATTAAATTCACTGATAAATATTGCAATTCATGGTGCGCTGAAATTTTTCGAGAAAAAAAACTTAAACTGTTAGTCGACAAATTATTTACTCCCAGAGGATTTCATCCTAGATCGTTCAAGTAAATTATAATATACGTGGGTGCAACCTTTACGCTACGAAAAACATTCAGTATACAGTCGTATAAAAAATAAATATGTTTTAATTACACAGATGTTATTAAATTTCGAACGAAACGAAGAACATGTTATTGGTTTTACGATTATGTGTTTTTAATGTCTGTTTTCACGTTTTCAGGTAGAAAAAATATAAACAAAATTTTAATTTGAAATGTATTTCAGCGCGCCAGCGTGCATATAGCAGTAATATTTGTTTGGAATCAACTATTGCTTCGAAAATCTATTTAATGTCAGTCAAATTTAAATTTAGACGAGTTGACATTTAAAATATATAATTCATATTAACCTATCTAATCGCATTATAAATTACTATTATAATGTAATATAGATATTCATAAACGTAAACTTAAAAAAAAAGATATATGTTTTAGTTTTTTTATAGAGCTCTTCTTTTGTCAACACCCGAGGTGCTCGAATTTCGAATAAATTGTTATTAATTATTATCTGTAAATAACAAATGTTTTTATTTTTATTAATATATTGTGCAAAACTTATTTCATTCTGTCGTCTTGGTAAAACAAAATTTTAAATTTCACGAGAAAATGTAAAACTGTAATGCGGTATTAAAAAATTAGGTCATTCTGTGAAAATAATAAAAATATGGTTTAATTACAACACGTGTTAAAGTATTAAAGTAGGTTTACATAGTGTACTCAACTTATATCATTATCTACATAAAAAAAAAACCACAACTCACCTACAACAAAATATTTATTAAAACTTCAATAATGTTATTTCTACTATCTGTAGGTTTTATATTACCTAGTATGTAATGTGTGTATTTTGATTTAAGTTATGATAATTGCATTTTGTATATTCTATATGAAATTTTTTCAATTTTTTCCTTCGGTAGCACGGTGTATAATTTTTCAAAAAAAAAAAAATATCACTCTTTACGCAAATTAATTAAAAAACAATAATTTTATATTCAAATATTATGACTTTTAGTAAACGACAACAATAATGATGGGTACTTCAGAATTCTATGTCATACATATATAGTATTACCGTTACATTACATTACAATACATTACTTCGTGACAAATTTTCCGGTATTTTCGGGCTTTTGAACGAAATGCATAACGTTTTTAATTTAATGATACCTTTATTTTATAAAAGACAATTTTTCATCGGAAATTCGTGTTTTAACGTTTCCTCGTGCCGATGAAATAACGCGTTTATTATTCACTTTAATAAATGGCAAACGTCCTTAAAATAAAATTCCATCCATTAAAAATATCATTAATACGTTCAAAGGGGAAACTGAGTGAAAGCCACCGAACGCCTATAATTCAAAAAAATTTATACGCGTGTTTCTTAACCTCGGCGATCGGACAGCTGTGATCAATGGATTGCGATGGCGTCGATTCTCACGTCTCGTGGTTTTTAGTAATTTACGGCACGCTCCGTTTTCTCAGCACGAGCTCGTGATATATTGTAGAACCGTTAGTTTTATTTTCGGAAGAAAACTTGGATGAAAAATTGAACGTAAAATATTGTGTAAAAAATCCAAAAAATAGATAATATAAAACCGTAAATGGAATAACATGTGTTACATTCAAAGTGACGTATGTATAAATACAATTGTCAATGTGTACAGAGAAGCGCACCGTTCAATAAACGACAAAAACGTCTTACGATTGAGAAACTCTTAATAATTTGTTTCATAACAAAAAAAAAAAAAAAAATTATTTTACCAAGAACAATCTTAATTTGTAGATTGTAACTTACAACTTGGTGAAATTGATTAACTGCAAGATATATTCATTATTAATTATAAAGTTTCGAATTATTAATTAAACTTTAAAGTTTCAAATATATTTTCTAAGAATAAATATGTACACTGTTCCTCTCTGGAGTCAAATGAGTGTTTTGAATGTCTGAAGTTAATTAAGTTTATTTCGTTTAATATCTTGTAAAAAATACATTTAATTTAATAAGAGTTGTTTACGGGTGAATATTCCATTTTTATTCTATTAATATCAAAAAATAAAAATAAAATGCATTTACGTTATATTATTATAGCTAGATAATAATAAGAAGTAAACGAATATTGTGGAATATGATTTTAAAATACGGCGGCGGGAGTGAATTTGCAGACTTGTTTGTCCGTAGATAATTTTAAAATGAAAAATTCGCTCTCAGAAAATATTTCCCGAGGATTAGGGACAGTGCAGTGCATTTAAATTATCACCATGAATCACGACTTGTTCTAAAATCGCGAATTTGTTTGCGCTTCGAGTGAACTCGTGACGACTGAAAATGCCGTTGTCGGAGAAATATTAAAATTGTCCGAACCGCTCGACAGGAGAGGGAAGAAAACATTTAAATTATTCCCGCGCATCATTGCCACCGACGGCGAGCGGAGCGATATAAAAAATGAAAGTTCTGAAAAAAACAAGTATTGTATCACGCATAGTATATAATATATAGATGAATGACAGAAGATCAATTTCAAAACCGTCACTTTCGGTCACGCTTTATTATCATGATAATTTAATATTATATAGGTACGTTTAAAATCTTTTGATAAATCGTCCGACGACGCATCACCGTGCCGCGACTCTGTCGGACTACTCGTATATTATGTTATAAATACGCCGTGTCGTGGATCCGATCGAATGATGACTCGCCCGCGCAGTCACACGTGACGCGTTGATGGCGTGCTGTGAGTAAATAATTTTCAGTGTCGGACGTAAAACGCGTTATGAAAGTGCAAAAGTATAAACTCGGCCGTCCCTAGGGCAGGGCGACGACCCCGGGTCCCGCGGTTCTCTCGTTTGGACAGCCCCCTGGTTTTAACTGATGCACGAAGTTTTTGAGCAAAAAAAAAAGTAAAAGAAAAATTAGGTCATTTTTATTTTCTGCTAAAAAACATTCGCACAAACCCTACACGCGATAAGAGCTAATGTATCACAACTATTGCACAACGTACGTACTGCACACGAGTACAAGTCTGTTATATTATTTGCAATCATAGTAAACTCGATATTTCTTTCAATAGTAGAAAATATGTTTTTGTTATATAGATATATTTTTTTTAAATAATATTTATCACGCGTATTAAACAAGGGCGTATTTGGGGGGGGGGATGGGGCGATAGCCCCCCCTGAACCTTTTCAATTTTTTTTTTTTACTTTTTTTACATTATCTGTGTTATATTATAATAATCATTAGAAAAAAATTACGAAATTATTTTAAGTCATAGATTATGATATAGGTGTGTAATATATTGATAGAAGCGCTCGGAATTTACCCAGCTCGTATCGTATTGATTTTATAATGATAGATACTTTTAGATACACGTTATCTGATACTGAACGTTCGATAATTTTTTTTTTTTTTTTGTTAAACACGAAATAGTAATGATATTATTGTAGTACACGAATCACGAATACGTCTTCACAGTTCACGTAGTGCACAATAATAGATAGATTTGCAGAACACAAACGATTCAAAGAATTTGTTTTATAGAATAATAATTTTAATTAGTTTGTGCTTCATTTAAAAGAATTTTTATTTATTTTTAATCTTAAATATTATAGTTAAATTATTTTTGTTTATTTTTTATTCCTCAACATTACAAGTCTAAAAGTCACCCTCCCCCCCTGAAAATAGGGTCAGGTACGCCCTTGGTATTAAAGTACTTATTGGTAGTTTTAGATTTCGAATGAAGCGAACAATCCAATAGATTTACAACAAAGTTCATTTTTTCCCCCCGGAGACACTTTTCCAGGTAGTAAACTCTGTCCAAAAGGCATGTTCAGATCTTCTTTAGATCAGAAACATCGTATAGATTGTACTTTTTAATCAGCTAACTAGTATTTAACTTTGTGTTCGCTGAACTAGCGATTGTTTTCCCACAGCAGTGTACATCGAACTATTTAGCAGTGAATCATTCAATTCGAAACATCCGGAACAAAGCGAGTGTCTTATTTTGAAATTTGGAACAATGACGCTTAAAGTCAATGAAATTGAATATTCCTAGTTCAGCCGTGCTCTAGACTTAGCGAAAAGTCTTAAAGTATAACTTTGTTTTCTACAGAAGATTTTTTTTCTTTCTAAGATCGGGCCCCGCAGACATGCGAATATTTCCTGCTCTGGGCCCCACGAATTCCGAGGACGGCCCTGCGGATAAAAGCCGGGCTAATTGGGACGATAACGGCGGCGTCGCACAGTGTTCCCAAATGAAAATATGCTGGTCAAAATATTTTAGATGCATAATATTTGAACCGCTGAACCGATTTATTTAGTTACCTCTATGAGTGAGAATTTATAATAATCATTGTACGACCTTCTACTATAATACGCCGATAAATCCTTAAAAACTAAGAAATCATATTAAACCATTCTAAAAAAAAAATACGAAAAAAATCTTATATTATGGATACATATTTTTTTCGTTTAAAAAATGTATTCTCGTTGCGCGAGAACGGCTATAGCCGACGAAGTCGTGATGACAGTGTTCGTAATCTATCCCGAGTCTCTCGTTACGACAGAGTCGATGAGCCGACGTTCGGTTTGGCCAGGTTAGGCACGGTCGTCCCGCGAATTTTCGGAAATCCTATCCCGACGCCGGACTACGACTCTCTTTAACGCCGAGAATCGATCGTCCGGATTATCATCCGGAAACGAGATCTAGCCCAGAGTTTTAGTCTCCGACGCTTCGCAAATGCGATTATTTGGCGACGGTTTTTTTTTTCTTTTGTTTTTTCCGCTTTCTTCTCGCGTGACAACGAGTTTAAGGCCTGAGTCGAGTCACTTTCGTTTGGACTTTGGCGTCGTGCGTTCCGAACCGCTCGATCGGTCCCACATCGTTCGCTCAGAGTTCAAAATGTCGATTTTCTCGTCGGGTTCACGGGCGCGCATTCCCCGCTGACCACGGTCTGTCACGCACTTCGGGTGAACTCCCTCGTGCCGCCGCATACCGCGCTCGAAATCTGAACTCACCAAAAACTGTTGGCATCGGTGACCCGTCGTTAGATATTTGATATTGACAATAATATTGGTCGCATATGGTCTTTATTAAAGGATTGATCAATATATTGAACAAATTAAAAATTTTTGATTTTTATTGACGTACTGTCAATAATATTGTTTAATCATCATTTATCAACGGAGTGATCAAAGTTAAAAGTTCATTAAAACATGCCTCATCCATTCTTAAAAAATTTCTGTAATCTTCTGGTTGATTTAATTGTAACTCAATTAAAAGATTTTCACAATTAAAGTGATTTCTTTTTTTCAACCACTCTTTGGCCCAAAATTTTTGTTTTCTTTTTTTTCTTTTTATTGGTAACAGAGAAACTGCTAGCGCAAGAGCTATTAGAGCATTAATAGACATAATAATTTTTAGTGGAAATTGTTAAAATTAAATGAAATAATGATAACAATAAAATTATGAAATAATAATGAAAATTTCATTTAAAATATATAAATTGTTGTTGAACGAATTGACAAATATGGTGAATAGATAATGATATATTGATCAATAATATTGATACGTTGGTGGTCGTTGAAAATGTTCGTCAATATTTTGTCAATAATATTGATCAATATTATTGATCGTGTATGGGCCGCTTTACGGTCATACTCGACGCGGTGACATATGCGGTTATTTAGTTACATCTGTGTGTGTGTGGGGGGGGGGGGCTTGAAATTTTTACCTCACCAATCGACAAGAGAAACATTTTTAGTCGACGAGCTCCGGTTAATTTAAATTTAGAGTTGTAACACCGCTAGTAACGGTGGAACTTAATAGTTAAGTAAAGTAAAAGAATAAAAACATTTCGAGAGAGCTTCATAACATTCTGGAGAGGGGCTTAAGCCCTCCAAGTCCCCCTCCCTCCTGCGAATGCGAGGCAGCAGGCGCATCCTCACGTGTTATATAACCGCTGAACACACGTGCGTTCCCTTCACTTCCGTCACCGCGTACTTGTCTGTCACGGATGGGTCGCCGCCATCATCGCCTCCGATCACCACACGTCCACACTACCGGAATCGTAGCCATCAGGATTACCTCTGTTCACCTTTGTCCGGTTTTTATTTCGACGTGTAACATCAAATGTATTTATAGACCTGAACTTACACTCCGTCGGCTACCGCCCGTCATGTCCCATTATTATTATCGATGTTTAATAATATAGACCATTGACCGGGCGACAGCGAATTAATTGGTTTTGATCGTATTTTCTTCACGTCAACTAGTTTCTATCCATTCGGTGTCCATTTTGACTCCGAAACACTAATCATTACCATATATTATATATTATTTCGTTTCATCACGGCACCATCTAATCATGATATTAAATAATATAATATTAAAATTAAATAAATAAATAAATAATACAATAATATAAATATAATATAGTGTTCTATACCAAGACACTCGAGATGGACGTCTCGTCGCACACACTAAAATTCAGGAATGGCAAATAAGTGGCACGCGTGCCAAGGTTGGCACGCATGAGATTTTTGATGGCACTCGAAAAACTTTCATTTGTCCATATATGTTTATAGATTTTTAAGTAAAATACAATAAATTGCACACATTAATAATATAATATATTTCACAGCGACGTATTGTTATCATAATCTTTATTATTAAAAAACATATGGAAATAATATTCCAGATAATTTTTATTCCATCAAAATATTGGCAGTTTCATTGCTAACGATTTTCTCCTCAACCTATGCTTGCGAAAGTCTCTTTTCGGTATTAAATCATACACTTTCAAAGGCTAGAAACAGATTAGCGGAGGAAGATTCGGCAACGTGTATTGCCTTGTAATCAACATCATATTATGAACCAGACGTAAAAAAGCTTTCGACCAATATGAAGCAAAAGGTTTCTGACAGACAATAATAATAATTTTATAATTTTTTTACATTAATTCCATTTGCACATAATTTTCTACATTATAATAATACATTTTTCATTTGTTCCGTGTTCATAAAAATAATAATGGCACGGCTGAAATTTTTTTTAAAATTATGTCATAAGTTGGCCCGTTGAAAAAATCCTATTTGCCATCCCTACACTAAATCATTTCTATTCCGATCGCAAGAGTCTATCCACCTGATATTAAAAAACAGTATTGTATTGTTACATAATGTACCTATATACGTATAAACAATAGTATTATTGTTATATAAACTGTAATTTATTCAACAAACTCTGATGGAAATTCTAAATAAATAAGTGAATCAACCCGTACCCTATATACTCACAAACTTATTGATTTAAGATTACGTTCTATTGTGAATTTCCGGTCGGTATAATATAACGAACACCGCCGGAATACTTGAGCACATCCACCGGGTATGTCTACATAAAACTGAACGAAATATATCAGACTTACTCATTTTTTTTTACTCCGTGGGACAATTTTTGAATTTGAAAAATTCACAACTGACGCTTCTCTGTGATATTTGTACGATTTTTTTTTTTTAGTTAAGAGATTACCGAACATTTTTCCATTAAAATTGTATAAAAGTACGTATTTTAAACAGAGTTGTTTGTGGTTTTTTTTCATCATTAAGATAGTTTCAAATAAATTGTTTTCATTCTAAATAAAACAATACGATATTTTAGTTTTGTGGTTGAAATTAATATTTCTTAACATGTTCATTTTTGTTATGTTTTTTTTTTTTTTTTTTTTTTATTTAGCAATCCGCGGCAACTGTGGCCATTGGACGTTGTATTTTTTGTTCGTAGTTTGGTGGGTACAGTATGTGATACACGT
Organism: Therioaphis trifolii; assembly: GCA_027580255.1. Lineage (NCBI taxonomy): Eukaryota > Metazoa > Arthropoda > Insecta > Hemiptera > Aphididae > Therioaphis > Therioaphis trifolii. The sequence continues at coordinate 5,194,821 of CM050407.1, forward strand.
ATGTGTGTTGGCATGGTACGCCGCTAGAGGATCGAGTGGTCACCCATCCGATCGCTAGTGACGTTGGACGGGGATTAACCTTAGTCACATTGACGTGAATTTGGCCAACCACTCCGCCACTTCATTGCACACAATATAATATGTTTTATTTTAAATACCATATCTCAGTTACTTTTATTTTTATTGGAATTTTTATTTTTATTATTTTTAAGTAAGTCGAGTCTCGTCCATGTATAATATGTTGTATTTATTTATAAATTATACATTAAACAAATTTTATAAAATTCTTATATGGATTATATGGATTATATAGATTAACATCTTAATATGGCAAAAATAATAGAAAAGAGTCAATTAATATCATTCACTGGTTCAAGAAACTCGTCCAGTTTTAATAAGGGAAAAACAATATTCAATGAAATAATACGTTATTTAGATAGTGAATAGTCCAATAACAAGTATATGTTAAATTCATTCCAAGAGTATCAAACTTATACACATATTTATTTATTTTTTTATTGTACCATCTGTAATTTGTTTTACAATAAAGATTAGTGATGCATTATAAAGACAATTTATAAACAAAATAATAAAACTTATTTCATATTCTATATTGAGGCGGTAGTATTGGTTGAAGAAATCACCCATTGATGGAACTTCGTGGCTAAGTGGTAATTTACTAAGTTTTTAAAAGGTCTCGACACCATTTAAGATTCTAACGTCTTCTAGGGGTCGTCTGGGATACTAAGAAAAGATAGATCAGAGATCAAAGGATTTCGGTGGTTGGTCAATTTGGAGAGGAAGCGTTTATAAAAGACTTTTGGCGACATTTTATGCTATTGGGATCGAGAGATCGTATTGTATGTGTAATGTGATACATAAAAAAATTGTTTGATGTAGGCATTTTGATTGAAATGTTTGAATTTCGTTCATAATTAATAAAAGCCGAATATAAATTATTCTGCATAAAATCTAATGATTTTGATGAGAATCCGTGTACCCATCGTGAAATAAAATATCGTCATGTGCGAATATAAATATTTACAACCGATGTAAATATTGATATAATGATCAAATTACTCATATATTATATTCAGAAGATTAATTATAGTATTTTCATGTGTATACGAATTTTACCATATTAATGAATCATTTTAATCTTGTAATTTCATATATCAGGTATAAGAGCTAAGACGAGTACAATCTTAAATTAGACGTAAAATATAATCTTAGTCATCATCATTAAAAATAATTTTAGGTTAATATTTTATTGAATCATGCTGACAAAAAACAAACAAGAACTACAGTTGAAACGTCGCATTGAATAAGAATCTGTTAGTAAAATATTATACTAAATCAGGGAGAAAAAACAAACTTATGTTTTTCACATGGTTATTGGTCACGCGCGCGTTTGTGAGTTTTTAAGTAATTGTATTCTAACTATCGTTTTGATAGAACACATATAATTCGAAACAATAGATAAACGACATAACGAGGTAACGTTTACCACAATGTGTTTTACACACGTCTTGCGTTCCAACGTAAACACGAACATAAATAATTAGCGGTGGTGTACGGAATACTCGGTAAACACGACCGAAATTGAACGCGCAAAACGTAGATGATAAATAGAACAAAGGACTTGTAGCATTTGCATACCAATGGTCTTAGATAACCGTAAAAATAGGTATGTAAAAAACGAATTCGTTTCACGGTAAAACACCGCTGAACAATTTGAAATTCAATTTTTCGTGGAAACGAATACGTTGAGTATTTTTTTTTTATTATTATTATCCGTATACAATCGGAGTAATTTTTGAAAAACTTACAAATTGCAGTGAGATCACTAATTACATTCTAGTTTTGACTGCACGTTTTCGAAGCTTTTAGTGATTTCTCAAGGGTATAAGTCCTAGTTCTAGTGATACTACTCGAAACGTGTCCCGACGTGTGAGTAATGGCCGTGTTAATTCCCCGGTCATTGGTAGACGATTTGGCGCGTGATAATAATATCGATCGATTGAAAGTTTATTCTACATTACGAATAATTAGTATAACGTGATGTGTATCACTCTGAAACTATATTATGTGATACCTACGCAGGACGTGCAGTTCAGCGAACAGGAGAGTTAATGATTTCTCCAGGGCCTCAACACTTGTAATTTATGTCTGATGGAAGATGCACGCTAATTATTTTCGCGGAAAGTTGTTGTTTTTCGATTCCTGAAAAATTATTATAGATCAAGATGACGGAATTTATTACTTTTGAGTACACGTGGGGGTTTAATGTGTACTCTCAATATTTATAGGTTTTACAATAATATAATTTGTTTTTCGGTTGCGTATAATATGTCAGTGATAATATTTTGGTGTATAAACGTTCCGAAAGTCTCGGGTTATCTACCGGTTTACTATGCCTATCGATTGAAAACTACGGGCAGGAATAATTTTCTCCCGAAAACGATACACCGTCTGCTCGTCTCTTGGAGCTGAAATTTTGTCTATTCTCATCCGAATACTTAAATCGATTTAATCGAAAATCATCAACATTTTAGCCATCCCCAACAGCCTCTATAACTATCTTAATATTAATAATGTATAGGCAATTAAGAAATTAACCTTTACACAAATTAGTACATTTTAGATTTCGGATAAAACGAAGGATCAATTGGTTTTACAATGATGTTAATTTTTTTTTAGTATACTTACTTTTCGGTAAACTTTGTCCAAAAGTTTCATTCTGCATTTATATAGATCGGATATCACATGTATATTGTACGTTGAGGGTTCATTTTTTCACTTCTCAATAGCTTTCCTAATCACGAGGAAAAACTACCAACAAACCTAGCAAGAACGTTTAATTTTACCGTGTGCGAAACTTTTATTACATAAATTTTAGTTGTTTAGTCATACCTTCAAAGGTAATGTTGCTAGAAACTTGATACTTTCGCGATACATCTATGACACATTATTACATACTTCACAAAAGTTTCAAAAATATTGTCAATTTTCGAACTAAAAATAGAACGTTGACAATACCTTGTTTTTTAAAGTTTATTTCTAATAACATTTTTAATTTTGATAAAAAGTTTTGATAATTTGATATTACCTACCTTATTTTTTCATTTAACTAACAAAATTAAAAAAAAAAAAAATGAAACTCGTGATTAGTTTTGAAATGCTTCACAAAATAAATTTGTATACATTTTTTTTAAAAATCGACTGTTTTCATATCAATTTTCAATTAATTATTCTCATAAATAAAATTGATCCATCAAATCATTAAGAAACTTTGAATACAGATATAATAACATGTTTTAAATGTTTCAATAAAAAAGTTTTCTTCATTCAAACAAAAAAATGAATTAACAGGTATGATAAGAAAAAACCGACAGATAAAAAAAAATATATATATATATATATATATATACGGTATATTTGTACACTGAGATTTTGCTCAGAACCGTTTAACTAATGAAATGATTTATCTTTCTTGAAAATTCAATGTGTCCATCTCTATTATTTTGCCCTAAAAGCGAATATGGTGATATGTAGTATATTCGACTTTCTTATTTGTTATTCACATTTGATTAGCTACTACAGTTGTGAATTATTAAGAAAAACATAATTTTTTTAATTGGTATTTTATCACTATAGATTTTAATTAAAATATGCTTTGAAACTATTTCAATTTCGACCGATTATTTTTTACACACATTTAAAGTTCAGAATTGATAGGTACACAAACAGTCGATTTCGTAAAACCTGTAAAATCATTTAGTTAAACGTTTCGTTAAGTCTATTTAAGAGTATTTTTGATATTTTGTGAAAATTTCAAGTGGTTAGTACTATTATTTTTCAAATTAGACCTTAAAAACAAAAATGAATTTGATGAAAACCTCGTTTACGACAAGTGATACCATTTTTACTTTATTTTAAAGTAACTTTTCGTACGCTTAGAAAAACTGTTGAGACAAGAGAAAAATAACCGCTTAGAGTCAGCGTAAAGTGTCTATATCTCATGTCGTTTCTGATCTAAACAATTTCTGGAAGTAACTTTTGAACAAAGTTCTCTGTCCGAAAAAGTTTTTCCAGAAATAAAAAGAAGTAACTAACACCACTGTTAAACCAATACATTCCTCGGCGTCTAATAATTATGACCCATACCCGCTGTCATCGAATAGAATAGAGTGCAAAAATAGTTCATTTTCCCGTCATTCACTGAAACACAAATTAAATTCTTTGTGTACCTAAAATCACGAAGAAACCTTAAGGGATTTTGAATACATCGTTTTCATTTACCCGCTTCTTATCGGTAGATGACCGTTAATTTTTTCCATTTCTCTCTTCTCTCGGCTATTTTAATATCAATTCTAAAGTCCACGTCAACTCCCAATCCACTCGTATCAGTCATATCATTCATCTCTTGTCGACTGCATCCAGCGGCTTCCTCATTCGAAAATATCCTATAAATACGAATCCCCATCCTCGAAATATTATGCTTTGACCAACCGACTTCGATCAGAGCTATTGAGCTCTGTGATAAGAGCTTATTACTTGTCATTTGGTTTTTACTAAAATCACGTCGTTGAACATTGTTTATACGGATAATTTCGCACAGAGCACGCCACTCATATCCGTCAAAAACGTCACTAACCTAACCCAACCGCATTTGTCCGACGATGTTATTATAACGTCATTGCCATCTGTGGGTTTAATTTCTTTTCTTTTTTTTTTTTAATTTTAATCGATTTTTGTTTTTTCCTGATCACCCTTACAGGACTTCTCCGACTCGGACGACGACTTCAAGTACTCCGTGGAACCGGAGTTCCGGTGGCGCCGGCACTGCGGCGGCGCGTACATGGCCTTCGGGCTGGCCGTGATGACGGCGGGCGCGGTGGCCATGGCAGCCGGGCACCTGATGCCGGCGCGGAACCCCGTGGTCAACCGGTCCGCCAACATGGAGGTGATCGACCGGTGGGCGATGGCGTACAACGAGAACCTGGCGTCGTGCCGGTACGTCGGGTCCGTCGTGTTCGCGGTCGGCGTCGTGTTCACCGTCGTCCGGTTCTGGGTGTCCGTCATCAGCGGCGGCGGCGGCGGCGGCGGAGGAGGCGGCGGTGGCGGCGGTGGAGGCAAGGAGCAGGAGGCCGAGAAACTGGCGGCGGCCGCCGACCTCGACCGTTACCGCCGCGCCTTCCAAGACAAACGGCGGCGGCTGTCCACCGTGCAACGACTGCCGCGCAAAATCGCCGACGACGCGCGGCCGTCCGCTGCAGAGGCCACGGTGCGCATACCCATCACGGGGTCGGTGGAGAACGTGCAGCCGGACCCGCGGAGCATCAGCTTGAAGATGCCCGACGACAGTTAGTCCAGCATCCACGGAAACGAAACGCCGTCGATCGTCACGATCTCGACGTCATCCCCACCCCTGCAAGCCTCCGTCACTTTTACTATGTCATAATAATATTATTGAACCTACATATATATTATATACATATATACATATTATAAATATATATATATATATATATATATATATATATATATATATATATATATATATATATATACAGTGGAACCTCGATAACTCGAACCTCTATAAGTCGAATTTTCGATAATCCGAAGGAATACCTTGGCCCCGGCCTTACAATATATTATGATCAGGGCTCGTAAGTTCATGCCCTGAAAAATACCTAAATAAGCATGCATTTATGCACTTAAAATTGGCAAACTATGCCTTAAAAAGTTAATTTAATGATATGCGTGATAAATTTTCTCAATAATTCGAATTTCGGTAAATCGAATTTCTCTACCAGTCGAAATATGTTTAGTCGAATTTTGGCTTATAACTCGAATTCATACAATAATACATACATATTAATATATAACACGTATATACCTTGATAACTCAAAGGTCAAAAAGGTCAAATAATCGAAAACCTATCTAATCTTTACCTAATGCTTAAAAGGTACAGTTAAAAATTCAACGGTAATAATACAATATAATGTCTATAATATCCGGTAAGTTACGTTTGTCTACTACATTTATTGTACATTTATTATTGGTAAAATTATACGTCGATTGAACTACGATTTTTTCCGCGCTGAACGTTATTGAAAATTTTACTGATAAGTCAAACAATAAAAAACAATAAAAAATATCCGATTTCTTTAAAAAATAGTTTTATTATATTTTCTTTTTTTATATAAAATTTATACAAATTTATTACTTAATACTTTTTTACTTTTTTTTAAAATTTTAATGTAATATACATACCTACATACATTATACATTTATTAGTAAATATGTACATGAATAAATAAAATTATAAAATTAAGTTGTTATTTTCGACAACTCGAATTTCTTTGCCGATTCGAGTTATCGAGGTTTTCCGTAAGTCAAATTTTCGATGACTCGAATTTTTTTTCACCCCCTACCGATTCGAGTTATCGAGGTTCCACTGTATATATATATATTACGTTATAAGCTACGATATTATGGTGTTTTGATCATATTACGTTCCCCGCGGTCTTAAAATCGACCGGTGATCGATAATCGAATAATACTAATAATAATAGTAATAACAATAGTGATAATTATGTTCATTTTAGTAAAATATCACGTCGAGTGTGTGAATCAGGGGCGTGAACTAGAGGGATCAGAATCACACCCGCCGGAACCACGAGGGTTTCGAATCGAATTTGATATTAAAGAAAGAAAAAAAAAGAATGTATATATTTATTTACATTAGAATATTTTATCGATGCGTATTTACGTTTCCAAGTCGTCTACATTTTGAAACTATGCCACCGAGTGTAATATAATATCATCCCTCATGGTCAGGAGTCATCGACGATGTGTTTTGTAAATTGTAACTATATCGCATTTTTGTTGTTTCATCACTGACAGGCACGGATCCACAGGCAAGGTCTTTACTTCTACAATGAATTTTAAAATTATTACAAAAAATATTTATGGACATTTAAATGTAATTTTTAAATATAAATAACATTTAAATTATGTATAGTTGTAACACAACAATAAACTAAAATAAACGAGTTGTATAATGCACTAGAAATTGAGCAATAAAAAGGAAAAATACGTATAAAAAATAAAAATTTAGGTTTGTGTATTTTATCTATTTTGTCTATTCATCTCCTCTGCCTTGAAGTCTAGGATCCGTGCCTGATCACTGTTCGAATCGATCATTTTCTCGACAGCGTGTATTACTCGCCGCTAGCAATAAGTCTGTTTTTAACGTCACCTATGCTAACTAGTCCATTGGCGTGACCAGGGTCAAATTTCCAGAGAGCTACATTTTCTAGTAAAATCCGTGAATAAACGTATACTCCGTAAAAAAATTTGAAAAAAAAGATATTATAAATTAAATTAAAATTATATATAAAAATATAAATATACATTTTATATAATTTAAAGTGTAGCATAATGTTCAACCATACCTCAATCTTAAAACGATTTCTTTAAAACGTAGACATTGTGTGTGTGTGGGTGTGTGTGTGTGTTATTCTCAAAAAGTTTTTGTATTATAACACGGCTGCACACAAATCGCGTCTCAGAAATACTATATTCAATTAGGAGTACACAATTTTCATCCCACAGTGTTCTTTAAATGATTACATAAATTACATCTCTGCTACTTAAAAATGTTATTAAACGTTATGCAAAGTATTGAATAATACTTACGTACGTACGTATGTGTTTCATTCAAATAGTTACATATAGTTCAGAATTTCCAAACCTCTTTCATTCTACGCTTCCATTGTAGATTTTCAATAATCTCCCCCCCCCCCCTTCTAAATAGACTAAAACTTTCTTTAAATGAAAAAAATACGTTTTTCACAGATTAAAACAAAGTTGGTTATAAACTTTAATGTTGAAGACGTATTTTTTATGTTTTAATAAGTAGTCGTATTAACTCTTTACTTGAGTATTTTCGGTATGTAATGTAAAAATGCACTTTATTTATTCACATAAATAAGTCCATGAAAATTGTTTAAGTACTTTGAACGACATTATGGAAAATTTCGCATTAACGGGTCGGTATTTTATTCAACTCTTCCACAAAGCATTAGCAGTTAATTTTAACAACTTTTAATATACGGTAATCGGTCATTATTAATTGTTTTTGTTTTTTCCCTAGTTTATGAACAAAAAATTAAAAATTACTCCGTGATAACTCCTAGCGTATTTCCTGCTATGTTTTGATGCCCTCAGATTGGGAATCAATGATTTATTTGTAAGTTGTAACATACAATATAACCACCCAACATCATTGTCTTTAACACGTTCGATGTCGATATTATCAAGTAATTGAACGTGTCCGTTATTGAATAAGTATATTTTTTGTGTAGTTTTTTCTCTCATCGTTGTTTTTAATCAAAAATATTTTTCTCAACATAAAACCATTACTAAAAATGACAATTTCATATTATATTTATTTTTTATTGTTTTTGAGTTGTTTATTTTTTAAATTGTAGGAACTTGATGAATAACACTCACACACACACACACACACACACACACACACACACACACACACACACACACACACACACACACACACACAAAATAACAAAAACAATTTTTTTACATTATATGAGAAAAATGCTGAGCCTTCAAACCTCAAATTAGTTGTACCAACGGGCGGCTATGCCTAGAAAAAATTAACGTATGTATTATAATATATGGTCGATTATTGTTCACCAATAATTACTACTCCGGTATGATTTCTTTTCCCTTTCGGTCACGCTAAAATTCAACACTACGCGTTAGTTCTTCTAGTGAAATCATAAATGTTTCCTGCGAAAGTCAGAGTTCGTAAAACTTTACTCACGTTATGATGAACGAGTATAGCTCGAAATCTCCGACGGTCAAAACGTGTTACTAGAGCTCAAAATGCATTTACCCCGATATCAAAATAACGATGAAAAGTCAACTTGACATTATAATATTTAAAAATGTATTGTTGTCGAAATCGCTCGAAGGTTCCTGCTTAATGAAATGTTTTGACGATTTTCACTTTGTAACGACGATAATTGTTGATGAGCTCTCTCTAGAACGTCTGATATGATATAAATACGCATGATGGATTGTCGTTGTATCGAGATAAACTTTATCCGTTTATAAGTTTTTCAAACACAGAATACTTTTTATAACCACTCTTGAACCGAATAAGAAAATGTAATGTTTTTTTTTCTGTGATAGTAATAAAGATGAATATACGAAAGAGCTTAAGAAATTTCCAGTCTCTGCAGCGATAAGTTTTTGCAGTGGTCTCGAAGAATTAATAATTGTACAAGATATATATTTTGACATTTTTACATTTTTTCGTTTTTTTTACAATTATTATGATTCCCGTGGAAACGAAAAGAAAATACTACTGTTTTGATTGATTCGCAGCGAGCAACGCATGGACGCTTAAACATATTTATATGTATTTATTTTTTAACTAAAACCATTACACATATTCAGTCCAATAATGTATTGTATATTTAAATTATAACATTATGTTAGTCTATGAATAAATTTAATTGATAACTAATTTATCCTATTAGATTAGTCATAAAGTATTTCATAAGTTTATTTTATTACTGATAATATTGATCTAAATAAATGTTAACATATTGTTTCTTGATGTGGTTTGAATATTTTAAATAATTTAAATAAGGCTGTGGTTTGTGATTCGCGAAATATTGCTCTGTTTGGTTTATGTTGTAAATTTTTGAAAATAATATCAACACTTTTGTTTGTAAAAAATTATTTTTAATAAATTCTTTCAGTAATTAATATGAGATTGCGATAAGGTAAAAAAAAAAAAAATGTCATACGGCATAGTTGTGCAAAATATATCATAAATCATAATATACTGAATGTGACTTTAATTGTGTTTAAAAAAATACACTTATATATAGATATATATATATTATTATTATTATTATTATTATATAATTATTACTCGAATGTTTTATTATTAATTTCATGACCGAAATTTATCTATTCAATAAGAAAATTTTTACTATTATTACTATTATTTTTTTTTTTTTTTATAAGCAATAGTTGATAGTATAAAAATTATGGTTTTTAGATCAACGCGTAGAAGCCACAATATGATTTTACTAATTTAATTAATTAAATTTTACTAATTTTTATATTTATTTTTGTATTGCACACGTTGTACTCTTTATTGTTGCACTGTGTATATTTTGTAAACTACAGGTTCTCGTGCCTTTTCTGAAAATTATGTTTTGTCATTTTATTCTTATGAATTAAAAAACTGTTTTATCATGTACGTCCGTTCACAAAAAATATACACACGTGACTTTACGTTCACTCTCTTCGTATCCACGAACCATGATTGTATGACAAATGTAAATATAAGAATCTAAAATAATAATATTGATGTGAAATGTATTTTAAAATTTTCTGCTGCAATATCACACTTTCAGTTAATTTGACGTTTAATCATTTGACACTTTATTAGTATGAAATATCAAATACTGCAAGAATAAGAGTAATAAGACATAATATATCTTTAATACATTATATAATACTATCAAAACATATCGCTATGATTTTTTTTTTCTAAATACTAAAACTAAACATTAGGCATATATATATGAATTATACATTTTGTTTGTGAACAAGCACGAAAAAATAATTAATTATCTTTGTATTACCGTTAAGATAATACGACTGTACAGTGTATTCAAGAGGAAAATATTTCGCAATTTAAGCCCAACAAGTATATACGTACAGTACAGCGGGGTTTTCGAACATGTCAAATAACAATAATTATGAAACGCATTATCTCGTTTATCAAACTCATATAATGTAAACGTTCATTTTGTCATGAAATATGACTAATAGAAAAAAAATGTAATATCATTATCGAACGTTGTAGGTAATCAAGAGTCAAAAAATCAAATTCGTTTGCTTGTCAAAATGCACTGAATTTTTTGATTAGTTTAATAAAATTGTCATGAGATAATTTTGCTTTCGTAAAATTGTATTAATAATAATGACTGTGCAACGACTATAAAAATAAAGAGTAATTACTAATAGAAAAAAGATCCCGCGTGTACATAAATAATAAATTTATTGGTATTATACGTACTTATATTTTAATTTTAAATTATTTGGGTGTTTAACACTTAAATCAAAACATTTTATTTTTATAATTTGAGTAAAATCTGTATTGGAAATATTGTATAATGTTATGACGTTTTGTGTAGTTAGGAAAACTCACGAGGTATAGACACGAATGTTCACTGAATAACTATCAAAATAAACAATACCTAGTTGACATTTCATATAACTTGAATAACTTACATTTTTTTGATTCATTGTACCTATACGCATGAAATATACGTTTTAATGTAAACGACTTTCGTTTATAATTAAAAATTTTAACTTAAATAGGTATCTAACTAAAATAATTTGCAGTCAATAATATTGTATAACCATGTGTTATTGTTGTTCGGGACTAAAATGTATTTGTCTATTTTAATCAGTTGTTTAAGAAAGATAAACGAATTATATTGGTGACAACACGTGCATATATATTTTTTGAATTACTTGGTCTTGTATAGGTAAAATTTAAGAATTTAAGCTTCTATAATTATAATAAAAAATAAGTCTATAAAAAAAAACATTATATATGACAGAATAAGCACACTACACAATGTTAATTGGATGTAATAATTAAATTATATTTATAAAACTTACAAGTTATTTTGTAGATTGTTATTATTTTTAAAATGCATTGATCTTGTTAGATATCATATGTATATTTTTTTCTTCTTTGTATAGCATTATTATAAAAATATCTAAACGTAATATCCTGAATAATATTGTTTGAACTGTCCTGTTAAGAATACTTTGTGACTTTGTAAATATAGTTTTTAAATCCTATTGAGTTGTTATTGATTTCGAATAACATATAGTTAAATCTTTGTTTATCAACAAATAATCAATACACATATTTACAAGAAATGTTTAAAAACCGTGTATAATAATTCTATCTTGAAGCATTTGTTTTTAGAAAAATATCGAATTAAATGAATAATACAAGTATATAATTATTGTTATAAATCAGACACGATCCATTTTATTTACACCGCAATAAAGAGGACAACAAAATGTCCCACGGAGATTTATACAGTGTGATTTAACCCTGAATAATGCATAAGGTCAAATTATTTTTAGATTCTGAATGAAACGAAGGATCTTATGGTTTTGCATTTGAATGTTTATTCATAATAATGAAACCAATAACCATCTTATAGTTATTATTTTATTAGTTATTTATATATACATATATTTTAAACACTTTTCTAGTAGCAATGATTTTTGAAAAGTGTCATGCAGCGATTCTATAGGTTAGAAATTTGAACTAGACAGTACTGTAAACAGGTCATTTGTCTATTTTCTCTATAGTATTATATTGTTTTTTCAAAGTTTATTTCTAATAAAGTTTTTAATACTTGACAAAAATCGTTGAAAATTTTATATGACTCTACTCGTACACTTCACTAACGATGCTGAAAAAATTTCGAAAATCATGACTAGGGTTAGGATATTTATGATTTTACATATTTTTTTTAGGTTTTCCAATAGCTTCCGTTTTTATATAGAAATGTGTTTCATGATATGTTTATTCAAATTATCAACATTTTATTTCGCATATATATTTGCATATTTGACCATTTTTTATTTATAAGTGCATAATTTGTGGTTTTTTTTTTTTTTTTTAAGCGCATATTTGTCGATTTCGATGCAAACTGCTGAAGAATACCGTAATTTTATATTTTATTAACTAAATCTATTAAAAGTTTGATTATATGGTTGTACGGAGTATAAAATATATATAATAATAAAATATTATAACCAAATAGACGAAGATATACAACAGAATATTTGAATCAAACTATAATTTTTCAACGCAACTCTTTTTAAAGTGTATTTTTATTATATTCAATAATATATTATACAATACAAATTTTGTCAAATTACAATATTGCAATAGGGATAAAACCTGTTTTCAAAAACAAAAAGGATAATTTAAGAATAATAATATTATAATCGACAGTCGAAGTGTCCCTATGCGAAACAAACGAGCGAATATGAAACGACTACGTATCGCATAGATTTTACTTTAATACCTTTTAAAAACTTCAATCGTTTTGACGAATCGTGCACGTACTAGAAATTTTTAATTGTCTCTAAAGCCAATGATCTTTTATTTTTAAATTAATGTTTTATTTTTTTCTTATGATAGTATTTTGGTTAAAGGACTTTGTCCTTAATTTACATTTAGCCTTTTCACGAATCAGAAATTCCATCTATAAAAACTTAGGAATATCATTTTTCTCTGTTTTTCAATGTTTCGGAAAAACTACTATTAAGTAATTAAGTAATAACTAGAGCTAGGATTTATATGCAATAAAAAATGATTAAATACGCATTTGGTTTATTAAAAATATGCAAAAATATGCAATACAAATATGTTTAAATAAACCAAATAAATATTATTTAAAAAAACTCATTTTCAATAAAATTTTTTTATTTACCAATTAATAAAAATAAATATTTTAAACACTTATAATATAAAAACACTCAAAAAAAAGCTGGTAAGTGAGATGATGGTGGTACAAGTTCGTCCATCGTCCCTTCGGTCCTCGGACAAGATATTGGTGATGAATGTATTAAGTTTTAAAGAAATGATGACTCATTTCTTTAGTATAAAACGATTCTGAGCGAAGCTTCAGTGTAATATAATATATTATTATTTAAATACTGTTTATGTATTTTACGGTTATTTGTATAATTTTTGGTGAGTTTTTTTGTAATTAAACCCTCATAAAATATTCAATTAGATATAACTCATTTAAACTTCAATTGTTATAACAATTATAACTCATTAGAAATAAACTTAAAAGAAATCAGACAATATCGAAAAAAATCGTATAATAATTTATTAAAGTGTGTATAAAAAAAAATCCTGACTAACGATTTTTGAACTTTTGTTAGGATAATTAGGTAGGTATATGAGTAAGGTCATATTAAATTTTCAGAACTTTTTGTCAAATATTTAAAATTATATTACATAAAAACTTTCAAACAATTTGGAAAATTAAAAGTTCTATATTTAAGTCAAAAGTGCTATAATTGTTCTGAAAATGTTGTCCAATATAAAAAAGTATGTATTTGATATTGGATAAAATTTTCAAGTTTCTAGTTTCAATACTTTTCGATTTATGACTAAATACCTAAAATCTGAACAGTGAAAATCTCGTTTACGGCGGATTTTTTCCGATTTTACCGTTTTTACTCAGTTTTTCGATCGTTATTCTTGATTACTGGAAAAACTATGGAGATTTTGGAAAAATGACCTCTCTAAAGTACCATCTCAGTTCAATTTCGAATCTAAAAAGTGGCTGGACGAAACTTTTAAACAAGGATTTCTATACGAAAAAGTGTTTACAGAAAAAAATTAAAAAAAAAAAAATTAAAAAAAAATAAACATCATTGAAAAACCATAAGATCCTTCGCTTCACTCAGAATCTAAAATTCTAAAATTTCAGAATCTCTAAAATATTAATTGATATAAAATTGATAAAGCTACTCAAATGAATTACATGATGTTTTAAATTTTCAAAAATGAACGATCATCTGTTTGACCTTAGTATGTTTTTATATTTGCTAAAACTCCGTTCTACATCACATGACGTAATTTTTGCAAATCTAAATTTTGTGACTTCCCCAGGAGATAGAAAAGTTTTTATAAACAAAAAATAACGATGATAAATAAATAAACATCATATTATAAGCTAATAGATCCTTCGCTTTATTCAGAATCTTAAAGTATTAGTAATCTAAAGTTTATTTGTCTTTTCATATAATATGCCCATTCTTTACCCGAAATAAATCTTAAACTATCATATAGGTTTTATATTTTAAATTATTATTATTCTTCATCAAGATAATCACTGTGCAACATGAACTAATTAATTATAATATAATATGGGGATCGCATATATTACGACATGAATGGGGAAGATGTGATATGAAAATGTTCGTCACTCCATCAGTTCATAGTCAGAAACAACACTGCGGGTGATTTAAATGAAATGAAGGTTTTAAACTTGTGATGAAAATGATTTGCGTGTACTTTATTATATTTCTGTCGTCTTAAATTTGTTATGTCAAATTATACACCTGCTAACCGGGCAACAAAATTGAAAATTGTCATTATGAAACCCAAAGTATTATTTTGATGTACACAAGTTTAAAAGTTAATGACAAGTTTTTCCCTAAAATTTATTTTTAAGACTTGGATATTTGAAACAAATTCAATTTTTGACGGAAATAATTGACATTTTGTAATATTAAAACCATTATTGCGCACGAATATTATTCTATTGTCCTCGTTGAATAATGTATATTGAACACTTTTGGAGTTGATTGTAGCCATTTAAAGTATTTAAATTATTTTCAAATTAATTTTTCAAAATGATAACTAAATAATATTACATATATATAGTATTTTGCTTTTAAACTTCAAGAATTTTAATAGAAAACTTACTAATTACTATTTATAAAAAAAAAACAAATTAACTGTTGACCGAGCAAAATAAAAAAAATTATACTATTCTAATAATTTTATTATTATATATTCATTTACAGTTTAACCATAAGAGAATTAGAGATCCTAGATTTTCAAATGGTTAATTTGCTGTAGATAATCCACAAAGTATTGAAGTGATATAAAAATTCTAGTGATGAAAATATTTGAATATAAAAACTACAGGTTTATTTAATTAAATAGGTTTTTTTTAGTTAAATGCAATTATGCTCAAATAATTATTTGTTTGCTAACTGCTAAGTATTTAATAAGTATATTATGCAAAGTAATTTTTCTTGTATACATTTTATTTTTAAATATATTTGAAATACTTAGATTTAAGATAAATTTTACAAAATTAAAAATATTTTTGCACAACTGATTAAATGTGTTATTAATTTATAAAATCAATACAGAAAAATTAGTAAATAACGTGTTCATTGCCCAACTTAATACATATTTTCAAGTAAGTATTAACAACAATAGATTTATCATTACAGAACTAAAAAATTATATTCCAAACGCAATTTGGTTTCGAATTCAAATAATTTCATTTCGGCCACCAATTAACGTATTCTGCGAGTGCCCTAACTATAAGTTGGAATTAATTCTAGAACAGTCGATTCCGTCTAGAAATTCTAAATAAATGCTTATGTGAAAAATGTTGACCAGCAATTTTTGACATTTTTTCATTATAGTTACTAGTAGTTGAATATACAAGTAGGTATAAGGTTATATTAAATATTCAAATTCTCATATCAAGAATCAAAAATTCCATTAAATAGAAAATATATATACTTTCAAAATTCTAGATTCAATCTAAAAATGATCAAATTTTTTTGAAACTTTTTCTAATAATTTTAATAATATTTCGGATATTTGGTGATAATTTAAAGTCTTCAGTTCCATTTATTTTGAAATACCAAATGAGTACCTAATGACTAAATAGTCTTAATTTCATGCAAATCGCGTATATGATGCATTATACTGTTTTTTTAACACTTTTCAGTTTTCTCCAAATATTGGTAACACTTTTGAGAATAGAGCAAAATGTCCTGGGTAAAGTACACAGAAAGAGCAATTTTTTATCTATACAGAATCTAAACGTAATTTCTGGTTGAAGCTAACCACCAGAAAAAGTGTAAGCATAGAAAAAAATGGTAATAAACATCGTTAGAGAACCCGTAAATCCTTCGCTTAATCCAGTGTCTATAAACTTCTGAAACGTAACTGTAATATTGAGTTTCATACATTCATGACTGCATCGATATGCTCGGATAATAAATAAAAACGTATTATTCGTAAATTACCCAAAACTTATTGGTCACATAATCAACGACTGTTGTTATTGACACAGCTATTTATCGGTTATGTACATAATACGTTATTTAAAGTCGTGCAATAATATTTTGTACCAGCCAATTTAACGAACACGATGAAACAAAGGGAAATAAGATTTGTATAAAATTAACAGTCGTGAATGGTTTGGAGTACACCACAGACCGTACTTTTAAAACGACGTAGGAAGTATGTACTATAACAGCACAGATTGGAACGGTTCGTGTGCTTAACAACGGATAGAATATACTGACGAAAGAAAAGAGGAAAATAATATATAGAGTTTTGTATTGAGTTTCGTGTGTGGAATTCAATTTTACACCGACAAAGTTTACCGTCTAAGGGAATAAACAGGTGCATAACATGACACATCGCTCAGTATTGACTTAAGAACGTTTGTTCGCACGACAGACGACGGGTCTATTTGAAGAATGAAATAATGTTATAATTTTTCATGTGGTTAGATTGAAATGGAAATAACGTCAAAACGTAACATAAAAAAAAACGAAATGTTTTTTTTCCAAACACGATCCTTGTTTTATATAGCTCGTCAATTCTAGCTCTAAAATTAGCATCGTCAAATTCGAAAAACAATTCATAGAAATTGTGTTTATATTACGTGCAAGAGCTCGATCCTATGAAAATCATTGTGCCTAGGCCCGGGAACCCGGTGACGAGGTTACAGATTAAATTTGGTGACGGCACAAATGCAAAAACGAAACACGACGCGAACCGAGAATGATATTTGTTTTGAAGAAAAGTTTCGACCGGCCGTTTGGGGAATGCGTCTCTCCCTCGCGCGTCTTTTCGTGTATCAGCGCGACCGTGCAGACGATGCGCGGTGGCCGCTTCCCCAGAGCTAATTAAACACGAAACGATATTAATTAACTCCGACCACCATTGCCGGGCATCATCAAAAGATCTCGTGTACACCGTATATACGCCGACAGACACGGTCCATCGAGCCTTTGAACTACCACGCCACCGCCGCCGTTTCACTTAATTTCACCAATGCTTGTTTCACAAAAATTAGCGCTTAAGAAAATGTTATTATGAATACCATCTTTTATGTTACTTAGGCGAAATTAGTTATTTTTTTTTTTAGTCATTTTTTTTTTTTTTTTACACGCACATCCTAAAACAAAAATATTAATTAAAATAACAGCGGATCCGAGGGACTTTGTTTTGCCATCCACGGGAGAATAACTAAACGACGACAGTTTGCACAATGCACGTGATAATAGCGCAGAAATAGCGTGGACAGGGTGAGACGGGACGGAAACGACACGGGCGAAACAAACGATATTTCAATTTGCATTAAACATTTTACTGTTGGTGAATAGAAAAGAAAAAATGGTTCTTGGGCAGAAGCAGAGGGGTATGTTAGAGGACGGAAAGAGGGTTGGAAATGTTTTAATGAAAATTATTGCACTCCTTTCACAAATAAACCAGCGGATTTTAAAAACTTACTCGGATTAAAATGTCGGCGATTCCAAATTAAAAAAAAAAAAAAAAAAAAATGATGAAAAAAAAGGTGATTGTATTTTCATGATGAACCTCCCTCCACTCGCGAGAAGAATAAACGGATGGCTTGAGTCGTGCACAACAATAGAAACACAAACAGTCTTTAATTCATTACTTAAAAAAGTTACATTAGCGGATGGGCAAAACGTATAAATTTAAATTTCATATTCTAAATTCACTTAAATATTATTAAAAAGTTTAAACCTGTCAAACTTAAGTACCTATTTTTTTTTTTTTTTTTTTTTTTTTAACGGATGTACCTATAACAATTTCAAATCGTGTTCGTACCTGAATAATATACACATTTGTGTTCATTAATAATACCTAATATGATAAAAACGTATTTTATTAGTATTCGGCACAATATACCTACACTGCATTTGATTCGAATACGATATTGTTCGAGAGCAGTGAACAGATTTTTTATTGTTATTTATTGTTATATACTAACCTATTACTTATGGTTGGGTTTACATTTTTCTCGTATAAATCGTTCTTATTTAAAAAAATTACATTAATCATTATTTAACAATACGTGTTGGAAATATTTCAACAAATGAAATCGGTTTGAATTAAAAAAGGACCGATGTTGGTTATTTTAATTCAAAATGACTGTTATTAAATTATTCAACGTTTGCACACTAGAAAGTTTTCTTTTCGTCATTTTGAGGAACCCAAAATTTTATAACAGTATCATTTTTTTTTTTATATAAAATTAAAGATTAAATAAATATAATTTAAATTATATTTTCTATAAAAAGCATGCCTTATAATATTGTAGTAAACCAGAGTATTTTTATTTAAAAAAAAATATATATATATATTTTATTATTATAATTTTTTTCTATGTATGATTATTAAATATTTATTTATGACTAATCAATTATTTTTTACAAACATATTAACTTAGAATGTGACATAAAAACAGTCAATCCGTCAAAATTGTAATCATAAAAAAATTCAATCGAACGATTTTTGAGATTTGTTCAGTACCTATCGTTAATAAAATATATGTATATGATTCAAATTTCCGGTCATAATATCAAAAATTTCGCAAGATAAAAGCAATCAAAAGGCGCAAAAATATATTCTATATTTAATCCAACATTTTTAAATTCTTTTTAAATTTTTATTAGGTCTACATCAGAGAGCCGTTGTCATTTGGTGAAAATTTCCAATTCCTAAGAATATTAATTTTGAAGTTATGACGAAATAACTTGAACAAATTAAATGAAAATCTTGTTTACTCTTAATTATACTATAAAACAAAACATAAATACTGCTCAGAAATTTTCAAATATGAATTATGTTGTTATTGTTGTAAATTTGTTGAGGGTTTATTGCTTGTTTTCTATGATTTAAATGGTATATGATGTAAAATCCAATTGATCATTATATATATATATAACATTTTATATATAAAAAAATTTACATTGTAATTTTATGTTTGAATAATTTTGTGTGAACCAATATATAATTATTTTTCTATTATTATGTTTGCTACATTACATATTAAATGGAAGCCATTGAGCTAGTCAAGGGTATCATTAGAGATTAACTTACCTATACACGTTTTAACTGTGCAACACCAACGTTGAATATCATTGTTTAGAAATTTATGAAAACGAAATTTGAAACCATCAACTATTTTCAACGTTTTACCCTTTCACTTTTCATAACGTCCATTTTTATTAGATTGAAAAAAAATACTGTAAACTGTAGAGCAACCACAGATATATAAAACAACTAGATAGCCGACTCAACGAATAAAATTGAAGTCTAGAATCCATATGCGAACAGGGCAAAATATGATTGATTAATCCATGACATTTTATATTATTCCATGAAGTATAATTTTTCTGTGATTGAAACCAAAGATATAATATAAAAATGTTGTTTTATATATCAGTTATCTTTTTATATTGATTCGAATTGAAACACAATTTTTCGATTATAATTTACAAACTAACTATAAAGTGCAATTCAAGTAATTCAACATCATGGTGGTTTCTTGTTCTGTGTCTGGTTGTGTCAATAGGAGACTGAAAGGAAGCAAAGTTCATTTTTTTTCGTAAGTTTCCGGGACGCAATTTACGTATGTTTTAAAAATACTCGGACCGCAATTTACGTATGTTTTAAAAGTACGCAGGCCGTAATTCACATAGTATATGACCATGACCGTATTATAGGGACGCAATTTACCGACTCCGAATATTTTTATGGTAGATATTAGCTCAGCTCTCAGGAGATCTGTGGACTGAGGCATACGATCAACTTACGAAATCTAAAATAAAGCGAAACGGTTCAACTTGAACATCATTGTGAATACCATATTTAATTAAATTTTTAAATACTTAGAAAATCAAAAATACATTGGTTTTGCAATGGTTTTTTTTTGTTGTGTTTTTTATGTTTGTCACAACGTTTTTCAGTATTTAAAATGAAACATAATTTTTGTTCAACTTTCAGTGCATCAGACAAAATAAATATTTTGGATGTGGTTTTAACAATAAATATTACGTGGACAAACTGTCCTGTAGTCATTTACGTTATAATAATTTTTGAAAACTTTTAAATTAAAGGTATCCTGTTGGGACAATATCAAGATACGTCACTTACTCCTTAAACCCGGTCTGGAAGTAGTGCATCTGTAAATATTAATAAATTGTTTTTATTATATCACTATCATGGACGTCCGGAGAGTGTATTAAACTACACTTATAAGCAGAAATATGAGAGACTATTAATTTACAACATGATATTCAAATGTATAATCAAAAGAAGATATCTCACATGATGGGTGACGAAGAAACATAAACATAAATCACTGATCAGCTAGAGCGATTAAGTCCTCTCTAATTCATAATTATTCCTTCCCAATGTATTTGTGTAATTGTGTTCAACAAAATACCAACATCTCAACGATTTTTAAAGTCATGGGACTATATTTATCTTTTTTTAAGCTTTTAAATACAATGTTTGTTAATAATAAAATGTTTTTAACATTTTATTCAAAAAGATAGTGCTTTATTATACTACTGTATTAATTTGTTATTTTCTGTTCAAGCATAAAATACAGTATATGATAAATATCTGTCCTTCAAATTTAGTGTCAAGATAACATATATAATTATTAAGTACATTGTTAAAACTTTTAATTAAAATTTAAAGGTATTTAAATATAAAAAACCTTAACATGACTAAATTACAAAAGTAAGACCAAAATGAAACGTAACAATACAGGCTGATGTGAGGTTTTGCTTTTCACGGATTTATTTTCAGTATATAGTCAGGCAAAAAAATCCTCCTGCCAAATTGAACCGATTGAGGCATAAAAGTAGAATTTTTTAAATTTATAAATAAACTGTTCGAGCTTTTTATCATAATGTAGTCAAATGAATCGTGCTATATAAATATTATGTTCTCGTATCATTATTATAAAATATGTAATCAAATTGTATAACAATACAGAGCATTCGCGCACCTATATGCTAACAAACTCGTTACAATATTAATAAGAAATAACATTTTATTTTTTATTTTATTAAATGCCAAATAAAACTTTTCGTTGTACAAACACTGTACATCCATTCATACATTTAGTGTTTACATGTGAATGGTGATTCAATACATCTAGGGCCTTTAAAAATACTCAGCAGGTCTTCCATCAATATTTTTTGGCAGGATTAACCTCACGATTCCCTTTTAACTCTTCCGACGATAAAACAATACACACTAACATGACACAAAGGACCTTATCACTTATGAAAATGCGTTATACTATAGGAAATATTACTCGCGGCATTTTTGGATCTGAATTATTTTGGAGGACTTGTTTGAACCAATTTTATATCTGTGAAACGTAGGTATAAATTATTATAAAACAGTAGTAATCGGTATAAAAACCTCCGGCGATAAATTCCTACAGTAAATTTAGGAACAGAGCGCAAGCGAATTTTTCAAAATGTTATTCAAATATGTACGATTACAACTCAAGTCAGACTGCATCGGCCCAAAGTTGTTATGACCATCAACCCACTAGGAGTTCTCTCAATATATCCCGGTACCTAGATTCGTTTATCGATACCCATGGGTGCATTAAAGGGGAGCAAAAGGGGCATTTTACCCGGGTGGAAATATTGATAGGGCGGTAGTTTTTTTTAATCTATTCATATCGAAATAAATATAAACCATCACAACTTGGGGTGTAAAACTATTTTTCCCTCCCCAATATAGACTTTCAATACGTGTCTGACGATACCTACAAATACAACCCTGTATCAAACCATTAAACGTAATCTACATGCGATAATTAATAGCGCATTAAAATTAAATCACAATGTGTAAACGTGTATCTTGTATACTCCTATTATTGGATTGATTAATATTCCTAGATCGGTGTTATTAAGTTTTGTTGTGATTGTTATTCGTTTGCGTTTCACTAACATTCACTTTTTTACCCGTATATGTAGCAATTTTCAAATAAGGTATTATGTATAAGCACTTACCTACTAAAATTATTAATTTTTCAAAAAACCAGCAAACCCCTGTTGAAACGGGAAACGAAACGCTAGTCTAAATGAGCTGTGTAAAACCAATATCGCCTAACCCGAATGAGTCTTGGAAATTAGTCCAAACGGGTCGCGCGCTAAGATTTTATACTACAACAGACGTTCGTATATACGTTCAACCGGGACAACGGAGGAAACGTCATTTTACGAATGTCAACAGAATTTCACTGAGATTTCTGTACTCGATAATACGCACCTGTGTCCGTGGATAATTATGAAACCCACGGAACGGCGGTTTTCAATCATAGACCCGACGAACGTACACCTACCTACGTGGTATTCGCGAAGTAAGATTGCGCGTAAAAGAAAAAAGAAAAAATCGGTACCTATACAAAGTACCAACACTACGTATATACGTATTGTAATATATTTGAACGCGCGTAATGTTAGAAAACACTCGATTTTCGATTTCATTTTTTTACGGACAAACGATAATTATTATTTTAAGACTACCCCGCAAACATCTGTTTGCATATTTTTATTATTATTATTATTATTGTGTTCCCGTTGGTATCGCGTAGGTATATATATATGTGTGTGTGTGTGTGTGTGTGTGTGTGTGTGTGTGTGTGTGTGTGTGTGTGTGTGTGTGTGTGTGTGTGTGTACATAAAATGTACGCGACGGAGGCGGCGGTGGCGTATACGTTGTTATATTACACGTACAATAGCTGGGCGGATCGGTTTTTAGGGTTTTATGATTAAAAACGGCTGCGGTGGCGGTGGCGCGCGCGCGCGGCCCATTGTTAAAGGGCTTGGCCAGAAGATTATGAAAACATCATGAACCGAATATTCTCATTCACTTCATCGCAGTCAGTCAGTCAAAAGTCTTTGTCTGCGATAACTCCCATTGTGCGGCCGTCGTTGTTTCCTCCGCGCGTCCGCGCCGTGCGTGCGTTGTTCGTTCGTTTATTATCATTACGATTATTACGATTATGATTATTATGATTATGATTTCGTGTTTCTCGCATCGCGCCGCCCCTCCCCCTCCCTCCACACACACACACACAACGCCTCCCACCGCGTGCCACCGCCGCCGGTGGAAACTTGATGAAGCCCCCGGACAATTTCCGTCCGTCTCCGCGATGCGCCGTCACAGCCACCGCCGCCTCCTCCGACGCTGCACTGTCACCACCACCCTTTTTGGTGGCATAAGAGCGCGCTTAATCAAAAAAAAAAAAAAGAATAAAAAAAAATGTATATGAAACGGATTTCTTACCGCAAACTCCGGAGCGCCAGTCTATTAGCATAATGGGAAGAGCCTTGGTGTAGACAAAAGGCATTTTCGTCTAGCCCCCGTGAGGGCGGAGGAGTAAAAGAGTAAAACACTGTTTCATCATCGGACTGGAAACGTGATACGAACAATAACTAAAAAGAAAAATGGAAAAAAAAATTTCATAATAAAAACGCGCGCGTATCTTCCGCTGGGAATTTTGCTAATTTTCGTCACGGTTTTTTTTTTCTCTTCCCTTTTTTCCCCTCCCTTGTAGTAGTTAGCCTTGCGAGTGTTCCT
The DNA here is from genome assembly GCA_027580255.1 of Therioaphis trifolii. Taxonomy (NCBI): domain Eukaryota; kingdom Metazoa; phylum Arthropoda; class Insecta; order Hemiptera; family Aphididae; genus Therioaphis; species Therioaphis trifolii. The sequence continues at coordinate 5,219,411 of CM050407.1, forward strand.
ACCCTAAGCATTTTCCCGACGTCGTGTGTAACCGAATGCATTACTGCGTCGCGCTGCGCTCACCCCGCACGGCCCGGAACACGACGGTATAATATTCCGATCCATTCGCAGCGTTTGATGAGACGACGTGACGCGACGGTTCGCTCAGTGCGACGACGCGAAAACGCGAACAAAACCTGTGCTTTGCAATAAATTCGAACTAAAACACAAATATTATTATTATTATTATTTTTATTATTGTTATTATTATTTGAACAAAATAACCGCGTGCGATCTCTATATACAATGGCTCACGCCATAATACATATTATATTTTTTCGCTTTTCACTTAGAATAGGGTTAAAACGCATTATTGTGATCCCTCGTAATTCGTCGTCATACGCACCAGCCATAATTGTATGCGTTACTGTATACTATTCTGTTACCCAAGTATATATAATATATGCAAACAGGGCGGTGTCTCTCGAAGATTCACCCATTTGCAATAATATATTCTATTCCAAAAAATATCTCCCGTGTTGATAAAGGTAATGAATTTTTTTTTTCATTCGACTTGCGTGGATCAAGTATACAACTTTCAATATTAATTTTTATAGTTCTTCGAAATAACCGTTTTATTGGGTTTATTTTTCTAAACATTTTTGACTATTCAAAATTTGTTTTAACAAATTTATGATTTTCAACTGAAAAAAAAAATTAAAAATTGTGAATAAAAATATTTTACTTCATGAAAATAAATATAAAATTTTTCGAAAATTTTAAAATAAAAATGTATTTTCCACTTTTTTTTTCTCAAAAACTATTGAATAAAAATGAATTATTTATAATTATAGTACTTAGTCTTATACGTCTTATATATATATATATATATATATATATATATATATATATATATATATATATATATATATATATATATATAGACAAGAATTCGATCGTCTTCAATATTATCTCAAGAGATATCGCAATGGGTAATCTTCGTGGAACATCCTGTATATCATATATATACACACATAATAGAGCTTCTATAAAAGTATAAAACTATAAACTTTTGAAATTCTTCCTGACATGGATGAGGATATTTGTGTGTGTTAATTGACGCACATTATTTCCCAAGTAATAATTTCCAAACAGTACACATTTTACGGAAGAAATATTAAATAAATTTCAATGTTAGTGACTCACGTGTACATTTAACGTTATATCAACAACGAATCTGCAGCATTTAAATTTCAAACCAGACAATAATTTCATTTGAAACGTAAAGGAAATATTCGATCATGAACATTATCTAAAAAAATGATAAATAGTTTATATTTATACATAAAATGTTCATACGATTTTTTTTCGCCGAAATTTATAGCAACAAACACAATTGAATATTTTATAAAAGTTTTGGTCTCACAAATAATATGGGACGCGTTCTTAAGATATTTTGTCATATAATTACCTAATTATTAGAAACATGCGTTCAATTTAACTCAAGCATTTTGAAATGTTTACATGAGGGGTAAAAAAACAAATCAAAAATCAAAAATTATAAGTTATCGCGTAGCTTGAACTGTCAATTTTAATCTTTATAGCGAAGAAAAGGTTGATCGATTTGTATTGTACTCGTTAGAAAACTGTTCAAAACTTGGAGAGAAACTGTTGGTGGTTGAGTCAATAGTCTCAAAATGTAAAGTTTATTAATGCATTAAACTCGCAATTCAAAGCGTACAATAGCTCGTTTTGGCAGAATAAATAACGGGTTTTATTTTGATACTTTTTGATAGTATAATTTCCTTAAGACAGCTCGACGGTTTTTCATTCCCTTGACGTCAAAACGAAAATACACGACGGTTTTATCAAACTTGATTTTTTCGTTCAAACTAAATAATCATAAATTCTTGACAGTTTATACATTTTAATTTATATTATTCATTGTTCATGCTTTTTAATTTAGTCTTATACAAATCATACTGATTATAACACTTCCTCTCTACCTTTTTTTATACACTATTATATATATTCGTATGTAACGGTGAAAACCGATAGAAAAGTTGTGATACTGAAGAGGGAACGAGTTGGTATTATAAACATACACATAGCATAGATATTCATTGCTAAGTTTTGTACAAACATGGAGTGTAAATATGCACGCGTCACATCAGGGTGAATGTGTGCACTGTAAGTAATAATGTAAATAATTTACAAATGCGTAATAATTTAAATAAATCTCAACCGCTGTAATTAAATGGGTAAATACCGTTAAAACGAAAGCCAAACATACATAATACAGAGTGCTATAATAATTTAATTTAATTTAAAAAAAAAAGTTCTCTGCGAAAATTGGCTAGGTACGCAGTACCTTTATAGTTTAAATACAGTGAAACCTCTGAATACCGGACACTCTCGGTAGCCGAAATATTGTCCGTTATTAAGAGGTGTCCACTATTCAGAGGGAAAAATAAAGGAGGAAAATATATTCCTGTCCCCATAAAAACGTCCGCTAATTGGATGTGTCCACTATCCAGAGGTGTCCGTTAAGGGAGGTTTCACTGTATATACTAAAATTTAACATTTAATTTAAATTTACAACATTTAAATTATGATGTACATTCAAGGGCGGATTTAGGGGAGGGACACAGCGGCACGTGACCCCCCTGTCAATTTTCTTTCAATTAAACATTCCTAAATACTATTTTGCCTATGAAACTCCAGACGATAAAATATTGAATGCGGCTCAGACATATGAAGCAGATTTACCTCATGGTATTGAAGCACTTCAAGGAGAGTTAAATTTATGGAAAGAATTTTGGAAAAATAAGTCGGAAAAGGTTAATTCTTCAATGGAAGCTTTTAAATATGCATCTATGTTCCCTAACATTAGATGCCTTTTAACAATTCTTAGTGTCATACCTATTACAACAGCAAGTGCTGAGAGGTCATTCAGTTCTTTAAAAAGAATTAAAACTTACCCACGATCAACAATGGGCCAGGAAAGACTTAATGGCTTAGCAATGTTACGTATAAATAAAGATGTTCAAGTGAAACCAGAAGAAGTCCTAGACATGTTTGCTGAAAAACACAAACGAAGACTTCAATTCGACCTATAATTCGACCTATAAGGCTATAAAGTATGAGAATCTATAAACATATTTTTTCTTATTAATGACAACCTATAATATGTATACTAACTTTTTTTTCAGTTTTGAAACGATGATGTCCCTAAAATGTGTTAACATTGCTACCGGGACACTTATGTATAATAACTGACCTAGGTATACATTATCATTTTGTAGTGTGGTATTATGTAATAAACAATGTATTAATATGTTACTAATATTGTTTAAAAATGATAGAATGTATTATTAATTATACCTAATTCAAATTATACAATTTATATGTGCCCCCCCTGTCAAAATATCCAAGATCCGCCCCTGTGTACATTAATTATTATTAGGTATGTATAGTTATGATGATACATTATTTTAAAGAAATGTATCTATTTTTATCTACACAAATATAAATTGTAAAATTTCAGACAAATTTTATCAGACGATAACAATGAGCGTACTGATAAAGTACAACATATTATTGTTGTAAAATTAATTTGAATTGAACACAATGATAACACTGAACTATAGGTAGTAGCCTGTAGTTGTATGACCATAATATATAAACATCTAATGAAAACCAATATTTTACACTAAACGGTCAGTTAAAAGAGTGCGTAATTTATCAGTCGACCTACAACTTACACTAATTTAGAATTTCTAAAGTCTCTATTTATGGCATCATCCAAGTCAGAATTTTAAACTGATTCGTGTAAAATAGATATTTGCTACCATCTGTAATCGAACAAATAATATAATAGATACTTACAGGATTCTAGTTTTAGACTAAAAGCGTGTCAATAATTTCAATTATTGTTCTTGTAACCAATAACATTTAAAAGTAATGTGTTTAGAAATATTTTTAATTATTCATCGCATGTGTGATTACAACTAATGGAATAATTCGTTATGAATTTGGGATAGAGGTGCGGCCAGTGAGCAACTACCTACTAGTGTCATTAATGTCTAAATTATCTTGTAAATATTATCGAATTTACTTATCGTATATATAATACAGATTGTAAATAAACTTAGAAAAAAATAAAACAGTAATAATAATTTTTAAAAAAAATGTGCACAAAATGCATTAGACTATATTATATCCTAAGAAATATAAATGTATTGAATTTTATTTAAATAATATTTATAATATATAATTATAATTTAAATAACTGCTATAGATGAAAATTATAAAATACTTAAGCATTATAAATGATCAAAATTAGAGGTCGGATTTATATGATTTTACATATTTTTTTTAAGTCTACGCGGTTAAACGGGAGTGAGAAATCTTTACGATTCATGAAACACAGAATTCATAGGAAAAAATGTATTTTACATAAAAAAGCATATTTTAGGGGTTAGAGAATATTTAACACGTTATAGAATATTTGAGAATATTATTGTCATATCGCCATATAATGAACATATTTCACGTATATCAGCACTTTGATAAATAAAATGTTCACTAAATGATTAATATCTGGGTTTTAATAAAAATGAATCTCCAGGTACACTTCCGGAAAATTATTCACCGACTGTGGTAGCCGAATTGCAATATTCTCCAGTGACATCGGTTGATGTCGAACGGTCCTTTAGCATGTACAAAAACATTCATACAAACCGGCGTGTACTAAAATGACATGGGAACACATTGAACAATATATAGTTATTAAATGTCATTGTAAAATTAATTAAATTAAATATATTCAAAATCAAATGAATAAAAAATAAATTTAAACCAAATTTTTTTTTTTTTTTTTTGTTAATATTAAGAGGATATTTTGCATAATTTAGGACATAAAACATCCGGCGGTTCCGAGTTGCGTGCGAAAATCGGTTTCTGGGTCGAATTGCGTGCGTGGTTTTTTCATAACAGGGCTGAGTTGCGTGCGCGGGTTTTTTGTGACAGAGCCGAGTTGCGTGCGCGGTTTTTTTGTGACAGAGCCGAGTTGCGTGCGAGATACAGTGTTGATGCCGCACAGTGTGCCAGATCACACATTTTGCGGACAATTTTTTTTTTTACCTTTAAATGAACCAATGAGTTACACTAAATAATTAAAGAATACATTTATTCTAGGAATACAAATTATTAAAACAATATTAATTCAAGTGATAATACAATAAAATTATTAGGTATCTCGTAAAATCGATTATATTTAAATATTTTATATGAGTAGCAAAAAGTGTAATTTAAAATTGCAGTCTAAATATTATAAAAATAAGAAAAAATAAAAAATAAAAATAAATAGGTTTGTTTATAAATATATATTTTGAGTTTTGTATTCAAACTCAAAACTCAACTGGCAAATTTTTGTACGCCAACTTTTCAATAAATTCCAAACGAGTTAACATTTTATTTTGAAATTGATGCATAATGTCATTAATATAATCTTCTTTTTCTAATATCTCCCGTCGTTTTTTTGTTACATTTGAGCTACGAATTTTGACATAAACATCGGTTTGTACGTTTTTCAAGATTTCTACAAATTGAAATATATTTGGATACGCAGAGTAAAACATACTGTTTAGTTTCGAATGGAATGACTCGCATGAATTAGTAGTGCGCTGCAATGAGTTAGAAAACTCAGCCCATAATGACGGTGGAAATTTAGAATTTGGTAAAACATAATTTCTTTCGAAAAAATTACAAAAATTATGCAATTGCTGATTATTTGGTTTTATGGCCATGAGGTCTTCAGCAAAACGTTTATGAACATCCTCAGGTTTTAAAAAAGATAATCCAAAGAATAATTTTAAAAATTTTCCCACTTCTGATTTATTTTTAAAATTCTTACTAAGACCAAGTGATTGAATTTTTCTCCACATAGACTGGCCTAAGTGAAAACGACAACCTTTGCGAATTACTTCGGGGAAAATTTCTGAAATTGCTGTGTGTATTGCTTGTTCAAAATCAGCGTAAATTATACCTGGTGTAAAATTTAAATTCAATTCAACCATTTTTTCTATTAACTCGGAAAAAGCATCTTTATATATTTCTTTAGTTTTTCCCGTTAATAAAAAAAATACTAACGGTGTATAATTTGCATTTTTAGCTCCATGAATTATGAATAATTGGTAAAATGGTCTGGGACAGCTTTTAAACGTCCCATCAACATATAAAACATCACATTCAGTTAAATGTTTTAAGTTGGATTGTGTTGAAAATGCTACAATATTTTTTACTGAATTATTTATGAATAAAAAAATTTCATCTCGATTTGTTTTAATCTCACCTAAATTTGTAAGAGCCAAATGTAGTTCTTCTAAATTTGTAGGCAACTTTGGAATCATGCTTGACCGCGCATAATGAATATTTTTTCTTATCAGCGTCGTATCTGCAGTAGTTAAACTGGATATGTCTCCTTGGCGTAATTCTTTATGTAAAATTTTACACGGTTTTTCATACGGATCATCCAGAGCTTTACGTTTTAATTTGTTGCTGACTTTTTGTCGAGTTAAAATATTTATATCATCCTTGTCATGATCGTGATTTAAAACACTAAAAATAATATCACCATTTTCACTTAGCTTAAAAAAAGATTTACACAAACGTTTAGTACATGCCCATCTCTGTATGTTGTTATTTAAAAATTTTTGAAAATGAAATTTATACCCGTTAATTATATATAATTTTTTATTTTTTTCACTTAACATTTGATTCACTTCCATTTTGGCTTGAGTGTTGACTATCAACTGATATTCAATTCCAATTTCATATAGAATATAGATCGTTTAATATTATTTATCAAATTATCAACTTATATCTTATTGCCGAAAAGTCCCATTCCCTACATAGTACATAATACCATTGATTATAAATACTAGTATTTATAATCAATGATAATACCCATATATAGCTATCATATTAGATACAGATAAATGATTCTCCGGCCGACACATCCAGCTCGGTGAAAACTGGTTGTCTTTAAATAAAATATGCGCACGCAATTCAGCTCTGTCATGAAGAAACCACGCACGCAATTCGGCTGTGTCTCGAAAAAACCGCGCACGCAATTCGGTTGTTGTCAAACATAGTTCTTTTTTTCCGCACGCAATTCGGATGCAGCCAAAACATCATATATTTGGTATTTTAAAAGAATATTAAGAGAATATATTGCCTATTTTATGTGACATAAAAACATCATATTTTAAGGATTTTAAGAGAATATAAATCCAACCTCTAATCATAATTGTTTATTAAAACTGCTATCATTTATTTTAAGACTGTATCGTATGAATAAAACAATATTCCACGATTTAAAAATAAATTTAAAACCGGCGTACTAGTTATCTTCTCGGTTCGCTAAAAAAGCCACTGTCCATCCATCATATCTCATTAATGTATTCATGGATGTAGTTATCAAGAATTATAATTTTCAATTTTCAATAACAGACAAATAAGTTCAACCTGAAAAAATAGTGGATAATTTTAAAACTATAATCTAGAAAACACAGCTTCAAACTAAAATTGTTATATTATTTTATTTTATTTTTATTACGTACTTGAGTGCATCATAAAAAAAATTTGGACATAATAACTGCTAACATTCTATATTCAATGTAGTACTTGAAATGGCAAACTATCGCACAGTTACCTCTGCATATATATGTTATGCTTGATGTATATTTTATATTTAATGCATTTTTATTTAATATTTCACTTGACTCTTTTTTTCTTTTGCCATAGATTAAAATTTTATATTAACCAATTGTTTCCCGGAAAATATTTCCGACTCACGTACATAAATGATAAACTTATGATCTAACTTAGTCACATTATCTCTATCAATGAGTGTTTTAAAGTGAAATATTTAGATCTTATACGTTCATAGATAATTATGTAAATTAAAGTGACCAATAAAGTGATAGTCAAAAGTCTAACAATACAAATGCCTTGCACAAAATATTAAAACCAAAAAAGCGGAAAACACCATATGGTACTCAGGTACTCCGACCTAAGCGTCTTTTAAAATTTTTGGTTTCAGGATTTTTCAAAGCTTTGTACGAGTTTCTTTTACTTAAAAAGTTCACAATAATATATAATTCAATTCTCAGCCGAGTTCAATTTCCCGATCCTCTTAAAGTACATCGAAATAAGAAACGTTTCAATGAGAGGTTAGTTTTTAGTTACAACTTTCAAAATTAAGTCTGAAGATTCAATTACCTACATCTGAAACTAAGACGCCATATTTACTGTTTCTAAACAGTGATCAGTGACACCATCATTTTAACCCTTAACTGCATGACATTTTTGATTAGACTGAAAAAATCACCTGTAAGTAAAATGGTCACAGGAAGTCAAAAAAAAAAAAAAATTAAATAATTCTAAGTCTTACCAATAAGTCCCTAGAAGGACTTAAATTTTAGCAATCTTATATGATAAGGTGCGCCTTAGAGCCATTTTACTACATATCATATGTGATAAATCATGTAATTTCTTATAAATGTAATACCATTGTGGTTTTATACAATAATTATGATATAGTGTAACATAATAAGTTTGTTACCTATACCCGTTAGTCCAGTCGAGCATTTATTTGTCATTACTAAAATTGATATTGATTATATTATAATAGGCAATGTTTACTTTCCACCTAATACTGACATATCAGTTTTTAATATCCATTTTGACATCATTAATACATTATTGTTAAAATTTCCTTATGTAAAAAACATAATTATGGTTGGAGATTACAATTTACCTAAAATTCACTGGCTTCCCAGCTTAAATGGATTCTTTCCTAATCTTTTGAATTTGAATAAAACTAACTTAGAATTTTTATCAAAATTATCTTTTTTAAATCTTTATCAGTTTAATAATATCACAAATAATACTGGCTCGGTTTTAGATTTAGTTCTCTCTAACTTTAATAATTTATCTGTTAATAAATCGACCAATCCTCTTATCCCCTGTGATAATTATCATCCGGGCTTACTTATCTCTATTCCCATAATTGTAAATAAACCAATTGAATATAATCTTCATATGTATAATTTCTTTAATTGTAATTATGTGGATATTAATTTTTCCTTAGCATCAGTAAACTGGCTAGTTTTATTTCAAAATCTTGGTATAAATGAAGCTGTCGATTTATTTTACTCCATAATGTATGAAATCATTGATATATTTGTACCCAAAATAGTTAAGCGTAACTCAAACTATCCTTCATGGTTTAGTAAAAATTTAAAAGATTTAATTTTTAAGAAAAAAATTGCTCATAAATTGTTTAAGAGTTCTGGTTTGTTGAGTGACTACAATATTTTTTCAAATCTTCAAGCTAAATGTAAATTTTACTCAAAAATAGATTATCGTAATTTTATAAATAAAACTGAAAAAAATTTAAAAACACACCCTAAACAATTTTGGAAGTTTATTAATAGCAAACGTAAAAATAATTTTTTACCTAATTGTATGTATTTAGATAATGAACAGTTAACTACTCCTACTAATATTATTAATGCTTTTTCCAAATATTTTTCAAGTGTCTATGAAAATTATGATTCTATTGATGTTAATTACGTACTACCTACTCCACCTAAAGTTCTCCTTTCTTCTATCAACTCTGTTCCAATTGAATTATCCGAAGTATTCGAATCTCTTAGTTCTATAGATTCCTCTTCCAGTCCCGGTCCCGATTTAATACTAAACGTTTTTCTAAAAAATTGTAAATATACTATTTCCCCACCTCTATTATACTTATTTAATTTATCACTCTCATCTAGTATTTTCCCTGATGCGTGGAAAACAAGTTTCGTTCGGCCCATCCCTAAGTCTTCTTCTGATATTTCTAACATATCTAACTATCGACCCATTTCTCTGCTCTCCCTTATACCTAAAATATTTGAAGCAATAATCGCTAATAAAATTCAATTCAACTTGAATAACGTAATTATTGACGATCAACATGGTTTCAGACGTAATAAAAGTACAATGACCAATTTGCTTAATTTTCAAACTTTTTTATCGGACGCTTTTTCGAGGGGATCTAGTGTAGATTTTATCTACACAGACTTCACTAAGGCGTTCGATAAAATTAATCATCAAATCCTATTTATAAAATTAAAACAGATTGGTATTGTTGACCCTTTTCTATCATGGCTTGTATCTTTCGTAAGTAATAGACGTCAAATAGTAACTTATAAAGAGTTTTGGTCTTCTCCAATAATCGTTTCTTCGGGAGTCCCTCAAGGATCCCATCTAGCTCCAATATTATTTCTTATTTTTATCAATGATATAACTTTTTTAAATTCTTCTAAATTAATGTTTGCCGATGACATAAAAATTTTTCGTGTTGTCAACAACCAACTTGATGCTAATCTACTTCAATCTGACTTGAACATTCTTTATAAATGGTGTATCCAAAATAATTTTACTCTTAATACAAATAAATGCCAGATAATGACTTTTTCAAGAACTCGAGTCGTTACTAATTTTGACTATCATATCAATGGAGTAGTGTTAAATCGAACTACTGGGCCTGTTAAGGACCTCGGTATTCTTTTTGACACTAAACTTAAATTTGATTGTCACATTAATAACATTATAAACAGATCAAACAAGATCATTGGATTTATTATTCGTAATTGTTCGGATTTTACTGATATACATGCCCTAAAATCATTATTTTGTTCTTTGGTACGCTCTATATGTGAATATGGCACAATTATATGGTCTCCATTCCAAATTGGTTTCAAATTAAAATTAGAAAAAATCCAGCAAAAATTCTTACGCTTCCTTGCTTTTAAATGTTCCATACCTAGGGCACCACATTCTTCTTACTCTCCACTTTTGTCCATCCTTAACCTTGAAACATTAGAAAATCGTCGTTTAAGGTTAGATTTATATTTTTCTTATAAACTTTTTGTCGGAATAATTGATTGTCCTGATTTCTTAAGTCACTTTTCTTTCCACGTTCCTACACGTAGTGTTCGAAATAAAAATACATTTTATATCAACGTCGAAATAACTAACTATGCAAGCAACACCCCCGTTAACAGAATCATGAAAGCAATAAATAATTTAAATATTGATATTTTCATCTCACCAAACTTTCACTCATTTAAAACTTATTATAATTCTATACTTAATAACAATAATTCTTAATGATATAATAATATTATACTTTTATATTGTATCTAAAAATTGTAACGTAGTTTTAAGAAACAATTGTCTCTATATAATAATTATGTATTTGGGCCTGGCCCGTTTAAAATTTAAAATAAATAAATAAATAAATAAATAATAAGCTACCTACTAAATATTTTCAGTAATTTAAAATTATTAGGTTTATAAAATAATACAATTTTACAATTAATCTCAACATTATATATATATATATATATATATATATTTAAACACAGTAAAACATTAGTGATATTTCACTTTTACAATAAATATATAATTAATAATTATAACAACAAAAAATAAATGATAATAATAATAAACTAGTCTGGTATTTATGATACATAAATTAATTTCATATAATATCATATAGTATTAATATCAAAATAAGAAAAGCAAAAACATCTTGTTACACTATTTAAAAAACAAATTATAATTATATAATACTAATAATATTAATTTTACAAATTAAGGTATCATAAAAAACAAAATATAAAGTTTTACAACACTTAAAATACATATAATCTACCTAATAAAATAACAAATCAGCCTTCGAATAGAACCTTTAATTTTTTTTTTTTTTTTAATATAACACATGTTAGTTTATAATATAATACATAATAGAACATTAGTGATAATTCACTTAAAAAAAAAATAATAATAAAAAACTATAAATATAAAAATTTTTAAAAAAATTTGATTATAATCATAAACCAATCTGGTATTAAAAATAATTAATAATTAATTTAAACAAATATTATAAAGGAATATAATCAATCAAAGAAAAGTAAAAACAGTTAATTATTATTTGAAAAAAGTAATTTTCAGTATATATACAATAACTTTAGATTAATATGTTTGTTAGGTATTCATTGAAACTCTGGATTATGAAAACTTTTAAAACAATCATTTTTCTTTGAATAACAAAGATGTACATTACACTTGGTACATTTGGTGTACGACAATTTTTTACAATTTTTAATTTTACATGTCCTACGATTAGTATCCCATAATTGCCAATGATCAGTTTTATCAAATATTATTTCTGAAGGAGGAATTATAGAATTAGGACTTTGCTTTATAAATGAAGTTTCAGAAAAATTTGATGGCCTTCCTCGTTTTTTGGGCATTGTTTTATTGATACCTATTTTACAAAGAGTTTCTGATAAAATGATATGTTTTTTGGTTTGTACTAAATTGGAGGGAAATATTTTGTTCTAACCTTCAAAATATGATTATTGACAACCGTGGTAATAAGCAATGATTTTATCATGCCCGTATTATCATCAGTTCCGATTATTATTACTCTGAGGTTCCGACTCAGTTTAGGAATGAAAATGATAAAAATCCTAAATTTTTATGATACGAATTTTTCGTTACAAAATTAAATTAATTATATTTTGTACAAAATACTTCATTTAACTTGCAAAAAATATTTAATACGTTCTATGCAAAATTTTCAGTCATGAAATTACGTTTTTTGGTAATTATTACAAAAACTGAAATTACAGCATGGATATAAAGTCAACTTATCATAAATGATTGCTCATGCAGTTAAGAGTTAAAGTACTAGCATATACATATATTCAAGTAGGTAAAGTTTGCAATTTACTTCCGATTTTTATTCTATTATTTACTTAATCAATAAATATAACGTTCTAACTTGTATGGGTATCACCAAAGACTAAATATTTCATTTTGGTGAATGATGGTGCTATAGTGATTTAACGCAAATGCGTTATGTCCATCATTATGTAGTTAACCCTGGGCCAATTTTTTCATCCCGTACATGGAGTATACACCCAAGGAGTAGAAAGTTTGTCAAAATCACTCCAATTAAATTAAAATTTTAAAAAACTCCGGTGTGTTTTCATAAACAACAGCTAATGAGTTACTGGAAATTCACCTGCAGGTTCAATATTCGACGACAGGTATGGGTATATTATGCTGGTATATTTAACTGGGAGATGGTGAACTGCGGAAAAATTAACCTTTTTCTAAAAGTTGATATGTAAACTGCGGCAAAAAAAAATTTTACATTATACAAACTGCGACAAAACCGATAAGATACATTATACAAACTGCGGCAATTTGTTTTGTATACCTTCTATATGAACTACCTTCATGAGTATGATCCAAAACTGATTTTTCTTGTATTAGAGTTTTTTCCTAGTTGAACACCAATTTGGCCTTGCATGATTTATTAGTGCATTCCCACGTTTTATAACCATTTATTTTAGATTCATATTTAAATTTGAATTTAAAATTGTCTAACACTGTTAGTTTGCCATTCTGGCTAATCATTGTTGTAAATGCCATCACGTTGAATAAATATTAAACTTTTAACTCTACTAACATTTAGCACTTGTAAGTAGATACTAACTAGTATTATCAAAAGTGAAGGAACCGATATTACCGATATGCTTCGTTAAAACTTAAAAATACATTTGGATTTACCTTACCAATATCTGCGCAAGACGCAACATCACATAATTGAATTAAATTATATATGTACATAGGTACACATAGGTAGGTATATATGATTTAGGTACTATAATATAGTATAGGTATATAGAAGGTATATAAAACAAATTGCCGCAGTTTGTATAATGTATCTTATCGGTTTTGTCGCAGTTTGTATAATGTAAAATTTTTTTTTGCCGTAGTTTACATATCAACTTTTAGAAAAAGGTTAATTTTGCCGCAGTTTACATACAGCCATTTAACTCTTTCCCTAAGAGGTTTTGAATTTTTTTCTAGATATAATGTTTAAAAAGTATAAATGTAAATATTTATATGAGAATCGTAGTCTCTTAGTTAACATCAAATGATTAATAATACAACCAGAAGCGTGTATGAGATTTAATTTCGAGGGTGATATTATGGAATCAAATTTAATTATTAATGTGATTTCGTTTTATTTTAACTATAAATTATTGTAATTCGTTACCAATGATGAATTTCAGAAACGGGAGTGGGTGACCCCCAGAAATCCCCTTGAATTCACCAGTAAATAGAACGATAGGTATCATGTTTCAAAGGGTGAAGAAAAATCCAATGTGTTATCAAATTGTAATACAACTTAAAAACTACAAGACGTGTACTCGTATATAACAATTAGAAATTATTTCAGTTAAAAATTAATTTCATCAAAAACATTTAGCTCTGTTGGCATTGGTCTTTCTTGCCTCAATTCCTATCCAACTATACATGAAACATAATATAGGCACCTTCTGAATCCATAAATAATTACCTAAGTATTTTTTTTAATCAATAAATTATTCAATGTTATTAAAAATGAGTAAGCAAATATTTCATTATGATTATCATGTTATTTAATTTTTTCAATATTATTGTTGAGAGGGGAAAATTATTTTTAAAGCACTAAGAGTAAAACTTGAAAACATCCCGGCCTCCGAATTCCCAACATTACATTTTGTTACGCTTAATTTTTTTTTTTTAGACTTTTTCCAACGTTAACTAATATTATTAACATATTCTATATAAAAGAACCCTTTAAAAAGAGATATAGCGGTAGACGTAATGTTATTCCAGTTTTTAAGAGCCCTTGTAATAATATCTATTGAAAAATATCTAATCATGTTAACTCAAATCCTTTTTGCTGGCTATTTTCCTTTTATGTCGGTGGCGCTCGTAAAATCATATTCTTTGTTTACAAATAATTTGTTTATATTATGAATTTATACATAAATTGTATACGTAATTCGCGTATAAACGATGAAATTTGTTGAAAATTAATCATTAAATTAATACAGAATAATATAATGTTCGACTGTATACATACACATTTAAAAATTAATTTAAGTTAATGGTTTTTTCCAGATTAATTCAAATACGAGTTTTGTAATTAAAATGAGTTATAACCGTATTATAATAATTTAATACACTTCACAGTAATTATTTTTACAAAGCTAGTTTTATTTTCCTGTCTGCCGTAGTCATCAATGGACCCCTATTTCAGAATAATCTGTGATATTGATCTGAAGTACCTATCGTTACAATTTAGAGACACAATTATGACGTTTTCGTTTGTGCACGTCCTTCACCATTAAATAACGTGTTCACTGTTCATATACATAATGTAAATTCATAGACTAGAATTTAATAGGTAAGAAAACGTGATGCGTGATTAAAAAATGTATTCACCTGATCATTTAGATTAGCGTCCCTGCAAGAACACACACGGCGAACAAATTCACGGGTGGATACACAATAATGTTTGGATAACTGCGGTTACCGAGATAAATAATTGCCGACGTTTCAACTGACCTTTGGTTGATAGGTATGAAGTGACATTGTCGATCGATATGGGTGAGTGATTCTATAACGAAATATGCTACTGTACATTTACGTACCTATAATATTACTGTGTTAATGACGCGTAGACGTGTGTAGGCACCTACACAAATTACCGAAAGAAAAAGCGAATGGGTGTGAAATAATTAATTCTGACAAGTTTATTTTTCCGCGCTTATAAACAGCCTGATCGTTTTGATTCGTCCATTGAATCGTTCTCGAATTAGTTCGACGATTTATAGAATAGATGCACGATACATTATTTTGTCTAGGGGTGTTTGTGTGATCGGTAATAATGCTTTTATAACAGGCGACATTTGTCGATCGATGATTATCAAACTTTGTGCAGCAGATGTCCGTAACCTTTTGTAAATGGCTGTTTTGTTATGAATACCTTTCCTCAACAATGAACTCTACGTGATACCCACTTCACCCTATACGAAATAATAATAATAATAATAATAATAATAGTAAAAACAAATCAGAAAACATTTGCGGCCCATATTATGCAAATCATTAAAATTTCGGGGTAAACGACGAAAACTGATTGATTAAAATCACGGCACATGTAATTATTACTTGTTGAACGTTAATATTGTTTCCAGCCCTTTTATTTTTTTTCGCATCGCCCCTATTAGGGTTTTGTTAATTTCGGACAGAACACGAACCCCACATCCCTGCACGAACGTTTTCAAAGGACACGCCTTCATCTCGTCATTGTCTATCTCTTTTCGTGCGAAGGATAAAGCGTATATTATGTGCATTGAAAACCCCTAACATAATAATAACATTGGATATAAATGGATCAATTGGTCACCTAAGCGTATGATGTGTACAACAGTACACACACAATAAGGACTATATAAGTTACATAATAGTCATAAATGTAATTGAATCGATGTTTTTTTACATCACATTGTATTAAAGAAAATGTTTTTAATATATATTAATATTAATCATTGAATCAGCTGATTGTTATCCTTTGCAAAACACATAAAAAAGACATCTGACTATAACGCATCGTCACAAACCAAAAAAAGGGCAGCGTGCAATGTTTTCCCATATAACTTAATATGTATATACAATAAGCATTTTATTTTAACCTGATTAAAACACAATAACATTGAGTCCATTTATTTTGATCGATTGTCTTTCTCATTTTCAATCATAAAATGTTAAACTTTTTAGTAAGGATGACCAAATGACCTTATCTTATACGTCTAAAAACAGTCTATGTGCATGTAGATGAAAGGTATTAATGAGAAACGGTTTATAAATATATGGTTATTTGTAAAATTATAGGTTTAACAGTTTTTGGGTGATTTTAAATTTAAACTTTTTTCCGATTCATTAGAACGACCACAAACTTTATACAAAATCAAATTATTTAATGACTTTTAATTCAGGTGCTTACTTTTTTCAACATCAATATTTACGATATTCAGACTATTATTTATATAAAATGAAGAATTGAAACCAAATAACATCATATTTGGTAATCGCATTGTCACAATATGTTTAGTTTTTATTCATATTTACTTATTCATTAATACACGAATTGCACCTATTTATTAATTTTTTTTTAAATATTATTGCCAATTTACGATGTAATATATACTATAGAACAGTGATGCCCAACCTTTTTTCTTCGGCGGGCCACTTTGGTAAAAAATTATCTTCAAGCGGGCCACAAAGCATAAAAGTACAAAAATAATTTTACATATTATTAGACTTGTTTTCATAACTTTTATTGCCTATTGAAAAGATTATGGATTGAGGTACACTTCGTTAGTACACATTAGTTTGATAAACTTTGAGGATTGGAACGTTTAAATTTCAACCATATTTTTCATTTTTAGTTAAAGAAATACGAGCTCAAATTTCACATTAAAAATGAGAGTAAAACATTGTTACATATTTTTTAGTTTTATCATTATCGTTATTATTGTATTTTTAAAATATTTATGTAAAAGAATTCATAAATTAATGAAAAAAAATATTTTGTAATTATTTTACATTTCTTTCATTGTTTTTATTTTAGAAAATTCGTAACGGGCCACATAGGATACGTTCGCGGGCCACATGTGGCCCGCGGGCCGTGGGTTGGGCACCAATGCTATAGAATGTTAACGATTTTAACTTTTTTAAGTAGATTTTCAATATTCATTTATAATTTATGTAATAATATAAATTAGGTAGTTAAAATTATTTAATCTATTTAAATCGACACGACAGTCATCTCTATTACAGTGATAAATGAGTTCATTCCATTAATAGTTAATCGTTTAGCGATAATTATTTCGAACAATGTATAAATTTGTCGACGATTCATCGATTATAAATTTACGAATATTTAAAAAATTTTAACACGTACAATTATACAGTGCAATGTGAATTATTAATTAATATGCAGTTTGAAACGATGTTAGAATACCTACCCCATTAAAACAGTAATTTATATTATACAATATGAACTCTTGTTTGCATCCAGAAGAAATCACACGAATGCCTATTATTCGCAGATTCGCAATAATAAGTATATTATTATCATTGTTATTACTATTATTATTATTATTATACGCTTACATCGCAAAATTATTATATTGTTCAGGAGGAAACGCACTGGGCGCGACGGAATGGAACGCCGCTATTGGCCGAACGCCACATCCAATGGGGTGAATCTCGTCGAGCAGTGTTTTCCGGAGGGATGCTCGGGGTTGTCAGTTAAATTTCGAAATCATAATCGTTCCCGTCGCGGTGCGCTATGGCCGGAGGACCCTACTTATCGCCGTTGCCCGGTGATCTTTTATCCGAGTACATGTTCGGTAGACGTAGACAGGCAAGTTCATACACATTTTTATCACTCTTTTATTACTTATTTACTCATATCTCAATCTGTCTCTTGACCGTGTTGATCGTTTTGTTTTTAAATTTGTATTACCCGCACAATACAACCGATCAAAATTGATCACATTATTATGTTGTTATTTTCGAGTAGAGGAGAAATCGGACGACTTTCACTCCACAGCAGCTCCAAGAACTCGAGAGCCTTTTTCAAAAGACTCACTACCCCGATGTGTTTTTAAGAGAAGAAGTAGCACTACGAATTAATCTTTCCGAAGCTCGTGTACAGGTCAGTATTTATTTTTATTTATTTATTTTTTTCAATACGCCTATTGCTCAGAATCGCTGAATAACTCCGAAAACCCGAGGGATCATCCGATGACATAATTCTATGCGTATATAATCTAGACAAACCCAATGCCCGTAGAAAATTATTTTTTGTCAATCAAATAACGATTGTACTAAATTGAATAATATTAATATCCGATGATATTTTACATAGTGTTTCAGATTTTTTCACACAAATTTTGAAAATGATCTCGAGTCAATGAGTGGAATCGAAAACCTACTTTGCGTTTTGAAAATACGGGTCTTCAAGAGGTACCTACTTACGGCAATTATCAAATTTAGTACTATTTCAATGCCGAAAGGAAAATTATTTTCCATGTAATTTTTTGTCCCTCAAAACTCGTATATTTATATATCGATGTTGCATTTAGTTTTGAATGAAAATTAATATTATATAAGATAGAAGACCCGCACACGCAAAACGCAAAGTAGGTTTTTTAATTTACTCATCAACTTAAAATCATTGTCATATTTTAAACGGAAAACCTTCCGAAACCCTAGGTAATTAAATTCAATAAAGTTTTAAAGTTATATTTTGTATATTTTTCATATTTTTATATCTATATTGGAATTTAAAATTACAGTATATTATTAAAATGAAATATACTGCGATTACATTAATATTTTATTTTAAATAATAAATTAAATAAATTAAAGTTTATCAGAAGCAGTTTTGAAATTATTAAGTACCATGACTTGGAGTTAGGTTTCAAATATCATAAAAAGTAAAAATAATCAGTTGTTCAACATTGCATACGGAGTAGAATTATGAATTTAATGGTTTAGAAATAATTAAATAACAAGAAAAAATGAACAAAACCTAAATTTATAACTAGATTTTATAAAATTAAAATAATATTTATTTTTAAGCAGACGTTTTTTTTTTTTTTTTGTGTATTAATTGTTTTATGAAATTTACTTAATGATAATGTTACAATAGTTTAATAAGACGTGACCATAAAATTTCAACTTTTTTTTTTACGATTTAACGAAAATAATTTATTTATTCATACTCATTATTTCAACGTTTCTTACCCACAGGATATTATTTCAAACAAAACTAAAAAAAAAAAAAAGCGTTATTTATTAACCTAGCTAGTTTTTGATTAGGTGTGGTTTCAAAACCGTAGAGCTAAGTGGCGTAAACACGCTCGGCTTCAAATAATTCAAGACGCCTGGAGAATTCGTTGTATGGGTTTGAATACACAATCACTTTTAATGGGTTAGTCAAATTTAAAACGAAAAAACCAATCTATTTCTTTATTCTAAACAACACATTTATTTCCAGGCCGTCAAGTGCCCGAAGGATCGACTCGTTTAACAGACGAAAAAGGGTCTCCACCGACGCCTCCAAATCAATCGACTGTCTCGTCTCCTACCCATGTGCCCGGAAGTTACAGAATGCTTCAAAAGTATGTGATACAGTTGTGTGTGAATTTTAAAATGTATGCATTTTACTTAAAACTTTTTTTTAGTTTCCAAGTAACAGAAAGGCCGCCATTAGTTGGACCACCTCCAAATACAGTTACTACCAAATTGTTCTGTCCATATTCATCTGCTGGTAAGATTTATCGGTATCCTGTACGGCTGTACATTTAACAGAACGAATAGCAAATAATAACAATGTCATGCACCTATACTACTAAATTGTTTAATTTAAAACATTAGTTCAATAGTGTATTCAGTAAACATTTATTATTCTAAATTTTTACTCGTATTATACGGAGACGATCTTAATTTTGGTTTACTTTTCGAATAAAAAAAATCTCGTAGAAAAATGAACGCATTGTTTAACGTATTCATTTTATTTTATAATTATAATAATATTATGATAATTATTTATATTGAATAATTCGTCGCAATTAATATCATAATATTTAATCAAATAAATAATTAACTCAAAGCATAAGCCATATATCATTAAAAAAAGAAATCACAATACTGTTTAAAAAAACTAGTATTTGAGTTTATCTAAAGTGACAAAAACATTATTAATAAATTGAAATTACTTTTAGATAATTATTATATTGAACGAGAAAAATATTTGTTTATGGTTTTTATTTTTAACAAAATCAAGGGAATCATATTGAACAGTAAAGATAAGTCTCATCATGGATCGAATTTGGAATGTTTAATCATTAATACAATAAATCATAGAATTACGTTTCCTTCTATTTTTTGAACAGGAAATAAAGGGTATGAAACTTTAAACAGATATAGAAATTAGATTATGAGTACTTATTACGGGTTGCGCTTGCACAGTAAAGGTTGCTTTTATTTTATTCAAAGTGAAAGTAATATTAAACCATTTTATATGAAAAACAATTGAAAACAAAGCTGATTTTACTGTACCTGGATACATTTGTATTATATCACTATTTTCCCCAAGAACTACAATTTTTTGTAAAACACTTTAACATAACTAAAATACATTAATTTTTTTTAACAAAGGAGATTAATAATTTACTTCTTGAAAAAAAGACACTAATTAAATTACGAGAAATTTATAAAACCAATTAACTTTCTAAAATAAATTTAATCAAATGTATCGATCACATAATGTATAAATTGATATGCTTGATTGTTGTTCTAGATTATTTGTAGTAAAAAAAAAATATATGTAACATATATATATATATATATATAATAGGTAAAATTTTCTAATTTGAAATAGTAAATTAATTATTTTTTGAAACATTTTCTTGCCATCCGAAAGCATTATTATATGTTGAAGAATTAAGTACGAGTAGATAAACACAAAAAAATACCTTAACAATCTTTGCGGTAACGACATTATTTTTACCCTAAGTTGGGTTTTCACGATATTTCACTCGATAAATGAAACATTTTGAAATATTAAATACGCAGGATAATGAAGAATGTTTTATTATTCAGTTTGATAACAGGACAATCCACTCTGGTATTAAAACTTTCAACTCAAAATTGGTTTCACTGAACCCAAGTTTGATTATTTTACGTCGATGAAACTTGAACAGAACGCATGCGAATGAAGCGTCATTTTAGAAAAATAAAGTGAATCATTCAGTTCTATTAAAACATGGTCATTGGCACCAGTAAATACAATCATCACTTAAAAAAGCTTACCACATATGAGTATATTTATTGCATTCATTAAAAACAAAAAGTTCAACATTGAGGAGCGAGAATTCCCGAAACCTAATAGGTACCTAAAAGGTTATAAATTCATATTTCAATATTTGTGTTGTTAATTTACTCTGTCACTAATGAACTTGTATATTAAATTTATCATCGATTCATGGAGTTAGATTGATTTGTCAAAATCTCTATTAATTATTCGGGATAATATATCTAAAATTTCATTTTCCATAACAAAAACAAAACCAAAAACCAAATACTATGGAAATATAACTCCTTCCATTATTTGCTTTGCGTAGAACCTAAAATAAATGTTTGTAAATTCTACATGATTTACAATAAATCACGTTTAATGCAGCTACAGGTGGTTATTTAACTCATTATTTGTTTTTTCCAAATATTAAACCTCTTTAACTAATTGAGTTAATTTTCATATTATGATTTTAATTATTAAACCCATTTTTCTAATACAACATGCATTTGAAACATTTCCAGACAGTGACACGTCAAGTCGGCGTTCAACTCATCATCAAGACACTCGATCTGACATGAACGGCAATCTATCCTTGATGGTAGGTTCTGTGGACTTAACGTGCTCAAAATCTCGTTCTAGCAGTCCTGAAGAAGAAAATGACATAAACGTCAACGATTGAATGGGTCTATAAGAATTTATTAATTAATGACGACAAGATGCAATTTTATTTTAAAATGATGTAAGAAGTATAGGTAATCCTTATGTGTATAATTAATAATAATACATACTAATTAATACAGAAGAATAAATTAATTATAATAATTTACTCTTTATTATCATAAATTATATTAAAATAAAATGTAATTATGTTAAAACATATTTTAATTTGGTAAGTAAAGCCTAAACAATTTGAAATATAAATTGTTTACTGGCTCAGATATTTAAATGTACTCTTAAATATTCGTATTTTTTTTTATTTATATATTTCTCTACTTTTTACATTTAAAAACATGGTTCTTTGAAAAGAACGTATATACCTTCATAATGACACACGGATATTTTTTCTCGTTTCCATATTTAAATATAATGATCTCAACTTTTTGATTAGTGATTCCACACCCATTATTAATACATATTATCATATACACTTGGGTATGGATTACAACACATATATATTATATATAATATACATATATACACAAAAATAACAATGACTGATTATATTGTATCGTATAATATAGTTCAGTTTCTTTTACTGTATGCTTAAATATTGTAATATCTGTATCACTTGAAAAAAAAATTAGTCATTCGATATTAAACGTGCAATTCCGCTTGTATTTCAATTATAATATGTCAATTTTCAATTAAAAACAATAAAACAATATAAAAGTATTAATTAATTGTTGTTGTAAATGAATAATTTTTATGTTTACAAAGTATGTTAATCATATTAGCAAGTAAGTGAATAATGTTCCTGCTGCTTTCGTATAATTCATAATTATTATTTAATAGGAATAAATATCAATGATTGATTAACACTTTATTATAAAAGATATCAACAGATAATGTTTTGATAAATTCGATTTATATATAAGCACATATGTAGAGTAGTTTATAGTGCATGTTTACTTCATTTGCAACGTTATACACGTATCGCATAAATTAGTTTTTTTATTTACAACTTAAAAGACCAATAGATCTAAAAATGTTTTTTAAAGTTGTTTTACTATTTTTTTAATCTACATGCTATTTATTTTAGACGAATAGCTTTAAAAATATAAGCATTTAAAATGTTGATAAACCTAGTAGTATCAGTATATTTTTTCAGGTAGGTAATATTATTTCTCCTCTCTACTAAATCAATAATACAAATTTATACATCAATTTTTCCGACAAAAAAATTAATTTCTTTCTTAATATTATGTTATAAGTAATAATAATCATTTGAAAAACAAAACGATTGAAATCGTGTTTATAAAAAAAAATTAAACCAATTCTTTGCGTCTTATAAATGTAGTTTTACATAAGTGTTTTAAACTATACTAGTAATCTAATTGGTGTACTATTCAGGGTTTAAATGGAGCGAATATACTTAAAAAATTATTATATTTGTATATTATACACGTGAACTAGTGTCTATCTTTATCAAAACTGTCAATATTCAGTGGTTAAATCAAATCCTACGTCAAATATCAACAAACTCATCAAAAGGAACATTTTAATGGTTATCTCAAGATAAAAGATCACGTAACAGGATCAGAAATAGATGGATGGAAGGAGGTCTGAGAAGACTGCGTATAGTAAATTGGAGAGAATCAATACAAGTTTGATATAGATGGCTTGATATTATTGTAGTGGTGGTCAAAACTCATAGAGAAAGAAAAAATTAAAGAAAGTGTATAATACAATATGTAATATATACACATAAATATATTTATAATCAACAAAGAGAAATTATAAAAATATAAGATTATTGATGTTTACATGATATCTTAAATAATTATACCACTGTATAAAACATAATATTATTATGTTGGACTGGAAGAAAAGTGAGGGAGAATAATTTTCTACGAGGTAAGGAGGGAGACCAAACAAAGAAATAAAAATATATTTCATAATACAAACATAAACTCTTTAAAGTTTAACAAACTAATTTTTTTTTTTTATTTAAGCCTTGCAAAAAAATTAAATATTGGTCGTTCGATTCGTTATGGTTTTAGAATTTAGATAATATGTATAATATGATAGATACCTAGGAGAAATTTTACTTAATTATTTAATAATTATTTATCGCAACAAACCATTAAAATCATCTGAATTACTATTCCTAAAACCTCTGTTTATTTGTAATTTATACTATTAACTAACCAGTGAAAACTGCGAAAAAAATGTGTTTTATTAGTTTTATTATTATAGATTTTGAAATAATTGAAATGATTATTGATTACAATAATATTTCAATTAATTCAACCAGTAATAAATTAGTTAAATATTTCTATTAGGTACTTTATTTATTAACGTGATGCAGATTTAGAGCATAAAGGTAAGTAGAAAAATAAACTTAAAAATGCATTGGCTTTTTTTTTTTTATTACTTGTATTGCGTAGTTTATAAGCTCATCTTTAGTACGTGAGTTAATTTTTGTGCTTAATTATTTTTTACCATCCTAAGTATGAAGACATATACTAATCAAAATCTGAGTTCATTTAACGTTCGAATATTAATCAATTTCTTTCAAATATAATATAAATCAGAGATCGAAATAAGAAATGATCGTTTCCTAAAAATATGTGAACAGACCACTAATAACCGACATTAATTTTGGGATCAGTTTATATTAAACGATGACCACAACTTATATCTCCCTCTATAATTCATATACTCTCTCGTTATATTTAAATGCATGGTTCATAAATGTAAGTAAAGCAAATCACACAAAATATTACATTATGAAATAGTGAATGTTAGAAGGTGGGGAACGATGCACCTACCTTTTATTCGATGTTCTGATACCTGTTTGATTTTAAAAACAATATGTTAGACCGTATAGTTAGAGCAGCCGAAGTAGTCGATCGATGAACGTTACGTTAGATGTAAGTAAAAATAAAAGTTTAATTTAAAAAAAAATATATGATTTTTAATTTTATATTACATATTTACGCGAATTTTGAAAAACATGTAATTAGTTTTGAAAATGAATACACTATTTTAATGATTTAGTTTGGTTTTAGCCATAAATTGGTCATATTTAGTCATACGATTTGTAAAACTTCGTGTACGCGTATTCTATAACACATAGTTTAAGTGCTTTTTTTTATATTTAAATTAATACCTAGACGAAGAACATGGATATCTGGATATTGTTTACTAGCAGTATACTGCTACTGGTCCAATCCTTAGCAGCTGAAGATGTAACTGAAGAGGAAAGAAATTTTTCGTTCATCAGGTAAACAAAAACTAATGAAAATATGAAATAGTAACAACGTCAGTTTATTTTATTGGTAATTACTAATAAGTTCTAATAAGTAAGAAGCTAATTTCAATACATTATATTAGTACATTCAATATATACATGTAATATAGTCCAATAAAAAATTAATGCGGTGCAAGACGTGATCCTTTGTGGTCACTGACAGACTTAGTAATTTATCAAGAGTGTATTTTTACATAACCCTACTATTTTCACTTTCTATAACATATTCTTATAGTATTTATTATTTTAAAAGCGTGTCCAGTAAAATTGTTTTCATGTTGCGTAGCTATTAAACGATTAATGGTTGGATAAGGTCAATTACAATATTTGTCGACATAATAATATACAGGACAGTTATTAACGATGTGAAATTTGCTATCTTGAACTAATGTAAAATTATAATCAATTTAGTGAATACATTTGAAACAAAATGTAGGTATATTCACTATTATGTTTTATGTATATACCAACTTGATTCAATTATTACTCATTATATTTTTTAATTTGACATTTAAAAAAAAAGGACATACTATGCACCGTGGTGTATTCTTCGATCCTCGGACAAGATAATGGTGATAGGTGTATTGCATTTTATAGAAACGGTAGATCATTTCTTTAGTTCAACGATTCTAAGCAAAGCTTCAATACAAAAATATTCCATTTATATATTTAACCATTTTTAGTCTAATTTTCAGAAGGTTTTTTTTTTTATCAAACCTGTTTAAACTTTTAGTTGTGCAAGTAATGCAGATAATTTTTTTTAACGCAAAGATTAAAAACATATTTTTTATCTGTACCCAAAGTTTTATTGTAATTGAATGGACTAATTTTTTTTATCAAACATTTTAAGTTGAAAATTTATCTGGAAAATTCTATACCATAATAATAGTATAGACAATAATTTACTTAGACGCTTATTAAAAAAATCGTAAGTCACTATTTTCAAAAAATTTTCAGAATATTTTTTTCAATATATGAGTAAGGTCAGATTAAATGTTCAGTACTTTTTGTCGAATGTTAAAAAATTCATTAGAAATTAACTTAAAATAAATCGGTCTATTCCGTAAAAATCGTGTAGTGTGATATTAAAAAAGCTTATAGAAAAAATTTGGCACTTTTTCCTCACGTCTAGTATACTATGAAGAGGAGAGAAAAATAAACCCTCAAAGTACCATTTACATGCAATATACTATCTTTAGAGTTGCTGGATGAAACTTACAAACAAATTTAAGTGTACCAATAAGTTTCTCCAGAAAAAAAAACATCACTGTAAAACCATTAAATCCTTCGTTTCGCTCAGAATCTAAAACGATAAAATATTAACCAAAACAATAATTCAACATTAAATAAATATTAAATATTGAGTTTGATTCGAAAATAAAAATGTGAAAACAAAACACGTTGTTATACTAATCACCACAATGTTTTTTTTTTTTTTTTTGACCATTCAGTAAAACTTATAAATGCGAAAACAATAAGTGTGTAATAAGTGAATTTCAAAACGGGAGAAAGGATAACCATGCACTCGATGAATCTCTAGACGTGTGTCGTCTGACCTGCGGGCCTTACGGGTCACTTTGGCCAAGGCCGACTGTTCTGACAGCTATCAAGTAAAAATAAATGACGCGAGCGCGTGATATTTTAATATTCGACGACGTTGATGTATCGCTGGACGATTTGTTTAGGGACCTGGTGGTGCGGTTCGGACCGGATAACATTAAGTTTAACACGTCATCGGTGGCGGACGAACCGGGCAGAGAATACATGGCCGAAGTGTCCCAGGTTTTTGTGTCGTCTGTGAAAAAAATGTGCGAGCCCCAATGCGTCCCGAACGCCAACGACGTGATTGTTTCCATAACTACGACTTCTCTTTTCACCAGTCTCAAGTTGTCGACGAACGAGAGCTACAGTTTAAACATCACCACTGACGATTGTATGCGAATAATGTTTGATTTAAATAATAATAATAATAATTATAAATTATTAAGTACACGTGAACACAAAACTGTACCGTGGTTAAGGCGATGACAAATTATACTTATGTGTAGAGTCCGGATGTTGATGACTATTGCATCTTTTTGGTGGACATCGTAGACGATGTTTTCCTAGTTTAAAATGTGTTTTTATATTACACGGATCTACATAAAGATTTTTTATTTTTCTTATTTGTGACTCTTAAGGTAATTTTTTAGGAGTTATAGAGTATTTTTCACTATTCTTCATGAATCAAGAGAAAAAATATGAGTTTACTATTTTTCATTTCATATTTTGTAATTTTCTACAATCTCTAAAAACCACAGCTGTTTATTTTTAAATTGTTTTCCCGATGATTAAATCCAGCACATATATTTAAATTAAAATAAAAATAAGTATTTTTATAAATTTTCATAATTAATTTAAAAATCAATAAATAATTTTAATAACTCAAATCAATTTTTAGACGTTTTTTTTAAAAATATTTACGCCATTGGCGTATAATTTTCAGAGTATTTTCACAGGTTTTTTAAGACATCAACGCCAGAGCCATTATTACTTGTGTATATATAATGTCGATTTTTCCACAGGCGATCAAATAAGCGTCAACATTGTCGCGCAAACCGTGTACGGCGCCAGACACGGTCTGGAAACATTGCGGCAGCTAATGACCGCGTACGGTCATAATTCTTCCGCGAACGCGCTGGTCGTGGCCGGAGACGTGCGGATCGTAGACGAGCCCGTGTACGCGTACCGAGGATTTATGCTGGACACATCGAGGAACTATTTCCCGCTGTCGTCGATCAAAAGAACAATCGACGCCATGGGTCATTCCAAGCTCAACGTGTTCCATTGGCATGCGACAGACTCGCACAGTTTCCCGTTACATTTGCCCAGTGTCCCGCAAATGGCCATGTAAGACGTGATCATAATTCACAATCGTCATATCATCACTACATACAGAGTGTCCCACGAAGATGTAAACACATAATTAATGTAATCGAACCCAAGATTGTTTTTATTTATATGGGATTTGAAGAGTCTGAGGACTACAAATAATGCATTTTAAATCAATTTAAACGTTTCATATAAAACAATAACTCATTTTAAAATTTTCAAAAATTCGAGGATAGACGTTTTATTTAATTTATTTCTTTGAATAATTTTGTTTTTTAGTTTTATTTTCATTAAGTTTAAGATTTTTGTGATTTCTTCAATACAAAAGTTATTAAATATTAAAATGATATAAAAAAAAATATAGTAAAATATATAAACATTTTTTTTACCAAAATATTCATGTATCGATGATAAAAAAAATTAAAATCGTAGTCTTGAGCCTTGTAAGTCGTATAAAAAAAAAGCCGAATTTGATTATTTTTGTTAAAATATGGGATGTTTTTAGTACAAAAGGTATTTTTGTGGGATACCCTGTATATAAACGGAAAAATGCATGGCTATAATATTTACGTTATATGCCTCACGTGAATATTTTACTATAAAGGATTACATAAACTAAAATTATACAACGTTCGAGAGACGTGACAGAAATAAAACGAATAACATTATAAATTATATGACGATAATGATGAAAAAGAAAACAATTAACAATTAAGTAACACGTGTAATTTTTTTTTATATATTCATAAAGGTATGGCGCTTACAGTCCTGAGAAAACATACTCATATGAAGACATTAAAGATCTGCTGAGGTACGCATTAGTTAGAGGAGTTAGAATTATTATGGAAATCGATTCCCCGGGGCATGCGGGTTACGGATGGCAATGGGGCAAAGAGGCCGGCTATGGGGACATGGTCGTCTGTTTGGGCAAACACCCGTGGTGGGATTATTGTGTGCAGCCGCCGTGCGGACAACTTAATCCGCTGAACAATAACACGTACAGATGGTTAAGGGAAATATACAAAGATCTGGTCAACTTATTCCCCAAAGGAGAAGCATTCCACATGGGCGGTGATGAAGTAAGTTATTTTTTTTCTGCTGACCCCAAGTCAAAAATCAAAAACGAATTTCGTGTTTATGTACAGTTTGTGTTGTATTTATACATATTCATAGGTAGCCACACAGTGTTGGAATTCAACGGACGAAATCGTTGATTGGATGAAGACCAATAACCGAGAGCTGACTGTAAACGACTACCATGACCTGTGGTCAGAATTTCATGCCAAAGCCTTAAGTGTGTATGACGACGAAGCCGGTGATTCGAGTTCAGACATAATTCTTTGGTCTAGTGCCTTAACTGATCCACTCACAATAGAGAAACATCTCGATAAAAGTCGGTATACCGTAGAAGTTTGGAATGGAAATACGTTGCTTGAAGAATTGGCCAATTTGGGGTACAAAGTAATCGTGGCCGTAGAAGACGTCTATTATCTAGATCACGGGCAGAGGCCGCCTACCAGATATCACTCTTGGAAGAATATTTACAGCCACCCACTGCCAGTGGTCAAAAATTCAAATCTCATTTTAGGAGCTGAAGTAGGCGTCGATAATCTGTTATACTTTAGGCTATAAATTAAAATCGCTAACTTTTCCTAGACATGTATGTTTTCCGAGTTTGTTGACGATTTCAATCTGGATTTTAAAGTGTGGCCAAGAACTGCAGCCCTAGCCGAGCGATTGTGGTCGAATCCGTCTACTAATGAATTAGCTGCTGAATATAGGTACCTAATAAATTATAACTAAATAATTTATTCGAAACTATGAATAAAAAATTTTTAACATTTTAGGCTTTTGCAACACCGTGAGCGATTAGTTACACTAGGTCTAAAACCAGATAGAATGACTCCAGAATGGTGTAATGACCGTGAAGGTGAATGTATAATTAGTTATTGAACATCCAAACACAAAAATACGGATACTTGAAGTAATCAATAGATATAACAAGTATATCTAGGTGCTTATTTATTCAAGTTATTTGTAGCCAACCACTACATTTTGGATGTTGTCGTACCGGCGACGCCGTGAGCCACGTTCGTGGGTACCGACGTCGTCGTGAGCCATGACGATTGTTCGCTGTGGCTGATGCATGTTAGAAAACTTTTTTTTTTTGTTGAAAATGAAAATAAATCGTTATTTATCCAATCGTAACTGGTTCTATTATTTTGTACGTTTAAAATAAAACAGTACTTGAATGTCGGATCCAACATTGAAAACTAAATAATTACTAATATATACAAAGCTCTTCTGAAACCCATATGGACGTATGGAATCCAACTTTGGGGATCGGCAAAAAAATCAAATTTAAATGAAATTCAGGCCTTCCGAAATATCGCACTGAGAAAAATTGCTAATGCTCCACCTTATGTCTCTGACCGGACCCTTCACAAAGACCTAGGTTTAAAATCAATAGAAGAAGAAGCTGCCGTTTTCTATAAACGTTTTTATACCAGATTAGAAAACCACGAAATTCCTCTAATAAAAAGCTTACATATACCGAGGTTTCCTGGAAATCCCAATCGCAGATTAAAAAGAAAATGGTGTAGAGATCATATTTTAACTTAATTCTATAACAACGAAACTCCAAGTAAGTGCTACTATTGGGTGGGCCCTTATCACGGAACCCTATAATTTTTTTTACCCCCATCTCACATATACGTATTGTGCATAATTTGTATAGGATGTATATTTCTTATGAAAAAAAAAATGACGGGTACGAAGGGCTCCCTCCATGAACCGAGTAAATCTGCATTGATACGTACATCCTAATGTGTTAAAAAATTCTGGACGGCGCAGATATTACGGGGGGTTATTTTTACGGATAGATTTTTTATTATTCCCCTGTTTGTTTGCGCGCCTGTTTGTCCCGTTCGCGTTATCCCGGATTCGAGCCGTATGAACGAACGCACACGTTCGCGTGGATACGTAGAGCGCACACGCGTAGTCACGGCTTCACACACGACGAGGATACAGAACGAAAAACAAAAACGGACGACATCGCCGACGCGCGTAAAAAACAACACGCGTTTTTTGGCGGCCCAACGGTCATCGGTGACCGCTGGTGACTCGAAGACGGACGGGGGTTTACGCAACAGCGGGTGGGCCGGAGCGAAAGTCGATTAGTGGATTAATTAATAACAATCACCGCCAACACAAATAAAATTATGCGGCACGGCGGCCCGCTGGTTTTCAGCTACCCGTGACCCGTCCTTTTTGCTCGTAAATTATCCGTGTGACACCGTCATGAAGGTATGAATTGTTCCGAGAAGTCTATCGATAAAATTAACTCGCGCGTCGCGCTTTGTATATCGAGTTTATTGCGTTCGATATTAATTAATACTAATTTTTATCAAAACGATAAACGATAAAACGCACAGCGTCATGGGCGCCGACTATTGGGGTGCTGCGGTGCTCAAGCACCCCATGAATCATTCTATGGGGTGCTCTGTGAAATAAAAAGATAGAGCAATATGTAATTTAATACGTTTATAATTTTTTCGTTGTATAATATTTATGACAACAATATATTTTGGATGTTTTGATAACTCGTTCCTAACGTACATATATATGAAATGAAAATAATTTTATGTATAATAATTAATATGTGCTTAAAAGTTTTACTATATGAAAAAGGTCGTATTAAATAAGGTGACAATTTATATTGAAATAAAATTATTATTTATTTAAATTGACATTTATTAATATCTAAGGATTTTAGGCACCCCATGCAATTTGGGAAACCCGGCGCCCATGGCTTTGACTATATCAGTATTTATCAATCAGTAAAAGCACGATCAATTATGTACATCATAGATAAAGATGAGAGTGAATAAAACTTTAAACCACTTTTATTGCTCTAAAAATAATAAAACGGATAGTAAAAAAGTGAAATAGTAAATCCAATACATTCTTTGCTTCAATCAGAATATACCGTTTTAATATTATATATATTTTAATATCTTTATATAAAAATACAATCAATCCAAATAAAAAAGCCTTAATAATAACTTTATTATTGAATAGAAAATTACAGACAGTATTAAGTTAACCTAACCCAAACCCCAAGGTGTCAGTATTTTTTTTTATAAAAATCCTATTGTAGTTTGATAATTCCTGATTGACCTTACAAAGTCATAAACACTATATATTTATTTTTACATACTATTGTCATTTTTAATTTGTTGTTAATACCATGTGTAGGTTAGTAATAATAATAATGTATCATATACTCAATTGCATGTAATATGCAATCAGTATAACAAATGACACTATTACAGCTTGTATGAATAATAGTCAATTGTTCATCTTGTAGTTTTCATGCCCACATAATACAATAAAATCTATTTTTTAGTATTTAAAAATATTTCATAATATTAAGTATAATATCCTATTTCTGAAACCACCTAGTTTCGTCTTCTTCTAATATAAACATCGCCACTGCGACATTGCGTTTGACATGCATATTTTAAAAAAACTCACAAATATATAAGTTAACTTCATAAGAAATTATTTTGTATTATGTTTTCACATTTTAGCTGCCAAACTATTTTATATTCGTTCTATATGGTAAAACCTCGGGTAAAACTTAAATTACACACAAGCAAATGAATTTTTATTTAGACTGTTAAATTTTGTAATAATTCAATACACTCGAATATTAAAGTACGAATTAAACTAATCTCAGAGTGGTCCATAACGTTTTATAAACGTGTTCTACGGCTTTAACTCATACATAGTATGAAGGTAGTAGTAGCTTGATGGTCCTCTAGCCCCTTCCATAAACTAATACTGGCCAAGTATCAACGAGTACCAATAACAAATAAAACCGGTACGGACGAGCTCTAGAACAATCTTCCTTCGAAGTTAAAGCCTGGAAGAAGTTCATCGGATCATTTATTCAGCAATAAAAATACGTTGTTATTTACAGTAAGTCTTTAATATATTTATTAAGCAGAATAAATTTGTACTTTAAAATCGGTTTGTTTTAAACTTATTTCATGTATATTCTTAGATCATATTTTTGTGTGAGATAAAATAATAATATTATAGAGATACTCATGATTAAAAATTGATTCTTTAATCAATTTACCGATTTATAATAATTCAACCACGTAAAAAATATATTTATTTTAAAATGTACTATTATTTACTAATTATTTTCATAAAAAAGTTATTCCAGCGAACAGTAAGCATCTAAAATTTTCACAAAATATTTATAAAATACTAAAATGAATAACTGCATTTAAAAAAATATACATAACATGAATATTTTAAATATTTTGATTAGTTAATTTGGCTATCAGGAAAAATACATCTTTTTTAATTTATATAATGCAGTATTAGAATAATTTGACATCTGTCGAGAACACATTAATATTATACAATATTTTTATAAGGTTTTTTTTTGTAGGTGAGAAAGCTTGTTTGATAAATAAATAAATAAATATATATATCTAATATGTACATTAAACCCTAGATGAATGCACCATGACCATGTAAAAAAACATTAATTTAGATAAGCATATTCAACCTCTAATATATTTTTATTTTAACTATAACATATCTATAAACATTTAAATGAATTAGACTCTTCATCAATTTAATTATTTACCAGTAGTCATTTTTGACAATAATACGTATATGAACAGGCAATTATACACTATAATAACTTAATAAAAATTTTCATACTTAAGAGTTCTATGACTTATCGTCAAAGACATCATTACGTTGCTATTAAAATATTTTATTTTTATTGTTAATACATTTATTGAACATTACTGTTTCATGACGTTTAACAGATACATAATGCTACGTTGATACGACATCCTTTTGACCATTGTTGTTTTATCTTAAATATAATTACGTGGGATGGTCGTGTTAATCATAAACCGTTTATTCAGACTGGGTTTTGTTTTACAGTAGTATGTAACTTTCTATATTGACATAACAAACATTCAAAATCATACAATTGTTTTAACTTTTAAGTCATTAGACAATATTTTGCGTAATTTTTAGTACCGCTTTCACTGTCATAAGTAATAAGTACGAAAATCATACAGGTACAGCTCTCTTATCGGTCTCTTATCACCTGCACCTTATTCTTGTTATAATCTAAAATGTATTAAGTTAATCGAATCAACAAGTCGGTTAATGGACGCATGTTGTCGATACCGTGTTCCTCGTCAGTGACCGAATTATTCAATTATAAATTATAAGGCCATTCCGTTTAGAGATCAGTTACGTTTTTATTTTAATTTTCAATAATTATGTTGGACTTAGGCATTATGAGTTTTGAACATAACATTACATAGTCATGACGCATTTATAACTTGTTCTGTCTGGCAATGTTGTTCTGGCAAAGTGCAGTGAAACACACACACACACACACACACACACACACACACACACACACACACACACACACACACACACACACACACACACACACACACACACACACGCATAATTTTTTCAGTTTTATAAAAACAATCACCATAAACATCGACCATAACCATGGAAAATTGTTATAATTAACCCTTCGCACATATCAATTAAAGGTGTAAGGTAGATACTATAAAAAATATGCATACTTATGTATAGTTTATAGATATCTTTTTCTTATGACCTCCATCCTGTAATATACTAACATAGTAACATCTAGCCACCAAAGTACGAGTACCTAGCCCATAATAAACGTTTAATATTATACATTTAAAATTTAATTTAATATTATAAATTTACATTAAAATTTTAATTAGTTATACATAATAATAACTTCTAAATTAAATGACGGAACACGTTAAAGTAATTGCTCTGTTGCCGCTAGTAGTCCAATACAAAACACTTACTTTCGTTCTAGTGCTCGACAGTCTATTTTAGAAGCTATCTTGAAAAATACCATTTTGACATGGCAGTATGTTTTAATTTTGTATATTTCTATATGATATTATGATTGTACAAGATTGATCAATGTACGTAATTGGATTTTATGTATTGTGCGCTAATGTGCTACTTATAAATTTTATCGGGTTATATAAAAAAAGGCAAGAAAAAAACCTTTAAAAACCTCTAAAAAAAGACCTTTAAAAAAGACAAGAAAATGAACACTTTAGCTTAGTATAATTTTATGTTAGTGAAAATTAAATAGTTTGTGTATGATTTTATTTTTCCTTCAATTAATAAAATATTTTGTGTACACCAAATATTATATTTATTTAATTCACATATTATCAAACTTAAACATAAGTAATTTAATAAAAGTGGTGTTCATATTATATGTATATATATGTATACAGCCGACTCTCGATAATTCAAACCTTCAATAATTCGAAACCTCCGGTAATTCGAAGTAAATGCTCGGTCTCTTGAAAATCACGTGGTAATTCGAATAAAAACAATGCATTTAGGTATTTCGAAATTTAATTTTGGGAAAACAGGCCACTAACACGTGACAATTCGAAGTATCGTCCGTTCAACGCTCGGCAATTCGAAGTATATATTCACCAAATGTATTTTATCTGTATTTTTATAATCTTTCTGTTAATAATTTACTATACAATCGAGCATTTACTTCGAATTACCGAAGATTTCGAATTATTGAAGGTTTGAATTATCGAGAGCCTGTATGTACAATAATAAAAAACACAATTTTTTTCTGAACTCTCTGTAATTCGAATTTTTTTTTTTGCCCTCTCGTTATTTCGAACTACTCAACAATTCGAACTCTCGGTAATTCGAAGTTTTTCAGCAGTCCCGTCAATTTCGAATTATCGAGAGTCGACTGTACATACATACATATTATATATATACGAATATATCAGCTTTACTAGTATATGTAAGAGGGCCCACAATCGAACAACTCCGGGGCCCACTAATGTTCTCTCCGGCCCTGAAAACGAATGCTAGAGAACTCATCATTAACATTTAGAACTTTCTTTTTTCTTTATGTTAAAATAATTTAACTATTTTTATACAATTATAGTATTGTAAACTATAACTGTTAAGTTATTAAAACATATCAAAGTGTGACTTAGTAATATGTCATATAAATCAAAAGTCATTAATGCTTAAAATAATGTGAGTTTCATTCAATTTAAAATAAAACAACTACTATTTACATGGGAGGGAAGAATTATTTATTTGCCAAAGAGTGTCTCTACTGCCGGTCCAGCCACTCTGGATGTATATAAATATTTAATTAAACAAGTCGTTTTACAACTCTTCAAAACTACATCTGAAGAAATTCATATACCAAATAAACGATAGTAAATTATTAAGTACCTAAACGTTTAGATTTTTACGAACCAGAGTTAACATTTTTTTTTTTTTTTTTAATACGATAATGATAAGAAATACAAAATTTAATAAGCGGCCAACGGGGCGTTTGAAAATAGTCGGATAAAAAGTCCAGAAACCTATTTTGTAGACAAATAAAAAATCCGTAAAATAAAATAAAATAAATATTACATGACTTGAAGTTAAAATTGAAAACGATAAAAATAAAAATAAATCTAAAATTCGGTATTAATTATGGAAATTGAAAGTCACATTTTTTTGTCCTGAAACGAAATATCACGTCCGGAAATTCTTTGAACTACGAGTCGACGGGGCCGGGGGGAGGACCTGACGAAGACGACGACGACGACACACGTACGTGTTGGTTTTACGACGATTTTTTTTAGTCGTCGTCGTTGTGGGTGATGTGTCACGTAACGGTAACAACAATATCACCAACGCCTTAAAGCCGTGTCTCCTATGGCCACCAAGTTTTCTGGTCGTTCCGTCGTCCTAACAATGCGACGCTAATGAACGACGCCGTGTATTATTGTTGTTATTACCATGACTACGAAGCACCGTCCGGCTGTCAACGTCGAACAATGCGACGCGTTAATCTATGGTTAGAACGACCGCGGTGTAAAATTATTACAATATCGAACATTATTATAACCGCCTTACCGGCGTGCGATGTTTACGCACAACACACACGACGGCGGTCATCACACACTTGCGGTTATTATCTCACACGCTGTTTACCATATTTTTATTAATCACGAGTCGGGAACTTCGGACGGTACGCGGGCGCGACGAAGGGGCAAACGCGCCTTAGCCGTCGACGCCGCCGCCACTCTGTCCAGTCGTCGTTACAAAACCGTCAAGACTCAAGTGGCATTTGCGTAAAAGACGCGACTTTTTTTTTTTTTCATAATATATCCTATACTAGTCATAATATCACTATACAGTCTCTCAGTCCCGACCCAGTGTTGCCAGATCAAAATTTCAATAGTTTCGATAATATCATCAAAAAGTTTCGATTATACTTGAAATTT
The DNA here is from genome assembly GCA_027580255.1 of Therioaphis trifolii. NCBI lineage: Eukaryota > Metazoa > Arthropoda > Insecta > Hemiptera > Aphididae > Therioaphis > Therioaphis trifolii. The sequence goes on from CM050407.1 coordinate 5,257,461, forward strand.
CCCCAGATTTTTATTTTTTAGACTCAGACCTCGCTTCGCTCGGTCTTCGCCTTTATGCAGTTAATCCCATTGATAGATCATTAAATTATGACAATTGAGAGTACCAATTCTACAGAGTACGAGGAAAAAACATTTTCGGGATATTTGTGTTATTTACGAAGCATGTTGATACGCAATCTATGATAATCCTGAGATACTAGATAAGACTAATGCTGACTGCTGTTCAGAATAGACAGTGCCTTAACAAAATATTTGTCAATTCGTCTTTGTTATGGTTTTTAGTTCAGAATCAGAATATGACTACCGAGTACCGACTAACCGTCAACGCCAACCAGCAGAATTGATAATTTTAATTTTTAACACAAAATAAAGTCTGCCGATTGATAACAGTATTAATAATAAAAAAACATAATATAATAACAAGATAAGAATTGAAAATTTTTTATTAACTGCAATTGCAATTGCAACAAATTATCCTTTATAAGATATAACATTAACAACATTTATAAACTTAACAAACAGTTGTTTATAAAAAAATATTGTCTTAACTGAGTTACATAGGTAGTAGTATTAAATATTAATAATACAAAACATAATATAATAACAAGATAAAAAATTTAAAATGTATTGACACATGTAATTAAAATAAAATTATAATAAAACTTTTTGGCAGTCTTGCAAGTGCATTATAATAATATGTCTACAATGTAGAACATAATCTGAAATATATTATAATAAACTAGTACATCAAATAAATTATCCTTTATAAGATATAACATTAACAACATTTATAAACTTAACAAACAATTGTTTATAAAAAAAATATTGTTTTAACTGAGTTACATAATACATTGGTAATAGTATTAATAATAAAAAACTTAATATAATAACAAGATAAAAATTTAAAATGTATTGACACGTGTAATAAAAATAAAATTATAATAAAACTTTTTGGCAGTCTTACAAGTGCATTATAATAATATGTCTACAATGTAGAACATAATCTGAAATATATTATAATAAACTAGTACATCAAATAAATTATCCTTTATAAGATATAACATTAACAACATTTATAAACTTAACAAACAATTGTTTATAAAAAAAATATTGTTTTAACTGAGTTACATAATACATTGGTAATAGTATTAATAATAAAAAACTTAATATAATAACAAGATAAAAATTTAAAATGTATTGACACGTGTGATTAAAATAATATTATAATAAAACTTAAGAAACTTTAAGAACTGTACATGGAACTGTTATGTTTTTTTATCATAGTTTTATCAACTTTTAGATCATAGCAATATTTTTGTTGAGAATTTAATATATTTTTTGAGTGTAAAAGTCCAATTAACGATTCTGTTGACAGCCTATTGCGTACTTTAGTTTTGTTTAAATTAATACAAGAAAAAATTCTTTCCACACACGCACTGCTATGAGGTAGTATAATTAAAAAGTTAATGAATTTACTCAAAAAAGGAAACATCACATCACCATTACCATCATTCAAATGTACCACAACATTCCAAAATTCAAGTAACTCTAGGTCAAAATTCAAATCTGTATTTCTTAATTGGCGCCATTCCCGATCTATATCATTTAAATTTATCCCTAATGAAGTTTCAAAAAATTGAGCTGCTGGTCCGACAGATATAACAGATTTTACATTTTGTGGATTTAAAAAAGATAACGCTTTAAGACATTTTACATTGTTAGAATTAAAGGGAAACCTTTTAAATAACTGATTTGCACATTCTATGTAAAAATTCAAACAATTATTTATAAAAATATTTTTTTCAGAATTTGAAAGTTTACAACTGTTGGAGTTAGACATATAAGCCATACATTTTCCCCCTAAATAAATATCTGATGTTTTCAAAAAGTAGGCAGGGTTTCGATATTGTATTTTCTCTACATCCGTGTTGTTTAAATAGTCTGGTTTAATATAAAACTCTAAAATGGTTTTATATGCAGTAAACATTTTTGAGTATAATAAATGAATTTGAGGTTTCTCACTTTGAAATGATAAATTTAATGAATTCAAAATTGGTAAAGAATAATCCAAAAAGTTTAAATATAATTCAAAATGAGGATTCTTCAATCCTTCAAAAATACTTTTTGCCTTTTGGTCAATTAAATATTCTGCTTGGAAATATAATTTTAAAGGTTCCAGTTGTTCCAATATTCTTTTTATAGTTGAATGCAAAGATAACCATCTAGTTTGACATGGTTTTAATAATTTATGTGGCTTAGCATCGGTAAAAGATTGAAACTCTTGGAATATTGTCTGTCTTTTAAAACTATATTGGAAGTATGTATAAATTTCTCTTACCAATATTTCAATGTCGTCCGGGATTTTTTTTGTTGCGTAGGATGCAACCAATGCAATGGAGTGGCAGATACATTTCATACTGTATAAATTTGGAATTTCACTTTCTAATAAAGTTTTGACTGAATGATGTATCCCAAACATGGCACTAGCACCATCTGCAGCAAATCCAATCAAATTGTTTTTGTATGGCACTGAGTTTTCTTCAAAAAAATTCTTGATTAATTTGTGTACTCCAAGTGCACTTGCATCAGATATTTGAAGAAGGCTTAAAAACTCATCTCTGACCATGTAACTATTGGAATAATCCAACATACGCACGACCATGGCTAAATGCTTAACACTTGAATGGTCAGTGGACTCGTCTATAATCAATGAAAAATGATTATTCTTCATCCTTTCAATAATAGTGTCAAACCCTGATGACCCTAAAACATTGTTAACTATGGCTGTGGCTTTAGTTCGATTACAAGTTATTTTTTTCACTACTTCAGGATCGGTGCCTATAGATTTGATCAGTTGAACTAAATGATCAGTGGTGTTGAAGGATATGTTATGTTCAGATATGAACATACATATCTTTAATTCAGCTACTTTAACCTTTTCTTCAATAACGGCTGCTTTTGCAAATGCTGAGTTCATTTCATTAATTGGTCGGACGTTTTGAGCAGCGTTGGCCACACGCAGATGCTTTTGGGAAGACATGTGTTTCTTCACAGCTGAAATACCTCCTTTATTGTCGTCTCCGCATAATTTACAATGGTAATAATGTTCACCTTGTTTGCTTGGTGTAAGCCAAGTGCGAAATTCTTTTTTAGTTAACCAATCATTGCAAAATGTGTGGGCATATGATTTTTTCTGGCCAAATTTTGCTCGTTTGCTTGGTGTATGACTATCATCACTACTATCTGAGTCCATAATTACGTATTTACATCTAAATAATAATGATTAAACTTATTACTTTGAAAATTATAATAAATAAATAATGTTTGTTCAATTTTCCTCAAAGTTCCCCAGATTTTTATTTTCCCCAACTTTTTCCTCAGTCACAAAGAAAATCCCCAGATTGAGGAAATTTCCCCAAACCTGGCAACACTGTCCCGACCTGCGAACCGATCGCGGACGACACTACGACAGAGAGTGCGCGCACGTGTGTCCCGCGGGCTCTTATCAAATTATCTCGTGCGGCCGCGCGTCTACGCAGTCCCTGGAAACCCAACAGCCGAACGGCGGTTTATCAACGTCCCGCGCTCGTTATCGACGACCGCGGCCCTGGCTGCGGCGGCGGTGGCGTTGGCCGACGCAGTACGCCGCGGCGCGGTGGTAACCGCTGTTGTTCTTGTTGTTGTTGTTGTCGTCGTCGTCGTCGTCGTCGTCGTCGACACTCGACCGCGTCGAGCGACGACGAGACGCGTACCTACCGACCGACCGCCGACGGGTGGCGATCGTCGACACTACGTTAAGAAAACAAATAATAACACGGCCGTCGACTGTTGAAACCGTAGACCGTATAATATTAATCCTCGACTAATCGCTGATCGCTGTACTTTTCTAAAACACGATTCGGCACACACGACACTACATCACCGGACGCCACTACTATGTATTATTTTGTGTTTTTAAAGAGACGCAAAACGATGGCCGGCTGCCTGCTGCTGGCCTGCGTCGTGACGCTGCTGTTGCTGATGGCCGCGCGCCGCAACGACGCCAACGACGACGTTCCCGCGCAATACTTCACGTGAGTAAACACTAAACACTAAACATAGTCGACGTGCTGCTGTGACACACGACGACAATAATATTGATAAAACGCGAAATCGTCGTTTACTCGTGATAAGTCACGTGCAGACGAAAAAAAAACCATTTACCGCCGTTGCGAGCGTGGCCTGGACGTCACCCCATGCACTTGTGTGTGCTCTACGATCGGCGGAGTGAAGAACTGAGGAGTGAGGAGTGAGGGCCCCGAAATCGTGATCCTGGCGATCGAATAAAGTAGATCGCAGATGGCAGATAGCGGCTGTTCGCCCATGATAATAGCCGTTTGTTTTGTGCCGCGTGACTGGCTACACTGTGACCGTGATTGACCGTTTCGCGATTTCGCGAGACTCGCACTATCGCCCGTCGGGGCGATACATATTCATATTTGTTCTCGATCAATTTAATCGCGGGACGCCGGTGATTCGTTCCTTCGGCAAAATAGATCTCGTACTTAATTTTGATTTTTTGTTTTTCGTTCATCTGTGTTTTCTCGGATAAAAATGAGATTTCCACTGTCCGTGTTTTGCAAAAAAACACAAGTTTCAGCTAAATTTTGGACCATAGGCGGTCCCAGAATTTTACTTCAGGTGCAGCACTTTTACTTCACACAAACTTCTTACATTCTTATATCACACAAATATATATATTATGTAAAAAACTATACAAATTTTATTCAGTTTTCCCTCTCGGAATTTTGTTTTATTTAATTTATTTTAAACAGTTAATTCATTAAATTGCTATAATTATTAGTTATAATTGTATAAGAGCATTCGGCGTGTTGTGTCATTTAGTATTTTAAATTCTTCGATTACCTCGTCAATATACACGTTATTTATATATATATATACCTACTCATAATGATGAATAATTTAATTAATTAATTAATTTAATTTAATATGAATAACAACAATATTTTAAAAGGCAACGATCTAAACATTATAGAAATGAACTGATATAGATAATAAGTCCATCATTAAACTATTGATTAAATATAGTAAGTTATCAATTATTATAGACATAGAGTTCGATGAGTAAAATCATTGCATAATGCATATTTAATATACTCTGTTATATTATCATAGATATAATATAAAATTAGCAGAAAAATCCTATTTTTTATAACTGAAAATAAATAAATAACGTATTCTATGCATTCAACGACTGTAGGCCAAGCGACAGTAGAACCATGGTCCATGGGTAACATTTAACGCTGTTTTGAGGTTGATCGGTTTAAAATATTTTCATTACATATGTTTGAAAAATAACACTAACATTACCTTACTTTACTCAACTGCGTATAGTGTAATGAATAATGATAAACAATAAAACAAATGTGGCGGTTGAAATGTCAGATGCAGCACAGGCTGCAGAGGCTGCACCCGTAGGACCGCCTATGGTTTGGACTACATAATATTTCTTTATATATTATATTATGGACGCTGTTTCAATGTTCTAATCAGTGTCGAAATTACGATTTCTTTCGAAGAGATGACTAGAAAGAAAATTCGTTGCGCCCAGAAACCTGTCCGTTTAATATTTATCTCACAATTTTTACGTGATATCCTCCAATATATGTTTTACCTATATGGCTCATGTTTTACCTATGTTCGTGACATGGCGCTGATTTTTTGTTAATCAAAACTGTTAAATATCGACTGTATAGCGAAAACATAATATATTTTTGTGCTCATTTTTATTTTCCAAAAGGTGCTCTTTAAAGTTCATTTGAAAAATTGTATTATTTTTATTTTTGTTGTTCTATAAATTAATTTAAATATGAATTAATAAAACAATTAATTTAGACAAAAAGACAAAGGTGATGTTTAATGAATATCAAGGATTTAAATCCGTTTTCATTAGTAATTAATGTCTACCCACGCAATTTAACTAGCTTGTAGAACTTTCTCAACATGTTAATGATAAAAGGGATGTTTTAGTAAGGTGTAAAAACAAGAAAACAGAAGCTCTTTACTAAATTTAAATACGCCTTTGGATACGATACACACTTTACGTTCGTCTAACCAATATTATTTTTTTTTTAATTTACTCATAATTTTTACATCCAAGTATCTAATTTTTATTCCAATTTAAATTATGTTTTGTTCTTTAAACAAATCGATGTAATCGTTAATACACGCTTATTATATTTTTAATACATAAATCGAGAGCGTACCGTGAATTTTGTGGAAACGCAAATAAAAATATCGGAGGGAAATGTGCTTATATCAGATTTATTTTTCTGACCATTAATTCTGTTCAGTTTTATTTTTTATAGACTCTTAAGTCTTTATTTGTGTAAATAGGTATGAGAGTAAAGAGAATTTTTAAAATGTCTTGCAAGATCTACTTTAAAGAATTAAGTTTGACTGTTTGAATTGGAATCACCCTGAAATTAGTAATTTATTATTATTTTATTTTATTTATGAACTTTTACAATGTAAAAAGTAAACTATACCTTTATAAATCCATCCAAACTGTATATGCTAATATTTACAATAAATAATGTATTAAGGTTAGTTTTGATTCATTACATTATGCACCTAAATAATTGCATTACACATAACACATCTTGTCTTCAATCTTGTCTTGCAGTCTTGCAATCTGAATTTGCACCCCTACACGTGCCCTTCCAAGTTTTAACTATACCTAGATAATAGCTATTATATTGTTAGTTTAGTTATGAAAACTAATCTGTTGTCGTTTAGGTGCCATTAATTTTAAAATAAAAGAGGCATTATATTATAAATAGTAGATATCATATTGTGTTTATAAATTCTAATTATTAATTATTTATTCATTTTATCCCTATTTATGCAGGTAAATGGTTTTTGTCTGAGAAATCATAATTCCGTCTACACTTTTAAATTTTATCGAGTAAAAATAAAAATATATTTCATAGTTCAAATCATCATCCGAATTCTGACATTGTGTATTATTATTTATAAATGTTTACTTACGTTATTGTTGTATTATTTTTAGCAATTCATACAAATGTATCAATAATACATGTATTACCAAAAAAATTTTATCTACGGTAAAGGAAAACAGCGGACTTGATGGGTCTATAGATGTTTGTCGTTTAACCTGTGGAAATTATGGATCTCTCTGGCCAAGGCCAACCGTCAGTACTACGATAGGGTAAACTAGAGATATAAATTGATTTGAATTATATTTCAATTGTAATATGTATTGTATATATTTATTGTAGAAAATCTATTGTTGAATTCGGCCTTGATAATGTTAAGTTTGACACATCTTCAGTTACTGACCAACTTAGTAAAGATTACTTTACCGAAGTATTTCAAGTTTTTAAATCTTCTTTGGAAAAACTTTGCATCCCGAATTGTGTTCCATATGATAACACTCCAATCATAACTATTAGCACAAATTCTCCATTTGACTATATCAAACTAACAACAAATGAAAGTTATAATTTAAAAATAACCACCGAAGGTATGAAGTGGTTTATTTTGAATAATTTAATAAAATTGAAATCATGATATGTGATTTCATTTTCAGGAAATCAGATACTTGTTAAAATCGATGCAGTTAGTGTTTATGGAGCAAGAAATGGATTGGAAACTGTACGACAACTTATTGCTACTTATGGATCTCATGAGTCTGGCAAAAAATTAGTAATTGCTGGTAATGTCCAAATAAGTGACGGACCTATATATCCCTATCGTGGATTTATGTTAGATACTGCCAGGCATTACTTTCCAATATCCACTATCAAGCGAACAATTGATGCCATGAGTCATTCTAAACTAAATGTATTCCATTGGCATGCTACTGATTCGCATAGTTTTCCGTTGGATTTACCAAGTGCACCACAAATGTCTAAGTAAATATTATATTTTCAATTTTTGATTAAAAGAAATACTAAATAATAAACTAATAACATATGTGTTTTTTAATATTGATTGTATGCTCTTATTATTCTGATTTATATTTTTAACAAATGTTTATTATAATTCTTTTCTTCAGATATGGTGCTTATAGTTCTGAAGAAAAGTATTCATATGAATCAATTAAAGATCTTCTCAGATATGCTTTAGTCAGGGGTGTAAGGGTTGTTTTTGAGATTGATTCACCTGCTCATGCTGGAAATGGTTGGCAATGGGGCAAAGAATCTGGCTATGGTAACTTAGCTGTTTGTGTAGATAAGGCGCCTTGGCGTAAATATTGTGTTCAACCACCTTGTGGACAACTTAATCCCATTAATACCAACACGTATAAATGGTTGGGAAAAATTTATAAAGATCTAATCAATATACTTCCAAAGGGAGAAGCATTCCATGTGGGTGGTGATGAGGTAAATTTTTGAAAATTTCTTGATAAAGTCTTTTGTTTGCTCTATTTAATTTTATTATTAATTATTAATTGTGATTGTTTATTATTAAAGTATTATACATTTCTCATTATAGGTAGCTCTAAATTGCTGGAATTCTACCTCTGAGATAATTAATTGGATGCTATCTAATAACCTGAGCTTAGATGAAAATGGATATTTAGACTTGTGGTCTCGCTTTCATGCTAATGCTTTAAGTGAATTCGATAAAGAAGCTGGTGATTCCAACTCTGATATAATTGTTTGGTCTAGTGGTATGACTGAACCTGATATCATTGAAAAATACTTTGACAAAAGACGATATACTGTTGAAACTTGGGAAGGTTTAACACTTCCAATAGATCTTGTTAAATTGGGTTATAAGGTTATAATTGCCTTAAAAGATGTTTACTATCTGGATCATGGTTTTTGGCCTCCAACCAATTATCATACTTGGAAAACAATATATAACAATAAAATGCCTAATGTGGATAATCCTAAGCTCTTATTAGGTTCAGAAGTATGAGTCATTTTCATCTGAATTACTAAATTTATCAATCACATTTTATCTTCTTTGTTTATTCCAGACATGTATGTGGACTGAGTATGTTGATGAGAACGGTATTGATGCCAGGATATGGCCAAGAGCTGCAGCTATAGCTGAAAGATTGTGGACTAATCCAACAACGAATGCTCAGACTGCTGAATACAGGTACACTTATAAATTTCATTTTAAGTAGATTTTGTACTTTTAATAAGGTTTACTGTTTTACAGTAAATTGTTCGAAATGCTATTAAAATATATTTACTTTGAAATAGTTTTACTTTAATAACAAAATATACTTTTTGGCAATTCATATCATAAATAATTTTAAAAAATCACTTTTTCTTTCTTTCTCTTTTTTACAATTCACTTTCAAGCTTTTGATGTTGTTCAAAACCTTATATATTCATATCCATAATTTTGATTATATATTAATATTCTTTTGTATATATTTTAGATTTTTACAACATCGAGAAAGACTGGTAAAACTTGGTATTAAAGCAGATACAGTTACACCAGAATGGTGTTACTATCATGAAGGAGAATGCATAGTATAATATTAATTTTACCACCTATAGGATGTACTACAAGGGTTTTTACTTTTATATATATATATATATATATATATATATATATATATATATATATATATATATATACAACTTATATTTTATTCAAAAATGTGTTAATATTGTCTGACTATATCTGGTCTTATTACCATGGTTTATATCATTTATATGTCATTATATGTGATTTGTGATATTTGTATAGGATAAATCTTGTAATCAATTATTCACTGTCTTTAGACTAATTATTTTATTGATGTTTAAGACTAGTACTGTGTTTCTTATGGCAATACAAAAATTAAATAATTTTAAGTTGATTTAAAAGACCAATAATATATTAAAAATTCAGATAGTAGTTATCAACACCATTGCCTATACTATGTAAATATTGGCATCGAGATTTATCTAATACTTTTAAAAAATAAGTATGGTATTTACAAAATAATACCTAAAAACAAAAATTGTATAATCTTTCTTTTATAGTTTATAAAATGTCTACCGCGTATT